>MU222919.1:83850-98850 GCA_018584345.1 Thuja plicata
TTGAAAGGTGTTGGGTCCAAAAAGTTTTATCATAGAGTCAATGAGTTTATCCTTTAACTCTTTTTCTTGTGCTTGCCACCTTTTAAGAAAAAAACTGTTAGATTCATAAATGAAGTGAAGCTACCTTTTATTATACTTGAAGAAAGGGATGAAAGGAAATATGATCTAGCAATGAAATCAAAATATGATACCACATGCGTATGGTCGGCCCGAAAATGCAAAAACATTCATCATTAAGTTTTTCATAAAATAGATTATTCCCTGCAAAATAATAACGATTATTATTAGTTATTGCAAGGGATTGCATAGGGGGTTAGTGCATTACATTATGAGTATAATATTGTATAGTAAAAGCAAGGATCAATCTTTAAAGTACCTGGAAGTTGGGCTACTCTCATGGGAAGTCCATCTTCAATGTTCACGAGCAATTGATCACACTTCTCTATTGTTCCCATACATGTAACACGAGTACATCCAGGAATATCATCATCGCCTCCTACATAAAATGAATCCAATATTACAAAATGCCCCCTAAGAAATAATAGTTCAAGTGAAATAAACACATGATAAATAAGGGAGTAAAAGATGAATCTACTTACCAATAATAGGCATTGCCATCGCATCTATGGCCATGCTACGTGTTGCCAACATTGCAGCTGATAGTACCTCTGTGGTTTTGATCCTCTTAGAAGGCGATGTAGTGAACATAGGATCAATAGTAGGTGCTGAAAAATAAGATTTTTAGAGCATAAAAAAAATGGACAACCATGGACAAGATTGCTAGAGCTATTAAAAAAATATATTGTTCAAGAAAAATACAAGTGGATGATAGAACATGCAATCTACTTGAACCGCCTGAAGTATTTGCATCTGGGGCACGACCCTTAAATGTTTTGAGCGTCCTCTATAAAAATAACACATATGTATTTTAGTTAATGACATAAATAAAAGATTATACTATAAAAACCATTATTGAACTTTTGTTATAATTAAAAACTACATTAATACTTACCGTATAAGTTTGAACACGGTGAGCCAACTCATCCTCTCTCATCAATATTTCAGGAGTCTGAGGTTGGAAATCTCCCAATCGAGCTAAATCTCTTGAAAGTGCACAAAGGAACTTTTGCACTGCAACCACAGGATCAACGTCTGATGAAAAATCAATAATGAATGGATCCTGCTCATCCTGCGGCTCCTCATGGACTACTTGTTCCTTTCCCTTTTTCTGATCAACACTCATTTGTGAGAACAATATTATTAGCACTTTATTTAAAAGAAATCAAAAATAGTAGTGAATAATAAAACATAACAAAAAATATGCATTAAATTTTTTCTTATATGTGCATTTGTACAACAACAAGTTTTACCTGTCGGGAAGAAGAAGTCCCATGAGAAACATCATCGCCATGTGTATCATGTGGCTGTTGATCCATACTATAGCCCTATATTTCAAAAATTAAAAATCATTGAGACATGTTAAAACACGTGTTCTTATGCTAAGTTACGTTGAATAATAGACAATTATCAGAATGCTTCAATTAAAAGAAGAGAGTTTTTTTTTTTATTTTTAAATAATTTAAAATGGTGCATAGTGCGTACCACCTCGTCCATGATAGTGGATTTTTTTTGTATCTATGCGATTCAGATTGTAATCGACACGCAACTCTTCACCTCCACATATTGATTTGATCACACATAGAAATACACTATTTCCCTCACGTGCCTCAAATATGCAATTGGGTTGCTTCTTAGTTGATGTAGGTCGTGTACTGTTTATAAAACCTACAATATTCCCTGATGCTTTTGGCCTTCCATCAACATATATAGCTACTATTTTAATTTGTTCACTAACTTTTTGTTGTATATAATTTGTCACGAGTCCATACCTACACATATTATTTTATATCTAACAATCTGCATCTAGCTACTGTAATCATAACAAGGTATGACATACTCCATCAATTTGACAACTTTATTGTAAGAGACCTTTATGCCGTCCATGTAAAATAGGCCCAAACCATGTAATGAAGATGGTGCTATGCGATATATCCTCTCTTTAACACAAAAATCAGTGTTTATTGAAGGAAGTTCATCAGGGACCCATTGTTTCTGTAGATTTTTATACCTAAAGGGAACCTCGGAGTCACCTTTGCTCTCATCATCATAAGAACATGACCCCCCTTGAGAAAGGACAAATTCCATGCGTTTATTGAATTTCTTTCTGATCTTTTAACCTCAAGTCGATCTCCTTGATTTAGACATACTAAATGTCTCACTTTCTTCTTCCATTCCTACATTTTCCTTGCTTGAGGAAGACAAATCTGACAAATACCTATTCGTTGGTACCTACACTTCATGAAATGAGAGAGACAAGTGGTAATGAGAGAGATATTTTACAAATGGTAAAAGACATTAATCTCTATGGTGTGTATTGACTTATACCCGACAATCCATGAGACTGTGTGGGATACCTGACAAAAGATAATAGTTATATAATCAGACAAACATAGTTCACTCCATAGTTTTTATTACATCTTGTGAAGGAAATTATACATTATACAAATTATCTATTTATAATTTCATAATTAGCTCACTCCATTGTAGGGAACAAAGAGAATCCCCTATGATTTAACATCATTGATGTACAAGGAAATAGAAAATTATTAGAAGCAAATCTCATAAGATAGTATTTAGAGATTAAATACACTCTTTTAGAATGAAATTTGTCTTAACAAAAGATCAAAGATATAAGTAGGACATATAAAAAAAGGTGAATAAAAGTAGTTATATATTCACGCTAAAACAAAAATGCCATTAATATGAAACCCTAAGCATATTAGTGGAAAAAGTGTAGATTTTAACCTAAAACAATCGTTAAAACATGCCAAACATCTGGCATAATTGTACATTTCATTCATGTCATTGATATTCTTCTTCATCCATCTCATCATCAAAATCATTGTCATCGCATCATCACCACCACTATCGTCATCATCATCGTCATCATCAACATCATCATCATCATCATCATCATCCTCCTCATCATCATCATGATCAGTAGCAGCATCATCGTTGTCTTCTTCCACATATTCTTATTCGACTAACTCTCGATCATGATCATCATCTACATCATCATCCACTTCTTCCTCTTCCTCAGTATCTTCTTCTTCCATCACATTATACTTTATCGACCTTCCTCTTGGATCATGTCTAACAAAAAATGACCAACCCAGCTTATGTGGAACCTATGAGTAAAATACCTGCTCACATTGGCTTGGAAGAACATAAGGCTCTTCCCAACTCACTCAAACAACCTTGTATTAATCATTGGAACCCACTGTCATGTTCAATAACAATTCTATTAAGATCATTTTGATTGAGACGTAGTTTGTACCATTTCATGATGAAGAGAACTAATTTGAAGGAATTAAAGTCACAGTCAAGTATATCAACCAAAATACCATAGTATCAATTTTGTGACTATCGAGGATGTAAGTCATTTCTAGATGAAATATTGGTCACCTGGAAGACTGCACTTATCCCAGGAATCACAAGTTCTCTTTGTGTCATCCAACTTTTTGATGCAAAATTTATAACCATTGCAGAATATAGCCTTGTGGTTTTTCACCTACAATAATATCAAACATGTATAAATTATTGCATCACGAGTTGAAAAACATACGGTTTATTAACACATTTAGAAGTACCTGGTGATCTCTTAAACTATATGCTAAATCTATTTCCTTTTGTGTAACATTGAGATCTCCATTACGATGAGCTTACATAACCAATGAAGACATAGATTCCCATTTCAATCTATGACCATAATGTTGACATCGTTCAATCCAGACCGTCATCCAATCTTGATTGTTTGCAATAAACAAATGTATTGCATCTCACTCTTTAGAAACTATACAAAAGTAAATAGATGATTAGTTACAACAGATTTATTTTGAATATTAATAATTAATTAACTACAATAACATCTCATAATTTATTAACTTTCAGTTTCCCAAATCTACTGTTGCCCACCAAGTACTCCCCTTCAAATTTTTTAATAGAGTCGAGATCCCGAATGCAATCTATATGGGTCTTTGCTGCAAGATTAGGAAAATATTGAGTAACGTACACCATCATCTGGTATACCATATATCCTTCAACCATAGAACCCTCAAGATATGCTCTTTTTCATACCAAACCCTTCAAAAATATCAAGTGTCTCTAAACCATCGACATTGACCTAGCATGTATAGGTCCACACAATTCAATCTCCTCAACTTGGTGTATGAGGTAGTGTTCTTGTGCATTGAAAAATGTTGAAGGTAAACACTTTTGCATTTCACACATTAGATGAGGAATTCTTTTCTTCCAATATTTTATATCTTCTTTATGGATTTCTTTTGATGAAAATCACCTACAAGAGATTGAAGACACACAAATATATAAATACAAGACTTTACAATATATTATTTGTTTGATATATTGAACAAATATCACTGCTTTCCTCATTTATTTTCCAAGATCATATATCACTTGTTTGATATTATTGTCAAAGTTCTCTGGGAGCGATAGGGGTAGAAAATACTGCAACAATTGTCAACTGATCATTTCATACAATGAAAATTGAATGCAGTTACAAAAATATATTGTAAATACAAAAGATTGTGACTTACCTTGATGAAGGTATGCCAATCACGCATTTTCATCCCTAACCCAAAATCACTCTTATTTGACATGACATTGCTTATATTCCCAGCAAATCCTGTAGGAAATCAAATTTTGCGTATGACTTCTTTTATGACATTACTTTGTTGCTCTGTTAATAACCAAGGAAGAGCACTTGCATTAATCTGGTCTCCATTGCTATTTGATTCAATGATATTTTTCATTTTATGATTGGAATCATGAATGTCACTACAAATTTTGTCAATTTTTTTTTTGTCACGCCTTCCATCCAATATTTTCTACAATGTATCTGTTACATTCTTTCCAATATGTATAGTATCAAACAAATGCACAATTTGTAGTTCATAGTAGGGAAGCCTACTAAATTCTCTAGGATAATATTTTAGTCCCTTTGGAAGCTGGTCAGTGATGCCTTCACGACCTTCAAGATCATCAAATACATAATTAGCCAACAACACACAATCAAAATATATAATTTTCAAACATCAACCATTAGGTGGAACGATATTACCTCAAATTCTATTATATTACAACTACCATAGGTGAGGTGACATTCTTCGAGGCTTTGATGTAGTCTCTTCTTTCCCATTGAAAATATGTTTTTCCGCACTTTGACACTTATGATTTCTAGGGAGGAAGTGCCTATACTCATCAAACACCTACTTTCTTAAACTTTTGGAATGACAAGATTTCATCTTTGGACCACACATTGGACATGAAAATTTTTCCTTTGTTTGAAGACCTACAAGATAACGGTACAATTGGATTAAATATGTTAATTTTTAGAATTAGAATTATCGCATACAACTAGAATTCACCATAACATACCACAAAAATGTGTCAACGCTGGAGCATCATGAATTGTCCACACAAGCATTGCATAGAATTGAAATTATCTTTGTCCAATTGGTCTAGAGATTTCATACATAGTGAAACCATTCCATAACACCAACAACTCGTTGATAAGAGGCACAATATATACATTCATATCTTTCACTTGGTACTTACCTAGTTGAATTAACAACAACATCAGATAATTATTGTGTCCATTTCACTCCAAGAATTATAATTACATGTAGATAAATATAAAATAATAAAATACCTTGAAAAATCATTTCCAACATAATGTGCTCCCTCTTTATTGACATCCATGGTGGAAGGTTATTGTTGATAACAAAAATAGGCCACACCGAGTAAATAGATATCATCTCTCCATATGGATTGACACCGTCTGCTGCTAGAGATAGCCTGAGATTTTGAGGTTCTTCTTTAAAGTGTGGCCACTTTTCCTCTATGTCCATAAATGATGAACCATCTATAGGCATTCAAATAATGTCATCTTGACTTCTGCCATGTGCATGTTAATCCACAAATTGTGCCAAGCTATTGCACCTGAATAATCATTTCAGATGCAGAATAATGAAGATGTAACGAAGAACCTTGTGGGGCACCTTTTTTGTCATTTGATCATCTTGATATCTTCTTGTGTGGCATTCAAGGCATTCTGTTGCATTTTTGTGTTCTTTATGATAAATAATATGATCTTTGGGACAAGCATCTATTTCTTGATACTCCATTCCAATATGTTTCATAGTGGCACATAATTCTTGGTACGAGCGAGGGAGAACATTTGATGATGGTAAAAGAAACTCACCTATCAATCTACAAAAAAAAATATAAGTTGTTACTATAAACAATCTTAATGGTAAATGTTTCACCTTTTATAGACTATAATGACGTATATGAAAAACCTTAGCATACGTGACATTGCTATGTTGGATAAACCATTCATAACCTTCAAATTCACCAACAACAATAAAGCAGAGAGAAGAGTAGATTGGGAGCCTTCGTAAAGGGCCATTTTTTCCTTCTCAAGTAGAGGTATATCATGGATGATGTCAATTTCATCCTCATCATAATAATAATAATAATAATCATCATCATCATCATCATCATCATCATCATCAACAACACCAGTAGAACCAGTACCAAATGTGTCAATGATCAATGCACTCATACCATCATCTTCAAATGTTTTTTCTGGCACATGATCATCATCTTCCATGGGATCATGATCTTCAGCTTCAATACTCACACCTCCATGTTCCTCTATGTTCACACCCCCATTTTCCTCTAAGATGTGGTGGTCCATTCACGTACTACATTGGGGAGATCAAACTATATAAAAATGATGATAATCAAACACCCCTTCAATGTGATAATCAAACCTCATTCCATGGTTCATATGTATATTAATTGTTAAAACAATATAACAAACAAAAATTACCAATGGATGATAATCAAACCCCCCTTCAATGTGACCATTCTCCCTACAATGTCTCTTTGCTATTTTGATTTTGATTCTTCTTGTCTATAAGCCGTTACAACTCTTGCATAGACAATAACATTTGTCATCGCCTTCTCTTTGAAAGTTAGACAACAATCTAGTGATTGTCTCCCTATTTTGATCGAATTCCCCTATATTATCTGTTAGGATTAATGGGAAGTAGTACTGAGAGGGGAGGGGTGAATCAGTACCTCTAAAACTTTTAACACTTTTCAACTTTGATCATTAGTAATCATTCTTTATTGTATTACCGACCATATCTGATGTTCTTCTTATGCATGTGACATTAATTCATAATCTTTAATTATTTTCAATATTCATAGAAACATTCATGAAATTAATAAACACATAACACAAGATGTGATATCATAGAAAACTCCTGTTAGGAAGTAAAAACTGCGATGGGGATGGAACTCACAAAACTTCACTATCTGCAGAATGGAAGGGAGCCGGTAAAGGCTTACAATTGATCACTTCTGATGATCTACCCTATTAGGAGTATTAAAATAGAGACCAGTTAAGATCTACTCTGTTAAGGGCTTTAGCAACACTAATTTAAGTGTGCACTCGGTTAAGAGATTTGCAATAGGACTGTTAGGTCCACCTTTCTTGAAAGGATTTCTTAAGTGTACTACAATTGTTAGAATGAGTACAATATATTTGACTTGACTGTATGAAATCTATAATTTCTGATCACAGATCCATTAAATCTCTCATAATAAGAATATCACCTATAGTGATTGATGAATACCTTTTCTCTACTCGTCGGTAGCCTGTGTTCTTGATCTTGAAACTGATTTGATCCTTTTCTTTTCTTCTACATGAATTCTCTCGTCTGATCCTTAGATGCTCTCAGTGGCTACAATCATCATCAAACAACATGTTCATAATAGATTGAGAATATATTTATACAAGTATTTGACCTATTCTAGAATCATGCATTACAATGTTAACTCTAGATCAAAGGTTTACAACTTGACCTTGATCTTTAGTTTGAATGTTTTAAATTAGTTAAACTAATTAAAACAATAATAATTACATTGCTTCCTCCGCACATAATGGATTTAAAACAAATCAAGAAGCTAAATATACAACTTCAGTGTTTTATTTGACATGGAAAGTTAGTTCCACTTTTTGTGGGACGTAACTGACTATCGGTTCTTGGTCATCAGATTGAACTGAAAGTCTGTCGGCATTCCTTTGTTGAACTGATCATTGGGTTCCCTTCATCTGTTGGGTTGCACTATTGTTACTCGTCGGGGTCCTTTATCCTTTTTGTCATCGGGTAACACTGAATAGTGTTTGTCGGGATGCTTTGAACTTGGAAGTATCAGGTAACCTTGGTGTCGGGTAGTGTTGTGCCCTGTCTTTCGGTGTAGTGTAAACCGATGGTGTAGATCATGTTTTTCCTTGTATATACTAATGGAAAAATATAATTCCTTCAATCTCCCCCTTTGACATTTGTATCAAAAAATTGATATGTGCATAATACTAAAGTGTTTAGTATGTACACCATGTCTATATCCTTGTCATTATATGACTCCCCCTAACTGTATGCATCGGTATAGTATAAGTATATGTACATGTATACTTGCCTCTGTACTATACATTCCTTGTTCTTTTCTCTTTCAATTATTTGACTGTACATTTCCCCCTTTTTATTTTCTAAACTGTATGTACATATCACTTCCCCCTTTATTTGATACTCATTACAAAAATGTACAACTTATAAGATGCCAAAAATGTGACAAAAATGTGTAACTTACAATGTGTCAAGAATATGTGAATGGGTGTTCTTGATGTCTTCGAACAATTTCTCCCATTTTTCTTTTAGGATTTCTAGTGCCACGTACTCTAGCTCTAGTCTTGCATGCATATCATAAATGTTGTCTAGGAAAAACATTTATGGGGTGGCAATTAGTGATTTTTCCTCTGTCATATGTTTTTGCAGTAGTTTGAGTGTCAGTAAGAGTTGTGCTTGAAGCTCATTTACTGTATCTCTAAACTTTGTCTCTACAATCTAAATGCCCTGTCTCAATTTTGGAGCTTGCTTGAGTTGCTCAGTGTGCAATTTTATTGCCTCTTCACTATTCATGAGACTTTGTGCACTTGTCTGAAGATCAACATCTATTTGTGCTATCTTTTTGGTATACTCCTGAGCGACTTGGTCAAGTGTGCATAACTTATGTATCAAGGTTATAGCTTCTAAGATTATTGGATCTATTGTGCTAACCAATTCAGAAAGATTTACCTTCTACAATGCCACTTCTTGGCTTATCTTTTCTGCTAGCTTGAACTCATACTTCTGTTCAAGTCTCTCTTCCATGACCTTCTTAGCATCTATGTTCTGAGATGTTATTTCATCTGTGAGTACCACTAATTGATCAAGCATTGGGGTTGTTTGATCAACATCTACATTAGGTACTATTTGTTAAAGTATTCCTCTTGCTACTTCAAGTACCTTTGCCTCCTTTGTGGATTTTCTCGATTTGTCTTGCATTTCCTTCCTCTCATAGAGTCTTGCATACTTGGTCAATTCATTTGGATCCAATGTCCTTGGATCACAAACTGGAATCTCAATGATTTTATCCAGAGTGACTAGATTCTTATGCTTTCTCTTCTTCTTCTTTGAGACTTTTTTGGATGCAGATGTATGAACTACCATTGCTAGTTCATTTGTCCTCTCTAAAGTTCTTGGTGAAGGCTTTGTTGAAGATGCTTCTTGTGTTTTCTGCTTGGTGTTCACCTGTTGGTTTTGTGAAGAAGTCTCTCCATTAACCTTGGGTGATTCTTCAGATTTTTCTTCTGTTTTCTTCTCCAGCTCTTCTTTATTTGCTTCTTCACTCTTTTCTTTCTGCATGTCCTCTTCTACATTTTGTGTTACCTCTTTACTTTGATCAGAAGACTTATCTTTCTGATCATTGACTACAACTTGCTCTGTAGTTGTGTCCTTTGTATCATCTGTGGTGGCTTTTGCTTCTGCATCCCCCTTGTCCTCGGGTGTGCTTGTATCTTCTACAGTTGATCCATCATTACCCTCTAGTATATTGATTTCCTTCATTAATAATGGTATATTTCTTTGAGTGCTAGCTTGTGCTATATCTAGAGTGGTGTCCTGCTAGTCAATTTTCTCTTTTTGAGCAGTGACATCCTCATCTTTTTGTATTTTCTCTACAGGTTCTGGTTCTGTTATGTCTATGACTGAAGTGTCTTGCCATGTTTCATCAACAAAATCCATGTCTTTATTGGATTGGGTCTCCATTTGTTGCTTGATATGATCCTTAAGTGATATGAATATAACACCATCTTCTTTCTGAGGATCTTTATCATAGTCATATTGTGTGATGTCTTGAATGTGAAGATCATCCATGACTTTGTCCAAATCTATTGGCTCTATATCTTCAACATTGTCCAAAGCAATGTGCTGAGGACTTGGCTTGTCTTTCTCCTCCTCTCTATGAGGTGTTTTGGTGAGAAGTAACTGTTCCTCATGACTTGTTGACTCTTCAGGTAGATCTAGGAGTTGTCTCCATTTTGTCTCGGTCATTGTATCTAGCTCTATAAACTTATCTTCTAACACTTTGTAAGCTCTAATTTTAGCTACAAATTTGCTTGAGTGCTTCTTCATTATCTCTTTGATTTCTTCTACCTTAGATTTGGGAGGCATAAGTGTGACAAGTACCCTCTCCCTTGCTTCTCTTTCTGTTTGTAGAGCATATGACCATTGTTGAGATATTTTATTACCCAACTCTTTGGGTATTTGGTTGACAAATTCAGCTAGTACATATTTGAACTTGACCATTTCCCTTATTATGGCATATTGTATCTTATTTTGTTCTTCTGGCTTAAGTGTATCCCATTGTCTGATTTTCTTATCAGACATGGTGCCAGTTGTAGCAATAGATTCAACAGCCTCATCAATTGTTTGATTTCTAAAATTTTTCTTTGTTACATCAGGCTCATCATCTTTTGTGTCTTCTATGTCAGTTTTTGTCCTGACCAATGTTTTTCTCCTCTTTATAGGTGTTGTCTTCATAGTTTGTTCCTTTGTTTTCTTTGCTGGATGCTTCCTCTTATAGGTCCTTACTTGACCTTTCTTAAGAGGTGTAGTTTCAGTCTTAGCCATTTGGCTCCTTGTTCTCTATTTCTTTGTAGGAGGTGGAGGTGTATCAGACTTACTTTCCTTAGAGTCTGATTTCTATTCATCTTGCCCTTCACCGATGGTACCCTGTTCATCGGTTTCCTCAATTTGTTCTTGTTCCTCCTCATTGACCGATAGAATATTTTTAAGATTCTTGACCATCTTATTCTTCTTATTGAAAGTCTTTTTGATTTCTAGGCCTCTTTTTATCTTTGATCTAGCCTCTTCATAGGTTCCAAACCTTGGTTGTTTGTTGTCAATTGGCTGATTGATCAATGCATCAATTGCATTGGTTGCTTGATCTATGTTAATTTCATAATCAAGTGGGGCTAACCAAGTTATCCTTGGTACAACCAGTTTTAAGTGGGTAAAGTCTATATCCACCATAAAAAATATCTCATCCCTATGTTTTTCAATCAGTTTCCCAGGGATCCTAGTTCTTTCCATCATCTTTTCCTTGAATTCAAGGAAGTATGTAGTCATAACTAATTCAAAGTTATCTCCTAGTGACTTAATTAGTTCACTAATTTGTAGTGTCACCATCTTTGTAGTGTCCCATTTCACTTTTCCTACTGAAGGAAAGTATTCTTGAAAGTAGAAAAATGTACACATGATAAGTGAGCCGAACTTACATGTGTTAGTCTTTGCAGACCTAATTGTGTTCATGTTCTCATCAGGTTGCTTTAGCAAGATCTCACACAGATCCAACTAGATTCCATTTGTTACTATCTTGTAAGCTGTGCTTACTAATTTTGATGGTATGATGTTTAGCCTACTTTCCTAAAAGATCTTATAACCAATCACACATGCACCAAACCTCAGATCCTCATCGGTGATAGTGTTCACTTTGAGACCTTTGTTATCCCATTCAACTTTTGTAATCTTTTCAACTTCTGGCTTGGAAAGATGCTTGTGAGCCTTAGGCTTATTGATTATTGGATAACCAGTGACAACATGAAGGACATCCTTAGTGATTTGTTTGGGTTGATCCAACCACAACTTCTGGTCATGCATTCTGCTAAGTACCAACCTAATCCAGTCGGTTTTGAAGTCCCTCAGGAAATATAGGGCATTGGTTATTCCCTTTACTTGCAGATGCTTATGTTCATATTTCAGGTTTCCTTCTGCATCACAAAGCTTCTTGTAAGCTTCATCCATCTCCAGATCACCTATCTCAGCAATCTTATAGTGAATATAGGACCTTATATCCTCTATCAACAAAACCCTAGGTGGAATATTAGAAAATGTGCCAGTTTCATCGGGTTGCGATGCGATCTCCAGGCATATCTTATATTTTGGCTTTACATAGGTGCTATTCTTGATTAACCTAACCACATTCTTCTTATCACTCTTGATATTAGTGGTTCTTGAAGTGGTTGCCATCATTTTCCAGATTTTAGGGCTTTCTTAAAATTTTAGGGCTTTCTTGAAAATAATGACAGAGTTCTTTTGGTGCCCTTGGTACTTACTTCGATCCCTGAACTGGAGAATGATCTATTTGGGGTGCGCTAGATCGAGTTGAGGTTGCTTTGTTGAATTCTCTTCAATCGCTCTATTTTTTTTCTCTTCAAATCGTAGGTGCAAAATGGAGTGCTCCCGTCGAGTATTTATAGACTTTTTCCCTAAGTCTGTCATAAATGATCAATGACTCGTCAGGTCATGAAGACAAAGTTCTTAGGGAAGACTTTCAAAATCATCGTCGGTGTTTTCAGGATGCTTGGGATGGCTATTAAGAATTTTTCTTTTACCGACGGATATTGGTATTCTGTCATGTCAACTTTATAACTTTGCTTCCTTACCAATGGGTGTCAAGTTACATTAGAAACTTAGCCATTTTATGTGTTGACCGACAATTCTCGGTAAGTGTAGACAACTCATCCTTTATATTTACTGATGATTTTTGGTATGTGTATACTGACAGGGTTTTTTTCTCAGAATTTTAACAAGTAACATAATATGCATCTTTATTTATGCATATTTTGACTATCTATCAATTGTATAATGGAACTGATGCAAAATATGACTTGGTGTAGTGCAGTTCCATACGTACTTGTTAAGCTTAAGTGGGGGTGGTGATGTCATCATATCCATTGGATGGGGTGTCACTATTTTCATTGCTTGGTCCATCTTCATCATTGCTTGAAGCTTTTCTCCACATTTTGTCTCTAGCCCTCCAGATATCTTCAATGGTGTTTCCATTGGGATATGTGCTTGTCTCTGTCATTTGGTCTTTGCAATCTTTCTTGAGATGACCAAATTTGTGAGAGTGTAGGCATGCCATTCTAGGGTTTGACTAGCCTCTAGACCTTTTGGTCCATGCCCTCATGCAGTTTGCAGAAATGTGACCATATCTACCACATGCTATATAGTTTGTCCATGTATTGTAGTCCCATACATATTGATTACCGATTCTCTTTGGTTGATAGGGAGTTTCTTGACCTTTAGGCTTCCATGCTTGCCTTTTCTTTTTCTAGCATTCATTAGCTGTATGCCCATTCATCTTGCATGTAGGATAGTATTTGTCCATGTAGGCTTCTTTTATATGCTTTATATCCTTTCTTGTTACATTTATAATAGAATCCTATGAATGAAGATGTAGATTTAGGAATACCTTTCATTTTGCCTCTACACTCATTTGATGTGTGGCCTTGCTTTCCATAGTGTTTTCATGTAATATTTCTTGGTTTTGGATTTTCATAAACATTCTTTGGATTTGCTTGATTAGATGATTATCCATTTTTGGTAAAGCCTAGACCATTGTTGTTGTTGACTCTTCATTGTCCTTCAAGAAAATCATCCATTCTTTTATTTTTTTCTTTAGCCTTTTTGATAATTTCATTATGTTGTTGCTGAACTCTAACCTCATGCTTTAGTTTTCATTTTCTTCTCTTAGTTCACTAATATCTTGTACTCTTTCAATGAGTTCTATATTCATTCTGTTTGATTCTTGAATCATAAGAATAATCTGATTTGTAATCTCATGGTGATGCACAGCATGTCTTTGAATTTCTAACTCCTTTTCTTGTAGCTTCTCTGTAATCTTCCTTCTGTCATCAATAGCCAGTATTCTTTTTGTTTTAGCTTGTCTAGCAGAACTCATCACATCAATCATTCCTACCATCTGGGTCTCTTGACCGATTTGCAACATCTTTATTTGTTCTGTCAGATGTTGATTGATCTCCTTTAGATTTTTGATGTGTCTGATGCATTACTTGTATTTGATCCAGAAGATTCAAAGAAATCTGGAATCTCTTCTTCTTGATAATATTTTTCATTGCTCCGAGTTTCCATACCTTTTCTCTCATCCAACAGCTCTCTCATTTTGACTCTTGCTTCTTTATACTGTTCATAGAACATCTGTATCTCAAGCTTTTTGTTCTCAATATTTTTATCAAGTTTATAATTCTCCATTGTATGATCTTTTCTCTTAAGCCTTTAAGCTTTCCAAGAAGAGACTTAGCTATGATACCAATTGTTGGGATTAATGGGAAGTAGTACTGAGAGGGGAGGGGTGAATCAGTACCTCTAAAACTTTCAACGCTTTTCACCTTTCATCATTACTAATCATTCTTTACTCTATTACCAACCATATTTGTCATAATATTTAATTGTTTGCAACATTCATAGAAACATTCATGAAATTAATAAACACATAAAACAAGATGTGATATCGCAAAAAAATCCTGTTAGGAAGTAAAAACTACAATGGAGATGGCACCCACAAAACTTCACTATCTGCAAAATGGAAGGGAGCCAGTAAAGGATTACAATTGATCATTTCTGATGATCTACCCTATTAGGAGTATTAAAGTGGAGACCGGTT
>MU222919.1:103850-121836 GCA_018584345.1 Thuja plicata
TTCCTGTCCTATTTCCCCCTTGTTTTTGTCACTGATAGCTGTGGGGGTTAAGTTGTATTTGTCCAAAAAAAGTTTATGAAGCTGTAAAATCAATGCAAAAGATGTATCCCAATTGTCCTTAACAAACTTCATAACTTCCAACTTAACTTCTAGCTCGACAGCTAGACTTACTAAACTATCTACAGTAGAGAGATGAGAATCTCTCTTGACCAATTCTCTTGCAGCTGTGAGTTCCTTCTGAATAACCTCCAGATGAGGTATCAAATTATCCTGGATTGTTATTAGTTTGGTCCTGACTCGGCCATCTTCAGCCATAAGCTCGGCTAATCTCCTTTGTCCATGAGTCAATCTATCAAAATGGATGGAGCTAGAACTAGCATCCATGCTCAATGAACTTGCTGTTGAATTCATATATAAATGCAACTTCTCAATAAGCCATTGATTCTCCTTTGTAAAGAATCTATCATCACATAATCTTTTGTATAATGAAAAGACATTATTTGCAACTTCCTCAAGAATTTCAACAAGAGAAGAAATCTCAATATGTTTGGTGGAAATCTCTCCAGATATCTTCTCCAAGACTTTGTTCTCAAATATTCTCTCAGACCATTGCATCAATTTTTCATTGGCCTTAATATTTTCATCAGTCACTTTCTGCACAATGTGAACTAACTGTTCTAGTATTGGTGCTTGCTGATTTTCATCTTCCATATCAAAAGCTTTAACAAAAATATCCTTTATGTCATGAAGAACTTGCTTCTGCTTTTGTTCCCTCTTCATTTCATCTTGTCTCTTCTTCCTCTTCAATAGGTATTGAAGGGTCTGAATTTTCTCATATGTCAAACTCTTAGGATCCCATTTAGGAATCACAATGACTTCATCTAATATGACATTTAAGCTTGGTGAATTTTTCTTGTTTAACTTCCTCTTCTTGAGCTTTGGTGAGCTGGGACTCGACTCAGGTTCTGTGATCTCTTTCCCTTTTTTAGTATGAATTTCAATTGCTTCCTTCATCTGAGTCAAGATTTCTTGCGGATCAGGTATACTTGTTATTTTGGGTCCAGTGGGAGTAGATTTTGCAGAGTGTGGTAGATCCACCAACACTTGTATAGCCTCTTGTTCTATAGGTTTATTTGCAATTTCTTCCATCTCATCTCCACTCTCTAAAACTGTTTGTACAACCTCTAAAATAGGTGGATTAGTATTGATTACCTCCTTTTCTCCTTCTATCTTTATCTCGGCCTCAGTTGTACAAATGGATGATTGTACACCTGTGTCCACCATCTCATTCTGATCCTCGACATCCACATTTTTGTTCTCTCCAAGTGTAGTGTCAATGGGACTATCCATTGTCAAATCTATAGTTTTCCCATCTCCTATTTTCTCTTGTGGTTCTGTCTCAATCTCTGCTTAATCATTAGCAGGTTCTTCTTCCATTTCCTTCAGCTCTGAGGTGCCTTCACCTTTCTCATCGGCCTTCTTAGTGATTAACCCAAAGGTTTCCTACCATATTTTGGTGCTATGTTGAACTACTCCTTCAACATCATTCTTCAATATTGTATAGGCTCTTTGTTTAGGAATAAACTTCCTTTGACATTGTTCAATGAATTTTGCTATTTGTTTCTTGGTTAAATCAGGGATAACCTTAGCTAGTGTTCTTTCCCTTATCTATCTTTCAGTCATTAAAGAATACTACCACTTTGGTGATAAAATATCATAAAGGCTTGTAGGAATAAGATTTCCTATTTCTGTAGGTGTCATCTTGTATGTGCACATCATATCTAGCAATGCTTCCTAAATCTTGTGTTTGTTAGCTATGCTTTGCTTCCCATACTTGATAAATTTAAATCTTGCTAAACCAGTTGTACTCCTAATATTCTTGCACACCTCATCAATATTGGTCATTGGTTTATGTGATGGTGTAGGTATGTTACTAGGTTCATCAGTATCTATCCTCTCCTCATCTTCTTCATCACTCAAGATTAGTTTTCTCCTCAATCTTTTCTCAAGTATGCTTGGCAGAGCCTTAGTTTGAACTCATTTTCTCTTTCCTAAACTACTCTCACCAGCATTCTTCTTTTTATACACCTTTTTTGTGCTGAAAAAGTTGATGCCCTTGTCCTAGGATGGTTAGCAATAGGAGGGGTAGCCTTAGGTTTTGCTTGACTTGGTTTAGTTGCCTTGGCAACTACTGGCTGCTTCCCTTTTCCTTTCACAGTGATATCCTCTTCACGTTCACTCTCTTCTTCTTCACTAGACATATCTTCTCCATGTCCTATTGATAAACCAAAAGGTTCATCCTCTACTTCTTCATCACTCTCAATTCCAACCATTTTCTTCAGATTTTTGACAATCTTCTTCCTTTTCCTCTCCATAGTGCCAGCCTTCAAATCCATAGAGATTTTGGACTTTGCTTCTTCATAGTTCCTGAAACGTTTTGTTGCACTATCAATTTCCTTTTCCAATAGAGCTGTTATAGCTATAGATGTTTCATCAACATTCACTTCATAAGGTAATGACCTTAGCCATGATAGCCTTGACACTACTGCCTGCACATAGGTGAAATCTGTGTCTACTAGGAAACATACATCCTCATAATGTTTCTCAACAAGTGATCTGGGAATCCTACTTCTCAATCTCATCTTTTTTTTGAATTCAATGAAATATGTTCCTATTACATTGTCAAAATTATCACCTAATTGCTAAATAAATGCATTGATTTGTTATGTGATAGGTTTGTCTATTTTCCACACTATGTTCCCAAAGGTAGGAAATGCATTATGTATGTAGAAAAATATACAAGTGAGCAGAGATCCAAACTTACATATTGAATTCTTTGCATTTTTTATTGAAGCAAGGTTCTCGGCCAATTGCATTAGTTGAAGCTCGGCAAGGTCATAAGTATGATCCTTCTTCACAATCTTCCAAGACTGGTCAACTGCAATGCATGGGACACTGTCTAGTTGGGTCGATTGATAAAACTTATGAGCAATAGCCCTAACCACAAAATCAAGCTCCAAATCTATGATAGTAGAGATTTTCATCCCTCTTTTGTTCCAAACAGATCCAGTGAATTCTTCTATGTTTTCCTTACTCTGACATCTCATTGTCCTCTTCCCGTTAAGAATTGGATAACCAGTTAAATGATGGATGATTTCCTTTGTAATCTTAACTAGTCCATTTTCAAGCCATATGTTTATGTCATGTATTCGACTAAGAACAATTTTGATCTATTCCATTCTGAATTCCCTCAGAAAGTCTAGGGCACGAGTTAACCCTCCCTCGGCTAAATGTTTGTGTTCACATTTTAGGGCTCCATCTTTGCAAAATTTGTTGAAATATTCTCTTAGCTTGTGATCACCAACTTCACTTATCTTGCACATATAACATGACCTAATATCATGAATCATGAGTACCTTAGGTGGAATCGATGACATAGCTCTAGTTAGATCACCTTGGATGACACTCTCAGGAACTGCTCAGAAGTTAGGAGGTGCATAGGTGTCGCTCCTTACCAATTGAATGTTTAGAAACTCCTTCTCCATACTCTTTGCTTCTGTGGAAGATTTAGCGGCCATGATTCCAAATGAAATAGGGTTTCAGAAGATGATGAACAAAATACCTTGGTAGATGTCAAAATGCACACTTTTACTTCGGGTAGCCGATGACATGCTGTAGAAGTCTTCGAAAGATATTTTCAGAAATCAAGTTCACCAATTTCTCTAACACTCTGTGAAATTTTCAATCGCAAGGTGAAAAATAAGTAATGAACAACTCATTCCTTTATAGGCTCCAACGGTTTAAAAGTTAGGTTTGCAATAAATGTTCTATCCATTGAGTGAGTGCCAAACAACTGTCCTTGGCCGACTCAAAAAATCATCTATCTCTCAGTCGCAACCCATACCAGCTGAACATACACTAGAGAACTCAGTCTTAGTGTACAATAGCACTATTGATCGACACCTATAGTGCATATTGACTTTGCTAGGTACATGTTTCAAAATTTTGTCCTAATGCATGTCAACATATGCAGATATGGACTTTTGCACTATATATGATAGGAAATGATAAAAGATATGAGATATAAACACAGTTCCTTACATATCTTTCTTGCTTAATTAGTGATGGTGTGATCACCTGATCTATTGGATTGGGTGACCTCGACTTTAGTAGTTTCACTGCTGCTTGGTTATGTTTTTCTTACCCATGTTTGATTCATCTGTACTCTAATTTCCTCAATAGTAGGAGTAGGTACTCTTGTCTTGCAATCCTTCCTAGTGTGACCGATTTTTAGACAATTATAAAAAACTAGGCTTCTGTTCATCCAACTCTTAGATTTTTCTTCTGAAATGTGTCTTTATGTAGTTTTCTGGAACATGACCATACTCACCACAGTAGTGACAACTATGCCATGTGTTGTAATCCCAATTGTAAATGTTACCTTTCCTTGGTACTTTTGCTTTTGTCTTTGATGTCCATTGTTTTTTAGCATTAGATCTGCAATCTTGTGCTCTATGTCCAAATTTTTGACAATTGTAACAATACCGATTGAATCTAGGTGTGGGAGGTGCATTGTTTTCCTTTTCCCAAAGTTCATGTGCTTGATGTCCAAAATTTTTATAGTTAAATTAATAACCATTGAACTTAGGTTTAGGATTGGACTTACCATTCTTGCTTCAACAGATGTTTGCAGTGTGTCCTAGTTTTCCACAGTGATGGCATACAAGCTTGTTGTTATTTGACTTTGCATTCCTCTTTTCACCAATCTTAGATGATTCTCCTTTCTCAGTAGATGTTTGTTGTTCAATGTGACCTAATCCAAAAGAGTCTCTAGATCTCCTTGATGCTTCCATTAGATTTTCAAAATGAGTCAAAGCTTCATTGGGTTTGTTCAATCTTTCATTTAGTTCTTTCTCAGATCTATATTCATCTTTCAATTGACTGTTCTCAAATCTCAGATTTACCATTTCCATGTATTTCCCACTGATCTCCTGATTTTCAAGTAGCAGTTGATTCACCATGTCAACCTGATTATTTGTCATCATTTGTACTTCATGTGTCCTTTCATCAAGTCTGACAACCATCATTCTTTTGTCTTCTTCAGCCATAGATTTGTCATCTTAAGCTTTCTTATTTTATTCCACTACTTCACATATTCTTACTGTTTGCATTTCTTGTTCTCTTTTTAGGTTTCTGACTTCTTCACACAATGTGTTATTCCTTTCCAGTAGATCTAAAATTGATGCATCACTCTTAGTAGAGTTTCCATTCTGAAATAGCAATGTCTTCTTCTTGATAATGAGTGTCATTCATTTTTTTGGCCAAATATTTCCTAGATATCAAGGACTTTCTCAATTCCTATCTTGCTGTCTCAAGCTGATGTAATGCTAGCTAGATTTCAATATTTTGATTCTCAATGACTTTACCCAATTTGTAAATCTCCATCTTCAAGATTTGTACTTCTCAAGTTGATCAAAACATTTTGTAGGAGAACTGAGCTCTAATACCAATTGTTGGAAATAAAATATGGGAAAGCAAGATGCTGAGAGGGGGGTGCATTAGATCTTCAACTTTTATCTCTTAAAACAAACTGATCCACAATCATACATAAATGTAATTGATCTATCATCTAGTAGCATTCATGACAGTAAATAAATAACACAAGACACATAATTTTGGTAACCTAGATACGCAATAAGGTAAAACTGGGGTGGGGATGACACCCACAAAATATTCACTACTGTAGCAATAAGGTGTGCCTGTTAGGGCTACAAGATTTGATCACAATATGTAATCTACCTGGTTAAAGGTCTGCCCGGTTAAGAGCTATAGATCATTACAATCTACCTTGTAAAAAGATTTAAACTTACAACAAAGTAAGAAATCAACTAAGAGATTTAGAAAGGTCTATTAGAACCACTCTGTTAAGAGATTTCACCTGATACACTTGTTATAATGTCTCTAGATCTGATCCTTCAAAATTCACTCTGATGCTGATAACAGATCTCCTCTTTTCAATACCTTCTCTGATCTAATAATCTGATATATATTTACTCTGCTGCTCACTGCACTTTCACTCTCCTAGATCTATGCTTCCTCAATCAAAACAACCTTCGCACATCTCTCATGTGCACATACACCTTCTCTATCTGTGGACTCCCTTAATTAGGGTAAGAAGCAATCTTCATATACTTTACAGATCTAAAATTTAGATCTAGATCAATGATTAGGATCAAATGCTTATGCCGCTTAGGCAATCCAATTTTCTGATTGGCTACATGCCACGTAGTGGGATCAAATAATTAAATGTGTAATTATCCCATTGAAAATATCAAATTCTTAGATAAGTTGGCCCCAAATAGTTTACCTCAAAATTAGTGTCAATCCTGACATACATAACAAAACTATCTTGCTCGGCACAAAAAGACTCTGGCGCTCAGCATGGATTGAACTTGGTAACCGTGTGACTCAGAAACTATTATATGCTCGGCAACGACTGTGCTAGATAGCTTGACCTATACTTGATAGCTCGACCGCAATGGTGATCGGCTAAAATTGCCTAGATAAATGACTAAGTGTGGGACACTAATGATCAACAAAACTTAGAGATCAAGAGTTATTGTTGTCATCACATGCTTTCTGTTGTTGTGCACCATATATTGTGTTATATATAAACTGTTTATTTCATTGAGACCGTGACTAGCTTGGCATTTGTAATGTATTTGCTGTTATTGGATCAATGTTGCCATGTTGTTGAGGTTGTAGATGCATTGAATCACCACTGTCATTCTATTTCGATATCTATGCTAAGGAACTATGTTATAAAATTTTAAGGCATGAAATGTTATAACTGTACATATATTTTATGAGTATGAACATAAATAATAAGTGTACTAGACATTTCTTGATGTGATGAATATTTGACTAGGCTATGAATCCAGTGTGCTCCTGTGTGATCGAGAACTTGCAAAGAAAAGAGAGATGGGGGTTAGATCAAAAATATCTAAGAAATGAATGGCATCCTATTACTACTGATCCTCGTCTATAATTATGCATGTGCATAGTCAAGCCATGCACTTTTGAAATAAAAATGGGGCGTACCACATAGTGAATATCAACAACAAAACAAATAAAGAGAGATCAAACACTTCACACAATGCCTTGAAGGTAATAGCAATGATGCCCTACCTTTCAAATCTCACGGGTCATCAAGCATTCCAAATGCAAAGATGTAAATGAATTCCATTATTAAACAATGAGCTCATAAACAATGCATGATGCCCTAGCTTGTAGCTCGTGAGCCATCAAGACATTTCCTCATGAAATGATCATAAACGGGGAGTACCACATAGTGAATATAAACAAATAAACAAATAAAGAGAGATCAAACACTTCACCATATTCCTTGAAGGTAATAGAAATGATTCCCTAGCTCTCAAAGCTAATGGGTCATCAAGCATTCCATATGCAAAGATGTAAACAATGCCAGTATTAAACAATGAGCTAATAAACAATGCATGATGCCCTAGCCTGCAGCCTGTGAGCCATCAACACATTTCCTCATGAAATGATCATCAATGGGGAGTACCACATAGTGAATATCAATAGAAAAACAAATAAAGAGAGATCAAACACTTCACACAATGCCATGAAGGTAATAGAAATGATGCCCTAGCTCTCAAAGCTCACGGGTCATTAAGCATTCCAAATGCAAAGATGTAAACAATTACAATAGTAACATTTATATTGTGCCATTAAATCAGCAAAAGCCATCAAAATGAAATTGAGTTAATTAGAAGACAACTCTCAAATGCCTACCTCAAGTTGTGGCTTCCATATACCAAGATTCCATAGTTAGGGCCCTCTTCGTGCACGATGGTATGCGATCACGCTAAATTAGAAATGAGCCTTTTTTTTTGTTTATAATCAAGTGGATTTCGTAATTACAATGGTGCCATTGCTATTACGATAGCATCGGGGGCAATTGAAAAAAATAACACAAAAATCACACACAAATGGTAGTGCCGTTGCAAATTGGGGTCAAAATTTGACCCCAAATATTGTAGTATGAGGCCTCACCCCGACCCATCATAGATTTACTGCTCGATCACACTTTGACACTTTATATTTTGATACATTGATACACTTTTTGTTATCCTGACAGAGACTCATGATATTATGTTATGATGATGATTATATTGTGTAGATTACATTTTGACATGGATTAGACCTAGAACAGGTGGTTGATTTTGATTATATATGTTTAGATCATGAATTGATGAGAAGACTGAATCATGATTAGACTTGACTATTTTATGGATGTTATGTCATGGTGATTAAAGAATTCTTATGTTTTAAACATTTATGTATGAAAATTTCAATTAGAGGCTTAATTCTGCTTATAGATTAATGTTGCAAATTATAAATTGAAAATATATATTGTATGTAATTTTATCATCTTGAAATACTGATGCTCGAAGTTTAGTGTGTAGGAATGGGAACCATGGAAGTTTTTAGAGAATCAGGGCTAAACACATGTGAATTGAGTAAGCCAAGGTTTAATCCAATAAAGGGTTGAAACCTCATTGTAATGTGACCCTTGTTGTAAATTTAATTTGAATGTGTGTTAATAGTTTAAATTTATGTTATTGTTTGGACATGTCATTGTGAATGTGATGTGTATTTTGTTGGTGTCACTTAACACTTGTCTTGTCCATGTGGATAGTGACATGTCATTTAGGGCTTGGGACAAGAATCACTTAACCTTATAGGATATTACATTAATCACTTGCATATAGATGGCTTGTAGGGATCCCATAATGTTGGAACTTGGATTTGAATCTTAGGGGTACTTTGGAGGGATTAAAAGTGACCCTAGGGTATATTTGTGACCAAAATTAGTTAACCCTAAGGGGGTACCTTGGGTTAGGGCTAGTTTTTACCTATGGGAGAAACCTAGGTCACCATTATGACTCTCTAAAATGCCTACTTTTCAAAAGTGGTGAAAATAGAGATGGTCTTATGCATCTAACTTGTCCCACACTCCTTTCTAAACTCTCAATTAAGAGGGGAGACAAAACGCTAGTTGTCATATCTCATCATTGCTATTTCTTGAGTACTTTTTTTGGGGGGTCTTTTTAGAGGGTTTTGGAAGACTTAGTGGGTGTTCACCCACTCTCTAATTTTAGACACAATTAGGGTTTTGGAAGGAGGAAAGATAAGGATTTGGGATCTTCTAGAATTTTATTTTGCCATAACACATTTGGAAGGTTGGTTTCTCTTGCTATGGAGTGCTTGATTTATTGCAAGCAAATTTGATGTATTGTTTTATGAATATTAAATCTTGTATGAGATTCATGTATGTAATCTTGTGTAGTGTTGTAGTATGTAAATTTTGTTGTCATGTGTTGGGTAGGGAATGCATTTGGATTTTTGTATCAAATTTTGTTCTTTGAATTGGGAGTGTTGTTCATGGGAGTGAAGGCATTACTCACCCTTTGGGAAGGGAAGAAGTGGCATTGGGTGCAGGGGTTAGTTGGGCTCTCCATTGTAGTGAGTTTCTCTTCTCTTGGAGAAAAGGGATAAATTCATGGAGTATGGGCTCCATGAAGCCATGTTGGAAATATTGTATTTTGGCATAGAAATGGCCAATGTGTAAATGGAAGATTTGTTAATATAGCCTTGGAGAGACATGAAAAATTCTTGTTGAGAAATTTGGAAATTGTAATGGCATTCTCCTCCTTGGAAAATCCCACCTTCACCCTACTTCAATGGGTTGTAAAACTCATTTGTAAGACCTTGATTGGGAGTTTATTGTTATTTTTGTATATAGAGAATGTTGTAAAAATTTAGATGTGAAACCTTGTTTAGCCTTGGTTCTCCAAGCTCGGGGGTGGCCTCTTTGAGGCCTTGGTTGGAAGGTGAGCTTCCCATGGTATCCCTCATGAAATTTTCAGGTTTTTAAGTCATGAAGATGGAGAATGAAGTTTGAAAGGAACCCCTATTTGGAGTAGTTGTGTGCAAGCAACTTCAATGTTGCATAGACACTCTTGTATTGAAATTTATTTTGTTGATTGTTGTAATGTTCAATCTTGAAGCTTCTCAAGCTAGATGTGGAGAGATATCATTATTATATAATGATCTATTAAAGTAAAACATGTTGTGTACCATTCAAGCATTGTATAAATTTATCATTTTGAAGATGTTGTAATGTAGATTGTAAGCTTATCATGTTGTAAAAGATAGAATTCTTAGTCCATGAATATTGCATTTTAATTCCTAAAAGAAAAAAAGTTAATCATCCATGAATAGAATGATACCTAATGTTGAAAGAGAAGAACAATATTATAGTTTCATTCACTTCAATCTTAAGAAATTTTTCATCTTGAAAACCTCCTAGATTCAACTTTCTTCAATAGAAATCTGCATTTCAATCCTCAACTTTTGAGGAGGAGAAATAACTTTGAAATCAACATCAAATCCTATTAGTTAGCATGTTATTATGAAATTCAGTAAATACTATTGGTCCCTCTTGTATATTGTTCAATAAATCTATCTTTATACACACTATGATCTTGTTAAAAAAAAAATGAACCAAGCAAATCAAATGTAAGAGCTTATAACAAAGCCCATTGCAGTTTCCAGATTTAGAGCATAAAAAGCTCTCTGAAATTTGTATGGGAAAGGAAATATTCTCTTACCACAGAGAATATTCCTTTCCCAAAAGTTCTTCCCTCTAATTAAATTCAAAATCATATTTCAGTAATCTAAACATGCACTTTAATCCTAATTTACTAAACTATACTCACTTTACTAATACCCCTCCCGTGGGTCCCACCTTGATCCCTCACCTTTTTGCATAAATATTTGTTGTGCTAAGTCAAAAAAATTAAATCACTTTATCAAAGAGGGCTGCACTACTTGGGATGCGCCACCCTTTTCCTTGCTGTCATGCTCTACAAAAAAATCTGACATGACCTTTTTCCAAGGTCAACTCCCTTCTCCACTTTCAAAATTCCCTTGGGAGATGGAAGCCTTGTTTGGTGGGCCCTGTAGATTTTACCTTCACTTCCTCCTTGTTTACTATGTTCCCTTTTTGAAGGCTATGTTTAAACCATGCAAAATATTTGGGAGGAGATGATTTAGTGGGTAGTATGGTGGGCCCAGTGCATGTCTTATCACTCTGTACATTTCCCTTTTGCAGATTTTGAAACTCCTTGCTCTTGTTTTATAATGCAAAAAGGGTAAATTGTTAGTTATGGTTAATGGTAGGTTAGGTTAATAAGCTAGTAGATTTAGTTAGAGTTATTTCTAGATGGGTTAGTATTATGGGTAGTTTTTTGATAGTTTAATTTAGTAGACTCTTTACTGTTTTATTTTATTTTATTCTGAATGTTGAGTAGCATGTGATGCATATTTAGATTGATTTAATATTGTAGTTAAAATTTAGTGGTTAATTAGTGATCATTTGATAGTTAGGTTAGCTTAACAAGCAAGTTAGTAAATGGGTTCTTACTCCATTTTGTTTTAATCATTAATTTTATAGTGTTTTAGGTATATATAATCTAATTCTTTTTGATGTAGCATAATTCGTTAGGGGGATAAATTTAGTGTTTTGAATTTTAATTGGTATTGGAATCATTTATCAATATTATAGTTACTCACTTTAACAGGGTACTTAGCATTAAATGTTAGGTTAATTTATTATTGTGAGTTTGTGAATCTAATTACTAGGGATCTTTGTCTAAAGTATTGTTTAGTCTATTTGAGAGACAGATTTGCTCAGTTGATTTAATTGTATGGATAATATTAAATGTTAATTTATTATCAAAATAAAGGGGGATTATATTTCTCTTGTATTCAAGGGGTTAGGGCTTATATGCTCGTCTGTAATTAAAAGTAAATTTAAATGTTGAATTAGGAGATACTTCAAATGTCTAAATAAAAGTTTAATTTAAAGTTGATTGTTAGGAGACTGATGAGTTAGGGTTGAATGTGTTTTCTCAAAAAGGAAATAATATTATTAATGATGCTAGTAGGTTAGGAAATCAGGGTTGGTTGTAGCTATTGGATTTTAATTTGATAGTTGTTTGATATAGTGAAATTATTATTCAATTTTAATCTTGTCAATCATTCAATGTTCATGTATGGTTGGGAGTAGAATATTTATCTGACTGGACTCGAGCTAGTAGTTAATGTTAACCGGAGCTAGACTTGAACAGATTCAGTTGTAATTTAGATGAATAGTTTAATAAGGTTTAAGGCACCCTAGACCAACATGTGTTCATAACCACTAACTACCATCCTGATTTTTAAACATGGTATCTGAGTTAGATAAACTTGAGTTGAGTATTCATATAACCTGAGGAACTAGTTGATACCCTATTCCGCATCAGTTTGTGGCATGAACCTTACTCATTCTAAATATATACCTTGTAATTCAAAGGTTAACTCTATCTTTCTATCACCCTTCCAACTCAACCATTTCTAGTTGTTCGTACTTATGTTCTTTTAAAGAAAAATAAAAATTTGTGTGTATTTTGCCCTAGTTTTGGGCATGAAATTTTGGTATCAGAGCCAAGGTTTCAACACAAGGAACCTAACCCATTACATTTCAACTCATTTTAAACTTTAATCATTGTGTAGGATGCTTGCGGTCACTAGAGCTAATCGATGAGGCAGAGGTCGTAGAGCTCCCCGTGCGGGGGCAGGGCAGGAGGATCCACCTCCACCACCACCATCACCACCACCACCTCTGAACCCTAACTAGGATATTATGGATATTCTCCAAAATTTGATTGGGGTGATTCAGCAGAGACTACCACCCATAGTTCAGCAGCAGGTTCCCAAAGGGGAAGAACATGTTTCAGAGAATGAGAGAGCAGTTAGAAGAGAGAGGAGTAGGAGTCCTCCACCCAGATCTATTTAGGGTCATGATGATCAGGAGGGTGAGTTAGTTCATTAGGTTGTTATACTATGTGAGCATGAGATACATGCCAGGGAGAGACCCCCTAGAGATGTTGGAGATGATATCTGAGAGTTATTATGACTCCATCCACCCTTATTTTTGGGATCCACTGATGGGTCAGTAGCAGAGGCCTGGTTACAGAGTTTACAATGATGTTTTGGATTGTGCCCTTATGGGAGTAATCTAAAAGCATGACTAGTAGTTCATCTCCTATAGGAGAAGGCTTCCACTTGGTGGGAGCAAGAGGTGTCTATTGGTGGAGTGAGTATTGACACAATCACTTGGGAGACTTTTGAGGCTCATTTCTGTGAGAGATACCTCTCTAAGCATTTCAGACAGAGACAGATAGAGGAGTTCCATGATCTCCAGCAGAGAGGCCTCATGGTGAACTAGTATGAGAGTCAGTTTCTCAAGCTCCTTCCATATGTTGATTATATGAAGGACAAGAAACTATGTATTCACTGTTTCATTAAGGGACTTAATATGTCTCTTCAGAGCATAGTATGCCTAGTATTACCTAACACATTCAGAGGGGCAGTTGAGATGACACTTATAGCTAAGGAGATCCATACTAGATAGGAGTCTTGGGATCAGTCCCAGCACTGAAACCCCTCTTCCCAGTAGTTAGGACAGTAGAGGCCTCTTGGAAAGGGAAATAGAATCACTTAGCAGGATCCTTTAAGGGTCAACAGTCTCAACAGCAGAGATCCCAGTAGGATTCCAGACAGAGGCATTCACAGGGTTATTAGGGCTCTAAGCCCAAGTAGTGACACTCTCAGGGCCCTAGATAGGATCATAGGACACAGACCCCTCAGACACAGTCAACTAGGACTCACCAGTCCTCTAGGGGTGGATTCAGTGGTTCTAGCAGGACCAGAGGGTCACAGCAGCCTAGGACACAGGGAGTGCAGATTTAGACTCATGGGCCATGTTACACTTGTGGTGGTATGGGTCATTTAGTGAGAGCGTGCCCACAGGGACAGTCAACTAGTGGTTAGAGAGGGGCTACCTCAGAGCCTACAGTTGGAGATATGGGTAGATCCCATAGAGTTTTTGTAGTGGTTGATAACCGCCAAGCTGAGCATTAGGCTACGGTCATTGAGGCCGCAGGTATGATTTAGGGTACCAGTGTTTCTATCTTGTTTGATTCAAGAGCCATAGATTCCTTTATATCTCCGTATGTAGTGGAGCATTGTGGGCTAGTGGTAGTTAGACAAGATGTCGATTGGGAGGTTGAGTTAGTTTCGGGAGCTAGAGTCTCTGTTAGCTCCTTAGTTTGCAGTTGTTAGATTTAGATTGGAGATCTTATCATGATGACTGATCTCCACATTACCCCTCTAGGTTCTTATGATGTAGTCCTTGGCATGGATTGGCTATGTGCCCACAGCACCAAGGTGGATTGTCATCAGAAGAGGGTCGAGTGTGTTGATGTTCACGACACTTCTATGGTGATATTTGGGTTACAAAGACCCGTATCCCTTTGCATTATTTCTGCTATGCAGCTTAGGCGGTGCGTGCAGAAGGGATGTCAGTTATTTTCCATCACCATTAGTGATAGAGAGGAGGATTCAGGAGGGGAGCCTTTACTCAAGGATTATCCTATTCTTCAAGAGTTTGTGGATGTATTTCCTATCGAGCTACCTGTTATGCCCCCACCTAGGGAAGTTGAGTTTCACATAGATCTTGTACCAGGAGTTGAGCCAATATCTAGAGCACCCTAAAAGATGACCACACATGAGCTTGATGAGCTCAAGATTCAGTTAGAAGAGCTCTTGGAGAAAGGGCATGTCCAACCTAGTGTATCACCTTGGGGTGCACCTGTGATTTTTGTGAAGAAGAAGGATGGGTCACTTTGATTTTGCATTGATTATCGGTAGCTGAATAAAGTAACAATTAAGAACTGATACCCACTCCCTAGGATCAATGATCT
Source organism: Thuja plicata (assembly GCA_018584345.1). Taxonomy (NCBI): domain Eukaryota; kingdom Viridiplantae; phylum Streptophyta; class Pinopsida; order Cupressales; family Cupressaceae; genus Thuja; species Thuja plicata. The sequence goes on from MU222919.1 coordinate 118,748, forward strand.
ATTTGATCAGTTGCAGGGTGCCTGAGTGTTCTTGAAGATAGATCTAAAGTCGGGATACCATCAGTTACAGATTGTGGAAAGTGATATCCACAAGACTGCATTTCGCACAAGGTATGGTCACTATGAGTTCATAGTAGTGCCATTTTTCCTCACGAATGCTCTAGCTGTGTTCATGAGCCTCATGAATGGAGTATTTTGTATATTTTTGGATAAATTTGTGATAATATTCCTCTATGATATTCTGATATATTCTCGCAATGAGGAGGAGCATGAGGAGCATCTGAGATAGGTTTTGTAGCGTTTGAGAGAGAATCAGTTATATGTCATCTTGTCAAAGTGTGACTTTTTTAGACCTGAGGTGCATTATCTCAGGCATTTTATATCCAGCGATGGGATTTCTGTAGACCCATCAAAGATTAGAGCTATTATGGATTGGCCATCACCCACCAGTGTCACTAAGGGCAGGAGTTTTATGGGCTTAGCAGGATATTACAGACGCTTCGTGGTAGGATTTTCTAGAGTAGCTCATCCCATCACCTCCCTTTAGAGAAAGGGGAAAATGTATGAATGGACAGAGAAGTGTGAGAGAGCTTTTAAGGAGCTCAAGAGAGCCCTCACTAGTGCACCAATTTTAGCAGTGCCAGATCCTTCAACAGATTTTGTTGTATGTACTGATGCTTCATTGGATGGTTTAGGAGCAGTCCTTATGCAGGATGGCCATCCTATAGATTTCAAGTCTAGGAAGCTAAAGAATCATGAACTTAACTATCCTACTCATGACCTAGAACTCACAGTGGTGGTTCATGCTTTAGTGAGATGGTGACATTTCCTCCTAGGTCACCGATTTGAGCTTCATTCAGATCATCAGAGCCTACAGTATATCTTTACACAGCCCAATCTTAATGCTAGGTAGAGGAGATGGATGGAGTTTTTGTGTGAGTATGATTTTGATGTTCATTACATCAAGGGGAAGGAGAATGTAGTTGCAGATGCCTTGAGTAGGAGGTGACATGAGCTCTCATCTATGACTTCTAGTATAGATTTGAGGGACCGCATTTTGCATCATTTGCCAGGGGATGGATTATATGTGAAGGTTTGTCAGTCTATCCATTCTCAAAGACCCCTAGAGGGGAAATTTGTAGATTATTCCTTGGAGTCTAATGGACTTCTACGTCATAGGGGACACATCTATGTACCTTCTATGGGTGACTTGCGGGAGTTTATTATACTTGAGGCTCATAGAGCACCTTATATAGCTCATTCGAGAGTTAAGAAATTGTATACCAATTTGAGACAGTTGTACCATTGGCCGTGTATGAGATTATAGATTGCCAACATTGTTACTAGATGCCTAGAGTGCCAGAGAGTGAAGGCAGAGCATGGTCATCCAGGTGGGCTCTTGCAGCCACATGAGATTGTTGAGTGGAAGTGGTATACTATATCTATGGACTTCATTGTTGGTCTCCCTATGTCTTCTCGCCACCATGATGCTATCTTGGTGACAGTCGACACATTGACCAAGGTTTCCCACTTCTCACCTGTGCATACTACATTCACAACACGAGATGTAGCTCAGGTCTTTTTGTGGGATATTTTCAGAATTCATGGCATTCCCCATAAGATCATCTCTGATAGAGACTCCTTTTTCACACCAGCCTTTTGGAGAGAGTTACAGGTAGTGTTGAGCACTAGGCTCATTTTTAGTACAACATATCACACTCAGACAGATGGCCAGATTGAGAGGGTTAACCAGGTATTGGAGGACATGTTGCGCATGTATGTGATGGACCATCAGGTCAAGTGGGAGGAATACCTACATCTAGTTGATTTTTCCTATAATAATGGGCATCATTCTTCTATAGGTATGCCACCATATAAAGCCTTGTATGGTAGACCATGCAGGACACCACTGAGTTGGGACAGGATCGAGGATAGAGTATCAAGGATATGGAGCAGTAGGTTGTCTTGATTAGACAATGCCTTAGAGAGGCTTAGGATTGATAGAAGAAGTATGCAAATGCAAAGAGGGTTGATCATGAGTATATGGTTGGAGATAGGGTCTTCTTGAGAGTGCGCCCGCATAAGAGTCCAATCCATTTTAGAAAGGGCTCTAAGTTAGCACCTCGCTTTGTTGGACCGTTCAATATATTGGAGAGGATAGGACTAGTTGTCTACCATCTACCTTTCCATGCAGCCTGTCATGCATCCATGATGTGTTTCATGTATCTGTGCTTTGGAAATATATTTATGATGAGTCTCACATTATAGATTGGGATGCCTTGCAGGTGGAGTCAGACGGGCAGCTAGCACTGGATCACATTCACATTGTAGCCCGACGGACCCTTGCACTTCGAGGCTGAGAGCTGGACCAGGTTAGGGTCCAGTGGGATTGTTATGATGAGGTCATGGCTTCATGGGAGGATGCAGCGCAGATGAGATCTCAGTACCCATATCTTTTTGATGAACTCCAGGAGGAAGTTCATGCCTAGTGGGGGAGGCTGTGAGGCCTCACCCCAACCCATCATAGCTTTACTGCTCAATCACACTTTGACACTTTATGTTTTGATACATTGATACACTTTTTGTTATCCTGACAGAGACTCATGATATTATGTTATGATGATGATTATATTGTGAGGATTACATTTTGACGTGGATTAGACCTAGAATAGGTGGTTGATTTTGATTAAATATGTTTAGATCAGGGAATTGATGAGAAGACTGAATCATGATTAGACTTGACTATTTTATGGATGTTATGTCATGGTGATTAAAGAATTCTTATGTTTTAAATATTTATGTATGAAAATTTCAATTAGAGGCTTAATTTTGATTATAGATTAATGTTGCAAATTATAAATTGAAAATATATATTGCATGTAATTTTATCATCTTGGACTACTAATGCTCAAAGTTTAGTGTGCAGGAATGGGAACCATGGAATTTTTCAGAGAATCAGGGGTAAACACATGTGAATTGAGTAAGCCAAGGTTTAATCCAATAAAGGGTTGAAACCTCATTGTAATGTGACCCTTGTTGTAAATGTAATTTGAATGTGTGTTAATAGTTTAAATTTATGTTATTGTTTG
>MU222919.1:121886-136705 GCA_018584345.1 Thuja plicata
TGTGTTAATAGTTTAAATTTATGTTATTGTTTGGACATGTCATTGTGAATGTGATGTGTATTTTGTTGGTGTCACTTAACACTTGTCTTGTCCATGTGGATAGTGACATGTCATTTAGGGCTTGGGAAAAGAATCACTTAACCTTATAGAATATTACATTAATCACTTGCATCTAGATGCCTTGTTGGGATCCCATCATGTTGGAACTTGGATTTGAACTTTAGGGGTACTTTGGAAGGATTAAAAGTGACCCTAGAGTGTATTTGTGACCAAAATTAGTTAACCCTAAGGGGTACCTTGGGTTAGGGCTAGTTTTTACCTATGGGAGAAACCTAGGTCACCATTATGACTCTCCAAAATGCCTACTTTTCAAAAGTGGTGAAAATAGATATGTTCTTATGCATCTAACTTGTCCCACACTCCTTGCTAAACTCTCAATTACGAGGGGAGACAAAAAAGCTAGTTGTCATATCTCATCATTGCTAGTTCTTGAGTAATTTTTTTGGGGGGTCTTTTTAGAGGGTTTTGGGAGACTTAGTGGGTGTTCACCCACTCTCTAATTTTAGACACAATTAGGGTTTTGGAAGGAGGAAAGATAAGGATTTGGTCTCTTCTAAAGTTTCATTTTTCCATAACACATTTGGAAGGTTGGTTTCTCTTGTCATGGAGTGCTTGATTTGTTGCAAGAAAATTTGATGTATTATTTTATGAATATGAAATATTGTATGAGATTTATGTATGTAATCTTGTGTACTGTTGTAGTATGTAAATTTTGTTGTCATGTGTTGGGTAGGGAATGAATTTATATTTTTGTATCATCTTTTATTCTTTAAATTGGGAGTGTTGTTCATGGGAGTGAAGGCATTACTCACCCTTTGGGAAGGGAAGAAGTGGCCCTGGGTGAAGGGGTTAGTTTGGCTCTCCATTGTAGTGAGAGTCTCTTCTCTTGGAGAAGAGGGATAAATTCATGGAGTATGGGCTCCATGAAGCCATGTTGGAAATATTATTTTTTGGCATAGAAATGGCCAATGTGTAAATTAAAGCATTGTCAATATAGCCTTAGAGAGACATGGAAAATTCTTGTTGAGAAATTTAGAAATTGTAATGGCATTCTCCTCCTTGGAAAAGCCCATCTTCACCCTACTTCAATGGGTTGTAAAACTCATTTTTGAGACCTTGATTGAGATTTTATTGTTATTTTTGTGTATAGAGAATTTTGTGAAAATTTAGATGTGAAACCTTGTTTAGCCTTGGTTCTCCAAGCTCGGGGGTGGCCTCTTTGAGGCCTTGGTTGGGAGGTGAGCTTCCCATGGTATCCCTCATGAAATTTTCATGTTTTGAAGTCATGAAGATAGAGAATGAAGTTTGAAAGGAACCCCTATTTGGAGTAGTTGTGTGAAAGCAACTTCAATGTTGCATAAACACTCTTGTATTGAAATTTATTTTGTTGATTGTTGTAATGTTCAATCTTGAAGCTTCTCAAGCTAGATGTGGAGATATATCCTTCTTATGTAATGATCTATTAAAGTAAAACATGTTGTGTACCATTCAAGCATTGTGTAAATTTATCATTTTGAAGATGTTGTAATGTAGATTGTAAGCTTATCATATTGTAAAAGATAGAATCCTTAGTCCATGAATATTGCATTTTAATTTCTAAAAGAAAAGAAGTTAATCATCCATGAATAGAATGATACCTAATATTGAAAGAGAAGAACAATATTATATTTTCATTCACTTCAATCTTAAGAAATTTTGCATCTTGAAAACCTCCTAGATTCAACTTTCTTCAATAGAAATCTGCATTTCAATCCTCAACTTTTGAGGAGGAGAAATAACTTTAAAATCAACATCAAATCCTATTAGTTAGTATGTTATTATGAAATTCAGTAAATACTATTGGTCCCTCTTGTATATTGTTCAATAAATCTATCCTTATACACACTATGATCTTGTTAAAAAAAAAATGAACCAAGCAAATCAAATGTAAGAGCTTATAACAAAGCCCATTGCATTTTTCAGATTTAAAGCATAAAAAGCTCTCTGAAATTTGTATGGGAAAGAAAATATTCTCTTACCACAGAGAATATTCCTTTCCCAAAAGTGCTTCCCTCTAATTAAATTCAAAATCATATTTCAGTAATCTAAACATGCACTTTAATCCTAATTTACTAAACTATACTCACTTTACTAATACCCCTCCCTTGGGTCCCACCTTGATCCCTCACCTTTTTGCATAAATATTTGTTGTGCTAATTCAAAAAAAATTAAATCACTTTATCAAAGAGGGCTGCACTACTTGGGATGCGCCACCCTTTTCCTTGCTGTCATGCTCTACAAAAAAATCTGACATGACCTTTTTCCAAAGTCAACTCCCTTCTCCACTTTCGAAATTCCCTTGGGAGATGGAAGCCTTGTTTGGTGGGCCCTGTAGATTTTACCTTCACTTCCTCCTTGTTTACTGTGCTGCCTTTTTGAAGGGTATGTTTAACCCATGCAAAATATTTGGGAGGAGATGATTTAGTGGGTAGTATGGTGGGCCCAGTGCCTGTCTTGTCACCCTATACATTCCCCTTTTGCAGATTTCGAAACTCCTTGCTCTTGTTTTATAATGCAAAAAGGGTAAATTATTAGTTATGGTTAATGGTAGGTTAGGTTAATAAGTTAGTAGGTTTAGTTAGAGTTATTTCTAGATGGGTTAGTATTATGGGTAGTTTGTTGATATTTTAATTTAGTAGACTCTTTACTATTTTTTTTTTATATTCTGAATGTTGAGTAGCATGTGATGCATATTTAGATTGATTTAATATTGTAGTTAAAATTTAGTGGTTAATTAGAGATCATTTGATAGTTAGGTTAGCTTAACAAGCAAGTTAGTAAATGGGTTCTTACTCAATTTTGTTTTAATCATTAATTTTATAGTGTTTTAGTTATATATAATCTAATTCTTTTTGATGTAGCATAATTCATTAGGGGGATAACTTTAGTGTTTTGAATTTTAATTGGTATTGGAATCATTAATCAATATTATAGTTACTCACTTTAACATGGTACTTAGCATTAAATTTTAGGTTAATTTATTATTGTGAGTTTGTGAATCTAATTACTAGGGATCTTTGTCTAAAGTATTGTTTAGTCTATTTGAGAGACGGATTTGCTCAGTTGATTTAATTGTATGGATAATGTTAAATGTTAATTTATTATCAAAATAAAGGGGGATTATATTGCTCCTATATTCAAGGGGTTAGGGCTTGTATGCTCGTCTGTAATTAAAAATAAATTTAAATGTTGAATTAGGAGATACTTCAAATGTCTAAATAAAAGTTTAATTTAAAGTTGATTGTTAGGAGACTGATGAGTTAGGATTGAATGTGTTTTCTCAAAAAGAAAATAATCTTATTAATGATGCTAGTAGGTTAGGAAATCAGGGTTGATTGTAGCTATTAGATTTTAATTTAATAGTTGTTTGATATAGTGAAATTATTATTCGATTTTAATCTTGTCAATCGTTCAATGTTCATGTATGGTTGGGAGTAGAATATTTATTTGATTGGACTCGAGCTAGTAGTTAATGTTAACCGGAGCTAGACTTGAACAGATTCAGTTGTAATTTAGGTGAATAGTTTTATAAGCTTTAAGGCATTCTAGACCAACATGTGTTCATAACCACTAACTTCCATCCTGATTTTTAAACATGGTATCTGAATTAGATCAACTTGAGTTGAGTATTCATATAACCCGAGGAACCAGTTGATACCCTATCCCGCATCAGTTTGTGGCATGAACCTTACTTAGTCTACATATATACATTGTAATTTGAAGGTTAACTCTATCTTTCTATCACCCTTCCAACTCAACCATTGCTAGTTGTTCATACTTATGTGCTTTTAAAAAAAAAAAAAAATTTCGTGTGTGTGTTTTGCCCTAGTTTTGGGCATGACATGTATTGAGTGGGGGCTAAATGTATAGTCAGAAAATGGAAGCACTTCCTTTTTGGACTGGTTTAGCCCTTCAAGTAAGTTTTTTGGGGTCATGATAAGTGCCTTGAATGGGTATCTAACTTGGATTTGGATTTTTTCCCTATTTTTCCCCTTTTCCACTTCTCTCCGACCTATTTCTGGCACCCTGATCTGCAAATCTAAGTTCCTTGACCTTAGGGTCAAGGTCGACCTTCTGGGTCAAGGTAAACCTTTTGGGTCAAGGTCAACCTCAACCCTAACCTAGGTCAGATTCAACCTCGACCCTGACCAAGGGTCCAAATTTCAAGTTTCTGGGGTTTCTAGATGTCAGGCTTCAGAAAGATTTAATTCCCATTGTTGGGTCAGTTGTTTCTATCTTTGAGGAAATGACTCTTGAAATTATATTTAATATAGGTCCACTTCTAGGGATATAGGTCTAATTGGATTTTAATTATCCTATGTAGGCATCTCTAGAAGATTGTGCCCTAGATTTGTATATGTTATGCCCTGCATACTCGTCCCTACATTTTGTAGGCAAAATGTTGGGTCCCCCTTTTTTTGCTTTGGATCTTTCCTTTGTTCCCTTTTGTTTCCTTTGTTTTCCCTATGGGCTTTGCTTCCATGAGGGTTGTATTTCTTTTGTTTTTGTCTTCTTGTGTCTCCAGGAACCGGTCCCAGAGTTTGTTTGTTCTTTTGAGCCAGATGGACTCTGGACTTTGGGATTCTCTGCCGTCACTTGTTCTTTCACGAGAAGGCATGGCCGCATAGAATCCCCCAGCCCAGAGTCTGAAGGTGTGCCTTTTCCAGAGTTTGCAAAAATAATGCAACATATTTTTACCCTAGTGGTATAAATAGAAGTTACCTGTCATTTTCACATTTACCATGATTAAAACACTTAGAGAACTCAGAGTGATTTCAAGGCGATTAAAGCGTTAAAAAAATGTTTTTCTCTTGTGCTTAGTGGTTAATTGAACAGTGATTTACAATGCTTGCTCATGGTTGTTCGAAGGTAAAATTGTTTTAGAGTGCCTCCTATGCTTGTCTTTCCCGCTTCCTCTGCGTTTCTAGGTAGGACTTCGGCTTTTCCCTCTCAGGTTTTGGCTTTTCTTGTTCTTGTTTGTTTTTGTTTTGTTTTCATTTTTCTTTCATTTCTGTTCCTAGTTTTGTTTTTTGTCACCTTCCGTTGGTTGGTTGGATCTGCCAGAGGGTTGCCTGCCCTTTGTGTAGTTGTAATTTAGCGTAAGTACTTTGTATATTCCAGTAGGTTTCTATGTAAATACCTATGTAATTTTTGAATATATTATATATTGCATGTCTAGTTTTCTGTGTCTATATATATGCCCATTTTGGGCCAGCCCATGAGTCGTGCTTCAGCCCTCGCATGTGCTTTAGCTCTATGCATTTCTTATGTATTTTGTACTCTACCTAGTGGTGAGCTCATTGTGCTTCGTGCATTGAGATCCCAAATTTGGAGCTCGTCTGAGAGAATGGTTGCCTGGTTCAAACTTGACACCTCGCTAGTTTGGCCATGGTAGTTTTCTCTCTCCTCCATCAAGTCAGTCTTAATGACGGGTTAAGTCTCCCATGCATGCTTTCAAGTTCAGCCTAAGTGGCATTCCTTCCCTCACATGTTTGGATAGTTGTCAGCGTAAATTCCATAACTCCCATTACTGCATAGACATGTGACACCCCCACATCAGCCTAATACAGCTCATTTCTGGTGCTATCAGTAACGGTTAGTTTTCTAGACTCTAGGTCCTAGGTCTTCATTTGGTCTTTGTTTCATCCTTACCACATGTGCTAAAATCCCTGGAAGCCTAGGGAATGCTCACTCTTAAATTATTTTATTATATGTATATCTCTCTGGAGTTTGATGTGAACTAACAACTTTTTCTGGAACAGGTGTGATGCAATGCGATGGTAAGATCTCTAGAATCTGGGATGATGCTTTTTTTTATATGGATACTAATGGTCGTCTTGCTTTGCAGGTTGCCAAAATACCAGTCATCAATCATGTCGGAAGCTTCTGCATCCTTTCCACCTGGGAGTCTAGATCTCCACACCACTGTTGCCACCCAGGAAGCTGTCAGAACAAAGGCCAAGAAGGCCCTCAAAAATCTCCCTTTGACAATGAAATACCTGAAGGGAGACACTATTGTAGGATTGAAGATCGATTCCAAACTTCAACTGATCACCGAAACTAGTGTTGGAATGTGGGACGAAATGCAGGCTCTTGTTAAAACAATGTTTATTCAACGAACGATCGAATATCCATTGGCCATCAATGTGGGCAATTCTAGGATCCTTAAAGCTGCTTGCTTCCCCTACTTTGTGCAAGCCCTAGAGCTCATTCTCACTCTAGTAGGACATTTGAATAATGCCATCCGGGCCATCGTGTTTGCTGCCCCAGTCCCAACAGGATATCCAATGCCTATGGTGTCTCTGTATGCTGCAAATTTTTAGGCAGGACTGGGGATTCCCTAATTTGATGATGTAGCATTCCTCACTCGGGCACTAGCTTTGGAGGAGTTGCAGAAGTTAGAACACATGGCCTGATAGTATCTCAATAACAAATGGATTAAGGTGCTAAGGAAAGACTTCAAGAAGATAAAGCTTGAAATCCCCCAGAATGAATTCAAAGAAAGCATATAGATGGGTGTTATCACACTATGTAGGGTCTTTGGACAACCCCATGCCTGAGAGTTCTCGGCATGGATATACTACTTCATTCTCAGCATCTCCTCTAGTGAGAAAAACTTTGATTGGGCCACCATTATTGCAAATAACGTGGACTCCCAATTTCTCCAGGTCGCCAAGTCCTCCAAATTCTACATGATGCCTTATGTTCTCTAGGCTCTGGTGCAATAACGCCCCATCAAAAATGGTTTAATTACAGTGGGTGTACTTAGGATCGGCCCAGGCCAGAATGCTTCCTGGGATTATTTCCCATAGATCCAATGGGAGGCTAGTTTCCTCAACTTCTTCTGAGTGAACGATGCCTTCATCTACTACAACCTTCTCACACCTACTCGAGATACTAGATACTGGCTCTCCAAGGAGGTGATGGACTTGGTTAGAACTTATGGCCATTATTATATTCAATTTCAATAGTATACCTACATTCGGGTGACTAGATTCTCTGGGAAACCCTATTTATTGCCCAAGCATTATGGGGATAAAATAATTCTTTTAGAATACTACAGGTAGATCCTAGACCTACACACACTCTTCAAAGTGAAGAAGGTGATGAAAATCCCATTCCCAATCACTTGTGGGAATTACTCTTGTAGTCTGGCCATGGAAAAAGAGGTAGACAATGAGCTCAAAAGTTTGGGACTATCAGAGTTCTATCTGGAGTGGAATAATTTTGATCCACTCAGAAAAGTCACCTTGGCACTTCCCCGGGCATCAAAGCCCCATGAATATCACATGGAGGAATTTTGGGAAGAATGCTAGAATGACTTCGAAGTCTAGAACCAACATTTCATCTGGATGACAATGGAAATGATGAAAAGGCTAAAGATTCAGAAGTTCCCCAATGATTTTTCAGATACTGGGTCCACATTAGACCCACAATACAAAACAAATGGGGTAGATAAAATGGCCCTCCCTTCGGTAAATTGGGATGCGCAAGAGGGAATAATAGTAGAGGACCTCACCCATGATGTGATCGAGCATATTTACACATATTTCAAGAAGCCATACCCAAAGAGTACGCGTAAAGTTGGCCCATTTGTGCGGGGTTCAACTTTCAGGGCCCAAACCTCCTCGTAGGGCGAGGCAGAGGAAAGTAGGGACCCCGTCTCAAGTCCCAGCCACCACTCCCATAGTGGAACAAATGTAGAAAATGATGAATGCCTCCTAGAAAATGAAAGAAAAGTTAACCACTCGATTGGCCACTCCACCCATTATGACCAGACCTGTCCACCCTCTCACTTCCCCTTCACTTGCAACATTAATGGTCTGAGTAACAGGAACCGAGGTGGAGGAAGAGTAGGAAACCATGTTGGATTCAAGGCCCCCATTGGTAATAAGGAGGAAAAATAAGAAGACTAATCCTAAGCCAAAGCTAGAGCTAGAGCTCAAAATGCCCAGCATCTCAGAAATATAGATAGTCTCCTCGGACTCTCCGGAGCCAGACAATCAACCTGAGAATCCCTCAGAGACCTCCCCTTTGCATGATGAGTTTGATGACATGTTTGGGATGGATGCACTAGTGAACCTACAAGGGGATATTGGGAAGGTAGTAGAAGAAATTTCTTCCCAAGATGAAGTGTTGATCCCTCTCGAGAAGAAAACCCCAGAGAAAGAAGTTTCCTAGGAGTAGGAGGTCTAGGCAGAACCAGTAAAGAAGCCTTAATAGATTCACATCTCTGACATCTCAAAGATATAGGTGACAAGCACCACAAAGGATAGACAAATGTAGGATGAGAAACTGACACCAGCCAAGGGAACCAGACCTACAGGAACAACCGTAACCTTAGTTTCCATGCTCTAAATGTAGCCTCCAAAGAAGGCAAAATTCGGTGAGGTAGTTTCAGTGGCCGCATTGTTAAACCTTGGCCAGATACCTCACTCACCTCCAAAAAATATTTTGATAGAGGAAAACATCCCGACAGGTAAGGCCGAGGAACAAAAACAACAACAACAACAAGATGAGGGGAAGAACCTCAGGGATACAAATGTAGGATCCGAAGATGCTTAGGATGTGGACACTAGAGTAGATGATACTAATGCCACTAAGGTGGACAATGTCGGTGGTCCTGAAGATATAGGAAAAGAGTCCAATGAGGCTCAAAATACTAGGGATACATCATAGAACCCTCAAGGGGACTCACAAGATCAAAATTTGGCGGCAAGACCACCCCTACCACCACATTGGCTGGTTGAATTACGAAAAAGGAAGGCCCATGCACCAGCCAAGGCCCATTTCTCCTTGGCAGAAATGATGGCACAAGCATAAAATCCCCCCAAGGCAAATAAAGCTCGGATAGTCCATACCCTCTGGACTGGGCCGGGCGGAGATATAGTTGTCGTAGTCGCAACACCTTCCCCAAATGCAGATGAGGCAAAAACAAAAGGCCGAGGATTATGCAATCATGGAGATACCTCGGGGGAAGAGGGGGAAGTAGGGTGAGTTAGACTTGTTGAAAGAAGCGGCCAAGGTGGTAGAAGCCCGCTATGAAAAGGAGGCCCAGAAGTTCAAGGTAGAAAAAGAGAAGAACACAAATCTTGTCGGACTTCTGACAGAACTCTCCCAACCCATCAATGCCATTCCCCTGAAAGCTTCCTTATTTGGAGCACCACTCCCATAGGGTGATATTGACACACTCAGAAGTATGAAAAGGAAATAATAGGTAGCTGATGACTAGGTAGCTGAATAGGTAGGAAATGTCTAACATTTCCTAGTGATGACTCTCCTAGACCTATATGCCACCAGCAATGTTGTACATTAGATGAAGACTACTGTTACCATCTGGGAGGGAGAGGTCAAGAAGTATAAGGCTTGGGTAAGTGAGTTAGGAGAACTCATGAGGATCAGGGAGGAAACTATCTCCAAAGCTAGAATTTTGGGAGAGGAGTCCTTTGATTTTGTTCGGACCTAGCACTCCAGACTTGACCTCACATTGGAGGTAACCAAGCAACTGGTAGGGGCCCTATGGGACAAGGTGCTAGAGATTGATTATTCTTTAAATTTATACAAGACATTCATTACAAGGGTTTCAAGAGTTGATCCCTTTAGTACTGACACATGTAATCTGGAGGAGTATGTTGTAGACAAGTTTGATGAGCTGATGGAAGCTCGATACCAGTCCCCAGAAGGAATTGATAGAGTGGCAATGTCCCATATATCTCACATGGTGGTCTGGGGCCATGATGCCATGAAGATGGCCATTGAATTCAAGGCAAAAAATCTAGATCTGGGTGAACAAGTGGAGGTAGATAAATACCGCTGAGAAAGCCTCAAGAGCATTGATGAAGATCGAATCACCCAGCTCCTGGAAACATTCAATAACACCAAGGAACAATAAGGTCCTCTGGAGTTTGGAGAATTTTCACTAATAGCATATTTTTGTATTCATCATTCTTTAAGCGTAAGCTCCCGAATCCTGGAGTCCTGGATCCATAGTTTTGTATTCTTTTGGTGACCCATATCCAAGTTCCCTGGAGCTGACCGGTCACTATTAGGCAGCTAATAAGGGTGTCAGAGAGTAGGTGACCCCAAAAAGGTATGTCAGCTCGAGGTAGATGGTCTTCCCAAGATGCCACTCCAACATAAAACCTGGCACATCGGAGACAGTGAGCCATTTTTCCATTGATGAGGCATGTAGCCTTGATCCTCAGTGGATCAGATATCTTCTATTCTCCCTCTGGCTCTCTTCTCAAGGCCGATTCTTCCATACCTCTTTTCTTGTCTCATTCTTCTACATGTTAGACCTCCATTCTTTTCAAGGTTATTGTAGCGTGGTGTAGGCAGTACCAGCCATTGAGAATCATATTTCATTGTTGAGTGTAAAGACAAGTTAGGTTAATTTTAGGGCAAAAACTGTGTATAAATAGTAAGTCCAACCTCACGCTAGAGGTCGGTGAAATTGATGATTTTGCAGTCCATAGCTATAGAATTTCAGATTTTCACTTCTAGTAGTTGCAGAGCTCAATGCTCCTTAGTTATTAGAAGTTCTTAGTAGATAGATGCTCCCTTGGAGCCATTATTGTACGCACCAGTGCTCGCTGGAAACCTGTTAATGAAGAAGGAAGAGTTCTGGAAATGAAGTTGTTAGTGTTCTGATTTCTAGTTAACGTTCTTTCGTGCTGTATGTTTCTTATGTCCATGGCTCTGATATTTTAAGTAGATTAACGACCTTCTTTTACCCTAGCTATTGAATGTGTATGAATTGATGGCTCTATATACATTCAATATTTTATTGTAGCATGTTAGAGCATGGTTGATGTTTAAATGTATTTGCATGACTATAGATAGATGGAATACTTCTAACCCCGACCTATCTTTTGTAGTTTATTTGGTTAACTAATGAATTCTTGTAGGGAACCCCACTTACCTAAATCCATGGAGAAGACAAGCTGAAATAACCAGCTATCCCTGCAAAGAAAATAGTCACGCTCCCAACAATGCTCCCACACCATCAATACCTGACTCTCACATGCTTGAAGGCCCAGGGAATCTCATTTCTTATGACAAAATTTACAGGTGAAGTTGGCTAGTACCCTGGTACCCAGTGAAAACTTACATTTTTTTGGCGTACCCAGTCACAAAGTCCTGTCAACAGTATATAAGGAAGTCTCTCCTCTCATTTTCTCTAAGCATAAGAAAAAACCATCTAAGCAAGTGAAAGCTAAGAATAAATTTCATCCATCCAAACTATATGCATGATTTATTGAAGCAAGCATCTACTCTCAAACATTGAAGCATTCAAAGACATTCAATCATTCAATTCATCAAGGAGATCCATTGGTAGCCATTGAAGGATTCCAGCTTTATGGACCCCTCTTGTTGAAGATTACTCCATCCACATCCATGCAAGCCTCTTCCTATTCCAAGATCCATTCAAGATTGGTGTTGAATATCTACAAGAAATTTATTTGAGACATCCTACATCCTAAATTCTACATTCATTTGGTGCATATATACTTGTGGATCCAAGGATTCAAATCCTCCACAAGGGTTTCTATACAAGCAAGGTGAATTTGTTTATTTGCTTTGTTTATTTATGTAGTTTCAATTATACTTTAAGGTTAATTCCAAAACTGGGGTTTGACCAAGGCAAACCCCTACCCCCAACAAACAAAACTATTTTTATTGTAGGTACAGGTACATGACAACAAATTTAGGAATAGATTTAGATACCCTTTTTGGCCAACTTCCAAGATCCGCGAACATAATTTCTGTCAGAGTAGTGAAGGTCGAGGTTGACATTGTGGGGTATGATTGCATCCTTGCAAAGAGGTCAAGGTTGACCTGACTCAGAAAGGAAAAATATTTATGGGTTTTGTCTGTCTCTACGTTTCTATTCGAGATCCGATTGCAAAATTTCCTGAAACTCAACACAGACATTAGAAAATAGGCTTTTCCAGATCTTCTATATTTTGAGGTTAGTACTTGTCTTCCATTCATTTCAATTAAGGTCTTAATCAATTCAAATCTATTACATACTCTTCATCCATTATTATGTATTGTAAGGTTTTCTTCTTTCTTATTTCCGCTCGATTGATGCATTTGTGTATTAACCATTTTCTTATGGTTGATCAAAGTGGATCTTTCCTTTATGAAATTTGGGGTTAGGAAGAGAATATTATCTTCTCCTCAAAACCATTTCATACCTTACAACATATACAGTTATCACATTAGAACCCCATTCAACCCCACACATATACACACATACATCATTTTATCCTTTACAAATACAAAAATAAAAGTCATTTAAGCGATGAGAGAAGCACCAAAGGGTGATGGTGGAGGATCTTTATAATCCTTTTTCTCCATACATCAACAAGTTCAAGGGTGATGTTTGGAAGATTCCACCCCAAATAATCAATAGTGGTATGGTCTTTATTGTTGTCCTCTTGCATAGGCAATCTCACCAACGTATGTCTAAGGATCCATTTGGAAGAATTTTGCCACCCACAATCACTACCAAAAATTGACCAATCACTATCATCTATAGTGGATGGGCCTGTACCCTCATACCCCACCCAATGTTAGAACTCTTGTGCGGTGGAGAGGCCAAGCGTGTTGCCTAGGAAAACCATTCCCACCACCAAATTTGAGGCTGAAAGCTTGGGACTGTGAGGTCTGAGAGTGTCAAGAAAAGGATCTTCAACTATGTTAGCATTTGTGAGGTGGTGATCAGTTGTGGGAGGTAGAATTGTCCATAGGGACTTTGGAAATTGTAGAAAGGATACTCCCCTAATGCTCAAGAAGCTCTTGAAGTTGGGTCACCTCTATAGAAACTTTATTGGCCTGACTTGAATTTGAAGCATTAGGTTTAGTGCAAGAAGTTGGGTCCCAATTCGGGAGACATTTTCTCAACATTGGGAATCCCACTAGAAATGGGTACCCATTTAGGTTCAGTGCCCGATCAAATTTTTTTAAAATGGGTAGGAATTTTAAAAAAAATAGTACTCAGTTTGTAGAAGTATTTAATTTTTTGAAAAAAAATCCCACTAAGATCATTTTCAACTGACCTTTACAGACTGAGACACATGGAGGGGAGCCCAATGTAAATGGGTACCCATTTAGGCACCTCTAAATCCCCTCAAACAACATAGATCTCCATCCCTAGTATACACCATTATTTACTATATAATTTTCTTTATTTCTATATATTTCTTTTACCAAAACACGTGAAAAATAGCGTAGATTAGGGTTTAAATTTTTTGAAAATCTGTAGGGAAAATAGGAATTTTCTTGTTGGGTATGTGCAAGATCATGAGGGGCCAAACTATGCCCTTAAGTGGCAATGAAAATCAGTAAATCAGGGTTAGTCAACTTGACGTGAAAATTTGAACTAGCTATCAACCTAATATCAAAAAGTTGTAAGAATAGAATCTGTAGGAAATTGAATGAAGTTTCTAAACTACTAGGCCTTTTCTGAAAAAAAAAGTAATATGATTGGTGAAAAGTATAGATTTCAATGCAATAGTACAAAAATTTTAGGAAAAAAATAAGTAGGTGTATGTATGACCACCTTAATCATAATCAAATGATAATATTTTTTATAAGATTTATGTATAAGTAGTAGACTCATTCTCAGATGTGACGCATATTTTTTTGTAATTTTATTCCAAAAAAATAATTAATTATGAATTTTCTGCTAAAACTTTTTTCAGATTAAAAAAAATCCCGTGTCTAACCACCTTAACTCATTGAAAACTTTACAAAATTCCAAAAAAAAATTCCCTTATAGTAGGCGAAGCATAGAATGTGACGCATTTTTAGGATCTCAAAAATGTTATACTGTTTGAAATTTATAGCTATTTTTCAATCGATATATAAATCAACACTTTAGAGGTAACCCATTTAGAAAATAACTAATAATTACTTACCGAATTCAAAATTTGACAACAATGATATCGATAGAAAGATGACAATCTCCCTAAGATACCCTTTTCGTTTCATCAAATTTGGGTGAAAAAAAAGTTGTCAGCTACATGGTCGAAGTCTGGAACTCAAAGAAACAGGGGAAAAATATGTTTTTGTGACATTTTTAGAGTTGACCATGTAGGTTTGGTGTACAAAGAAATACCGAGCCTAATCGGGTACCCGATATTTTTGGGGACCCAAAAATTATAGATAATTTTTTATTTTTAAATTTTCCCTCCCCTTTCTCCCTCTTAAAATTTTTCCCTCCCCTTTCTCCCTCCTAAATTTCCCTCCCATTTCTCCCTCTTTCATACGATATATTATATACCAAAAATTATATATTAGATTATGTATTATATATATTAAATATTATATAATATATATTTTACATTAAATATTATATAATATATATTAATATTAAATGTTACATTATATATATCATATATTATATATTATTTTATATATTATATATTAATGTTGGAAACAATGGGAAGTGTGTGCTGAGAGGGGAGGGGTGAATCAGTACCTCTAAAACTTTTATCTCTTTTATCCTTTAACCTTTATGTAATCAATTGTGTAACCAACCATCTTCTCTATATTATCTTTGTCTAAGATATATCTGTAGACGTCCAAAATCGTCCTTATATTAATTTAATTAATATTTCCATAACATTATAATTAATTTTAATTAATTATATTTGTTATATTCTTCTATCTATTTAATTAAATTTATTTAATTAAATATGATTCATGCTCCT
>MU222919.1:152705-185330 GCA_018584345.1 Thuja plicata
GGCAAAATGTAGACGTCCAAAATCGTCCTTATATTAATTTAATTAATATTCCCATAACATTATAATTAATTTTAATTAATTATATTTGTTATATTCTTCTATCTATTTAATTAAATACGATTCATGCCCCTAAGTATTTGAATTTAATTTAAATACTATCCCTTTTAATGTATTAAATCTTATTTAATACATTATCCCTAATAAATCCCCTTTTAAATAAATTTTAAATTTATTTATTTCCCCACATTTCTAATATTCTTCTAAACCAAGATTAAAGTTAATAAGACCTATTAATTCTGCCTAGAAACCTACCCTATTCCTACCCTACCCTACCTATTCCTCTTAATAAACCTACTTTCTCACTTAAACACACACTAATCACACTTAAAGTGTGATTTCTACTCTTTTTAGCACTAATGAAATGCTCCCACATGTGTGAGAAACTCCTCAAAAAGGAAGCCACCAACTTCCTTTAATACAACCACTCTTTTGTCCCCCACTCCATTCCCCAAGTGTTGCCCACACATGTGTGAGCAAACCTTGAGCCTCTCAAACCTTAAAGGCTTGGGTTGACTTTTGCATGGCTTATCCTTTTGCCCTTATGTCCTTTATGTGGCATCTATGTGGATGCCACATATGATCCACCTCATCCAAGCCCTTCCTTTCCCTCCAAAACTCTATAAATATAGGCTCTTGCCAAGAGCAAACCATCTCTTATTTTTGCATTGTTATCATGCCATTTTAGTTCTAGAGCATTTAACATTTTCTTAGCAATTGTAGTCTTTGTTCATGTTATTTCATTGTTGAATATAGATATCACATCTTAGGTTTATAATGGAATGAATCTTAGATAGTCTTTGTTCATCTTGCATATCAATCTAGATTAATCTTGCATCCATATCATCATTTGTGATGGCTTTGAGACAAGTTCCTCATACTTGTTCTTGAAGTTTTTCACTCTCTTAGTTTCATTTTTTAGATCAAATAGTGGGATTAAGTTATTGTGTTGGGAGAGCACACCCACAATAATCTCTAAGAGAAAATCAATAAGGCATTGGGTGCTCTTGTTCAGCTCATCGGAGGTTGTGGTGAAAGTCTTTGTTTTGAATTTTATTTTAAACATGCTAACTCTTTGAATCTTGTTTCTAATGGCTAATCTTGATGTTTGCATGTTTTAGTGTTGTCCCTTGCAGGTATACTTTTATCACATACAATATCAATTCTTTAACTTAATCAAACATGTAAACATTCATAGAAACATTCATGAAAGTAATTGACTCATAGCACATGATATGATATCGCAAAAAATCCCTGTTAGAAGGTAAAAACTATGGTAAGCATGACACCCACAAAATCTTCACTATCTGCAGATTGGGAGGGGTTGGTTAAGGCTTACAATTTGATCACTTCTGATGATCTAACCTGATAGGAGTATTATGTGGAGACCGGTTAATATCTACTCTATTAAGAGCTTTAGCAACACTGTTTAGTGTGCACTCAATTAAGAGATTTACAATAGGATTGTTAAATCCACCTTCCTTGAAAGGATTTATTCTATTTGGTACACTTGTTAGAATGTAGAAAAAAATACTCATTAACCTGAGTGTATGAAATATAACTATTGATGATTACAAATCCATTACAATTCACATGTATATATGTATCACCTATTGTGATTGATTAATACCTTTGTTGCTTGGTAGCCTCTGTTCTTGGTTCTTGATTACCAGATTCATCTTTTGTTGTTCTGCTTCTTGAAACTCTTAGTCTGATCCATAGATGTGCTCATTGGCTACATTCATCTTCTCATACCTCATATTGAATGATTAAAATATCTATTTATAAGATATATTGACCTAATTAAGTTTCACAAATAACAAAACTAACTCTATGATCACAGGTTTACAACTTGACCTTGATCTCCTAGTCTGCATGTTTTCAATTAGTTAGACTAATTAAAACAATTAAAAAAATGTTGCTTGTCCCTTAAGTAATGGTTTAAAAAAAAAAACTCTATAAATAGAATATGAGTGTTTTAACTGACATGTAAGTCAGATCCACTTTTTCTAGGATGCAACTGACTTTCGGTGTCTGATGCTTGGTTTGCTCTAAAATTAGTTTGATTGTCTTTTGGGTTGCACTATGTTTGTTCTTTCAGTTTGCACTGTGTTTTCTTGTTGGGTTCCTCTATCAATTTCCTCCTGTCGGGTTCCACTTTATCATCTTTGGTTTTCACTTTTGGTTAACACTGCAAAACTGTGTCATCGGTTTCCTCCTTGCTTAGTATTTTTCGGTTTGAACTGAAAACCTGACTTTCGGTGTAGTGTAACCGATAGTTTATACAACTTGTTTTCTCATTGCATACTAATGGAAAAACTTTATGTTTATCAATCTCCCCGTTTGACATTAGTATCCAAAATAGATATGTGCATAATACTATCAAAATTTATAGTATGAACACCTTGTATATACCTTAGTCATTTCATGACTCCCCCTCTGGATATGCTAGTATAGTATAGTATATGTATGTACATTATACACTTGTATTTTTATACTATTTCCTCCTTTTCACTATATGCTTTGTCTCTGTACACAGTATTTCCTTTTCCCCTTTTACTTATCTTTGTACATATCAATTTACTTTTCCCCATTTTTTGATAGTAAGGACAAAGGTGTATACGTATAGCTTATCAAAAATATGAGAGTATGAGGATTTCATTTCCTCCATCATCTTCTCCCATTTCTCCTTTAGATGTTCAAGATCCATGTGCTCTAGTGTAATCCATGCATGCATGTCATAAATGTTGTCTGCTATAGACATCTCAGGGGTGGCAATAAGTTGCCTTGCTGAACTTAGGTGAGTCTGCAGAAGTGTGAGGTTCAGTAACAATATGGACTAAATTTTGGTAACCTCCTCTCTGAATTGTGACTCTTCTTCCCAAAGTTCATGTCTTAACCATTTGATCTCTATGATCTTCTCATAATTCAATTTTATTGCATTTCCATCAGTGGTTAGACTTTGTGCACTTGCAGTTATACTAGATTCAATCTTTGCAATCTTGTCATTGTTATCTTTAGTAAACTTCTCTAAAGTGCATAGTTTTCGTATTAAGGAAATAAATTCAGTTATGATTGGATCTAATTGATTTGATAATTCTTAAAGCTTTACCTTATTCTCTGCCACTTCTTGTCTGATATTTTCTGTCAATTTATATTGAAATTTCTGCTCTTCTCGCTCCTTAATTGCCTTTTTTGCATCAACATTTTGCGTTGTGATCGCTTTGGTGAGGATGTAAAGTTTATCTAGAATGGGGGAATTTTGATCAACATCTATGTTAGGTACAATCTGACTCAAGATGTCCCTTGTGTTCTCCACAACCAATGAATCTCGGTGCTGCTTCTTAAGCTTTTCTTGCAAAGCTTTCCTTTGGCAGATTTCTCCATACTCTTGGAGAGATTCAAAGTCTAATTATGTTGGGTCACATTTCGGTATTTCAATAATCTCATCTAATGTGACTTCCAACTTTTTCTAATTTTTTTCTTCTTCTTATTTTGTGTTCCACTTGTATGTAGAACCATAGCCATCTTTTTGGCCTTGTCTAATGTGCTACTAGATGGGTTTTGAGGAGTTGTACCTTTCTCTTGTTGCTCAATATTTGCCTATCGGTTTTCTAAGGACATCTCCTTTGCAACGTTTAGTGTGTCTACAGATTCACCTTTAGTTTCCTTCATCATGGTATTAACTATCTTTTCTTTCTCATCCTTCTCTTTTTTCACTTCATTAGCATCTTTTATTTTTGCATCTTTCTTGGTAGTATCTCCATCTTTCTATTCTCCATCGATGACAATTTTTTCATCGGTTGTGTCCTTTTCATTAGTTATGTCTTTTTTCTCTTCATTACCCTTGTCCTTGTGTATGCTTGCATTAGGCTCGGGGGTCTTCTCCTTTTGTGAGATAATATTGATTGGATGAATCAATAGTGGCATTTGTCCCAGTATGTGTACCCCTGCAGTATCAATTGTAGTGCCCTGTTCGTCGGTTTGGTACTTGGAAATAGTGACATATTCATCTTTCTATATTTCGACTGCAGGATCATTGGTGATTTCAATAATTATATTGTCCACAATATTGTCCATAGTAGTGTCTGACCATGTCTCATCTGCAACATCTATATTTCTATTGCCTATAGTGTCCAATTCCTCTTTGTCCAATTCTACATTAGTGATGGTAATTGGTTCGGTGCTCTGAGTAGCCTGATCATTCTTGGTCTCTTGATTCTCAGTAAGAGTTCTTTATGACTCGAGACTTATATCCTTTTCAGGAATATCAAGTATTTTTCTCCATTCGACTTCACTCTTTCTGTCTAGGTCCAGTAGATTTCCTTTAAGCACTTGGTAGGCTCTCAACTTTGGTGAGAACCTTTTGGAATGAATCTTTATCATTTCTTTGATCTCCTCCTTTTTTTATTTAGGAGGCATGACTGATACTGGGGCTCTTTCCCTAATTTCTTTCTCAGAGTGCAAGGCAAATGTCCATCTTGTTGATATCCTATCTTGTAGTTCTTTGGACATATTTTTTTCTAGTTGTATTGGGAGGTATTTGAATATGTACATCATCTTGTTGATCACCTCCTCAATCTTATTTTGATCCAAGGGATCCAATGTTAGCCATTTCTTGATCTTCCTATCATTTATTGTACCCGATTTGATAATTGAGGCACACACTTCATCAACTGTTTCATGTATCTTATTCTTTTCCTTTTGAACAGCTTCATCCTATTCAGTGTCCTCAATGTTCTCCTTAGTTCTAATGAACTTTCTTCTTTTTGTTGGCCCTCTTTTCTATGTTTCAGTTTTCCTCTTATAGGTCCTTACTTGACCTTTCTTCAATGGTGAAGGACTTGTGTCCTTAGCTGTTTGACTTCTTGTCCTTGTAGCAACTGTAGTTCTAGGCTTTTTAGCTGGTGAAGGTAATGGTGTATCTGACTCTGTAGACTCAGATTCACTTTCCTTCTCATCTTCACCGATGGGTGACTCTCCCTCAATTTCTTCTTTCTGTTCTGTTTATTCTTCTGTAATCGACAACCTTTTCTTCAAGTTCTTAACTATTTTACCTTTCTTCTTGTCTATCTTCTTTACAAGCAAACTAGTTTTGATTCTTTCTTTGGCTTCTTCATAAGTGCTAAACTTGGGTTGTGTTTTATCTAATGTCTCATTTATTAATGCATCAATTACATTGGGTGCTTGATCTATGTTCACTTCATAGGCAAGTGTAGGTAGCCATGCTATTCTTGGTACAACAGGCTTGAAGTATGTGAAGTCTGTATCTACCATGAAACATATATCAATCTTGAATTTTTCAATTAATTTCTTCGAGATCCTTACTCTTTTTTGCATTCTCTCCTTGAATCCAGCAAAGTATTCATCCATTACTGACTCAAAATTATCTCCTAGTGATTTTATAAACTCACTAATCTGTATGGTGATTGGTCTTGTTGTATCCCATTTCACATTTCATATTGATGGAAAAGATTCTTGGAAGTAGAAGAATATGCACATGATAAGTGAACCAAACTTACATGAATTTTATTTTGCATTTATGATTGTCTTTAAGTTCTCTTCTAGCTGATTGAGTAGAAGTTCTGATAGATCTAACTGAGTTCCCTTTTTGACAATCTTGTAGGTTGTATCCACTGCTCTGGATGCAATTTTTTTTATCCTTCTTTCCAAAAAGAACTTGTATCCTAAGACACATGCTCCAAATTTTAGTTCATCGTCTGTGATAGTGGATACCTTAAGTCCTCTTCCATCACACTTAGCTCTTGTATTCTTCTCAATGTTAGCCTTGGGCAGGTGCTTAAATGCCTTTACCTTATCGGTTACTGGATAATTGGTGAATGCATGAATAAAATATCATGTTATTGGTTTAGGCTCATCCAGCCATAGCTTTTGATCATGGATCCTTCTCAATACTTACCAAATCCACTCAGTCTTAAACTCTTTCAGGAACCATAGGGAATTTATGATCCTTTTCACTTCATTGTGTTTGTGCTCCTCTTTAATAGTGCCATCACCTTTTCATAGCTTCTTGAAAGCTTGTTCAACCTCCAGGTCACCAATTTCTACAATTTTGTAGTGTATGTATTCTCGCACGTCTTCAACAAAAAAACCCTAGCTGGTATTTGTTAGAATGATCCAGCATTTTCAGGTTGTGATGCAACTTCTCGACATATCTTATAATATGGTTCTACACAGGTAGAGTTCTTGAAAAGTTTGACCTTATCCTTCTTGATACTCTTCAACTAAGTAGTTCTTGATGTTGTGGCCATTGTTCCTGAAATTAGGGCTTTCCGTAAATGATAAACAAAGTTCTCGATTATGCTTGGTACTTACTTTAAACTCTGTAGCTGTAACTGATCTGCTTGGAGTCGCTTTGTAATGCTATTGCTTCTAGCTCTAGTTTCACTCTGGTCGCTTTTCTCAAATTGCTGGTGAGAAATGAAACCCTTCCATCATCTATTTATAGAATTTTCCCTAGGTCAAGTCATTAATGCTCAACCACTCCTTGATGTGTGAAGATGGAGTTGTCAGTTGAGAAACTAACTTCCTTCTCGGTGACAACATGATACTTCGGGGTAGTCATCTAACTTGTTACTTTCACCGACAGGTTTTGGTGTATGGTGAAGACAACTTTGTCAGCTCATATGATTACCCACAGATCTTGGTTTACATTTGCAAATTTAGCTTTTTACATGTTAACCGACGATTATCGGTAAGTGCAAACAATTCAACTTTAAATGTATATTGATGTATTTCGGTATGTATTAACCGATGAAATAGTTTTCATAGAATTTAACAAGTAATACCATAGTGCATCTATAATCATGCTAATTTGGCATTTAAACTATGTATGGTTGGAACTGATGCAGAATGTAACTTGGTGTAATGTAGTTCCATACTTACTTGTTCTGCTTAGGTGGGGGTGGTGATGTCACCAGATCCATTGGATAGGGTGTCACCAATTGTATTTCTCGGTCTAGCTTCATCATTTCTCTTAGATTTCCTCCATATTTTGTTTCTCATCTTCCTAATATCTTCAATAGTTTTTCCATTGGCAAAGTTGTTGATCTTTGTCATTCGGTCTCTGCAGTCTTTCTTGAGATGACCTATTTTATGACAGTGTAAATATATCATTCCAGGGTTAGTCCATCCTCTAGGCTTTCTTGTCCATTTTCTCATACAATTTGCAACAATGTGACCAAATATTCCACATGTTGTACAGTTAGTCCATGTATTGTAATCCCATACATACTTGTTATAGACTCTTTTCGGTTGATAGGAAGATTCTTGACCTTTAGGATTCCATGCTTGCTTTTTCTTCTTCCAGCATTCAAGAGTAGTGTACCCATGCATTTTGCAAATAGGACAGTATTTGTCCATGTATGTTTCCTTATTTGGTTGTTTCATCTCAAACTTACATTTATATTCTTTAGGTCCTTTCATGTTACATTTATAACAAATTCCTATGAATGAAGATGTAGATTTAGGAATACCTTTCATTTTTCTCTTGCATACAATTGATGTGTGGCCTTTCTTTCCACGGTGATTGCATGTCAGCTTTATTGGTCTCAAATTTGCATAGAAATTATTTGGATTAGCTAGATTAGGTGATTCTCCATTCTTGGTATAGCCTAGTCTGGTGTTGTTGTTGGCTCTCCTTTGTCCATCAAGAAAATCATCCATTCTTTTATTGCTTTCTTCAGCTCTTTTGATTATCTCATTATGTTGTTGCTGAATTCTTAGTTCTTGTTTCAGATTTTCATTTTCTTTCCTTAGCTCACCGATAGCTTCTATTCTTTCAACGAGTTCAACATTCATTCTATTTTCTTCTTGACTCATAAGGATAATTTGATTTGTAATCCCATGATGATTTTATGTAAGTCTCTATATTTCATAATTTTTCTCTGGTATCTTTTTAGTAATCTTCCTTCTATCATCAATAGGTAGTGTTCTTTCTTGCTCAACTTTTCTAGCATTGTTCATGACATCAATCATTCTTACCATCTGTGTCTCTTAATAAATTTGCAGAGATTTCACTTGTCCATCCAGATGTTGATTGATTTCATTTAAGCTTGTGATGCTTTCTTCTGATGTATCTGATGCTTTTCTTGTAGTAGATCCTGAAGACTCAAATAGATCAGGTATCTCTTCTTCTTGGTAGTATTTCTCATTAAAATGAGATGCCATAATATTTATTTCATCTAATAGTTGTCTCATCTTGATTCTTGGTTCTTTATACTACTCATAGAAGATCTGATTTTCAGGCTTCTGATTCTCAATACTTTTGCCAAGTCTGCACTTCTCCACTGTATGATCTTTTCTCTTAAGTATTTAAGATTTCCAAATAACAGTTCTAGGTCTGATACCAATTGTTGAAAATAATGGGAAGTGTGTATTGAGAGGGGAGGGGTGAATCAGTACCTCCAAAACTTTTATCTATTTTATCCTTTAACCTTTATGTAATCAATTGTGTAACCAACCATCTATTCTATATTATCTTTGTGTAAGATATATCAATTCTTTAACTTAATCAAACATGTAAACATTCATAGAAACATTCATGAAAGTAATTGACTCATAACACATGATATGATATCATAGAAAACCCTTGTTAGAAGGTAAAAACTATGGTGGGGATGACACCGACAAAATCTTCACTATCTGTAGATTAGAAGGGGCCAATTAAGGCTTACAATTTGATCACTTCTGATGATCTACCCTGTTAGGAGTATTATGTGGAGACCGGTTAAGATCTACTCTATTAAGAGGTTTAGCAACATTGTTTAGTGTGCACTCGGTTAAGAGATTTACAATAGGATTGTTAAATCCACCTTCCTTGAAAGGATTTCTTCTATTTGCTACACTTGTTAGAATGCAGAAAAAATACTCATTGACCTGAGTGTATGCAATATAACTATTATTGATTACATATCTATTACAATTCACATGTATATATGTATCACCTATTGTGATTTATTAATACCTCTGTTGCTTGGTAGCCTTTGTTCTTGGTTCTTGATAACCATATTCATCTTTGCTATTCTACTTCTTGAAACTCTCAGTCTGATCCATAGATATGCTTGTTGGCTACATTCATCCTCTCATACCTCATATTGAATTATTAAAAAATCTATTTATAAGATAGATTGACCTAATTACGTTTCATGAATAACAAAACTAACTCTATGATCACAGGTTTACAACTTGACCTTGATCTCCTAGTCTGCATGTTTTCAATCAGTTAGACTGATTAAAAAAATTACTATAATATTGCTTGTCCCTTAAGTAATGGTTAAACAAAACAAAACTCTATAAATAGAATATGAGTGTTTTATCTAACATGGAAGTCAGATCCACTTTTTCTGGGATGTAAGTGACTTTCAGTGTCTGATGCTTAGTTTACTCTGAAATTAGTTTGACTATCTTTCGGGTTGCACTATGTTTGTTCTTTTGGTTTGCACTATTTTTTCTCATTGGGTTCCTCTGTCGGTTTTCTCCTGTCGGGTTCCACTTTATCATCTTTGGTTTGCACTTTCGGTTAACACTGCAAAACTGTGTCGTCAGTTTCCTCCCTGCTTAGCATTTTTGGTTTGAACTGAAAACCTGACTTTTGGTGTAGTGTAACCGATAGTTTATACAACTTGTTTTCTCATTGCATACTAATATATAAAATTTATGTTTATCAATTAATATGTATTTTACAATATATCACATAATATCTTCATATTTAAATTGTATGTAATATATATATATATATATATATATATATATATATATATATATGATATGATATAATATATACAGTAAAAAATATATATTCAATATGATATTTATTATACATTATATATAAATATTCTTGTATATATAATAAAATAAAGTATAATATATATAATATTGGACATATTAATAGATAGGTTAATTACACCATTATAAGGCATCCAAAAGGTTTCCAAAGGGGTCATAGAGGGTTCCTAGGGGTCCTAACGCATGAGAAGGTGTACTATGATCCCTTAGGTCCCTTTATAACCCCAAGGGACACATTAGAACACTCAAGTGTGTCCCAAGGGGTCGTACATCCCCGTGGAACACACTTGAGTGTTGAAATGTGTCGAAAGGGGTCATGGGGATTTCCTAGGGGTTTGAATGCATGAGAAGGTGTACTGGGACCCCTTAGGTCCCTTTGTGACTGCCAGAGACACATTATAACACTTAAGTATGTTTGAAGGGGTTGTACGAACCCTTGCGACACACTTGAGTGTTCAAATGTGTCGAAAGGGGTCATGGGTACTTCCTAGGGCTCCCAACGCATGAAAAGGTGTATTAGGACCCCTTAGGACCATGTTTGACCTGAGGGACACATTGGAACAGTCAAGTGTGTCCCAAGGGGTCATAGGACCCCTCGGGACACACTTGAGTTTTCCAATATGTCACCAGAGGTCAAAGAGGGACTTCTTAGGGGTCCTAACGCATAAGATGGTGTACTAGGACCCCTTAGGTCCCTCTTTGACCCCTGGGGACATATTAGAACACTCAAGTGTGTCCCAAGGGGTCCTACGACCCCTCAGGACATACTTGAGTGTTCCAATGTGTCCTTCGGGGTCAAAGGGAGACTTCATAGGGGTCCTAACATGTGAGAAGGTGTACTAGGACCCCTTAGGACCCTCTGTGATCCCTTGGGACAAGATAGAAGACTCAAGTGTGTACCAAGGGGTCTTAAGACTTCTTGGGACATGCTTGAGTGTTCCAATGTGTTGAAAGGGGTCATGGGGTCTTCCTCAAGATATTAACACATGAGAAGGTGTACTAGGACCCCTTAGGACCCTCTTTGACCCCCATAGATATATTGGAACACTCACGTGTGTCCTAAGGGGTCCTACAACCTCTTGGAAAACACTTGAGTGTTCCAATGTGTCAAAAGGGGTCATGTGGTCTTCCTAGGGGTCCTAACATGTGAGAACGTGTGCTAGGGCCCCTTAGGACGCTCTTTGACTCCCAGTAACACATTGGAATACTCAAGTGTGTCCCAAGGGGTCCTACGAGCTCTTGGCACACATGTGAGTGTTCCAATGTGTCGAAAGGGGTCATGGGGACTTTCTAGGGGTCCTACGACCAAGATTAGTTGTACTAGGACCCCTTAGGTCCCTCTTTGACCTTAGGAACACATTGGAACACTCAATTGTGTCCCAAGGGGTTCTACAACCTCTTGGGATACACTTGAGTGTTCCAATGTTTAAAATAGGGTCATGAGAAGTCCCCATGACCCTTTTGACACATTCGAACACTCAAGTGTGTCCCAAGAGGTTGTAGGACCCCTTTGGACACACTTGAGTGTTCTAATGTGTCCCCAGGGGTCAAAGAGGGACCTAAGGGGTCCTAGTACACCTTATCACAGTCATAGGACCTCTAGGAAGTCCCCATGACCCCTTTTGACACATTGAAACACTCAAGTTTGTTCCAAGATGTCGTAGGACCCATTGGGACACAATTGGGTGTTCCAATGTGTTGAAATGGGTCATGGGGTCTTCTTAGGGGTCCTAACACATGATAAGGTGTACTAGGACTCCTTAGGACCTTTTGTGACCCCCGGGAACACATTGGAACACTCAAGTGTGTCCCAATGGTTCTTACAACCTCTTGGGATACACTTGAGTGTTCCAATGTGTCGAAAGGGGTCATGGGGTCTTTCTAGGGGTCCTAACAAGTGATAAGGTGTACTAGGATCCCTTAGGTCCCTCTTTGACCCCCCGGGACACATTAGAATACTCAAATGTGTCCCAAGGGGTCCTACAACCTCTTGGGACATAGTTGAGTGTTCTAATGTGTTAAAAGGGGTCATGGGGACTTCCCATGACCCCTTTTGAAACATTATAACACTAAAGTGTGTACCAAGAGGTTGTAGGAGCCCTTGGACTCAATTAAGTGTATCAATGTGTTTCGGAGGGTTAAAGAGGGACCTAAGGGGGCCTAATAGACCTTATCATGGTTGTAGGACTCCTAGGAGGTCCCCATGGCCACTTTCGACACATTGGAACACTCAAGTATGTCCCAAGAGGTCCTAGGTGATGAAATTAATTTTTCATTAGTATTCAAACAACACTTTCGGTAAGATTACAATGAAAGATAGTAAAGAGAAAACCAAAGATCATATTAGAAGATCACCAAAAATGACTAAGTACAGAGAGAACCAATGACACAAGGTAGTGTGTACACCAAAAATTGCAATGCAGAAAGATAGAGTGGAACCTAATAGAGGAACTTGAAATGAAAGTTACAGTGCATACTGAAAAAACAGATATAGTGCAACCATCAGTAAAAATTGAAGGACAGTCAAGCATGACCGACAGACAGAACCGAAAGTCAGTTGTAGCCCGCAAAAAGTGGATCTGACTTCCACGTCAAATAAAGCAAGGGTATTCTATTTATAGGATATTTAATTGTTTTTAAATCCATTTATTTAGGGAAAATAAATATTAATTTAAGTTTTTTAATCATTCTAACTGATTTAAAACACATAGACTAGGAGATCTAGGTGTAAGTTGTAAACCTGATCTTAGAGTTAACATTGTTTTTATCACAACTCGATGAAGTCAATCTATCTATAAATAGATGATGTAATCATTGTTTAGAATGAGTCTGTAAGAGAGAGGAGAACATAACAAACACATCTATGGATTGAATTGAGAGTTTCCAGAATTAGAACAGAAAAAGAAGAATTTGGTTAGCAGAACCAAGAACAGAGGAACCGATAATCAGAGGTATTATTCAATCACAGCTAAGGTGATAATATTTTTATGTGAAATACTTAGGATCTATATTAGCAATAGAATATTGCATTTACAAGGTCAATTTGTAATTTTATATCATTCTAACAAGTGGAGTAAAGTTTAAAAATTCCTTTCAAGAAAGGTGGATTTAACAGTCCAATATCAAATCTCTTAATCGAGTGCACACTTAACAGTGTTGCTAAAAGATCTTAACTGAGTAGAATTTAATAGGTCTCCACCAATACTCCTAATAGGTTAGATCATCAGAAGTGATCAAATCGTAATCCTTAACTGGCCCCTTCCATTATGCAGATAGTGATTTTTTGTGGGTACCATCCCCACCATAGTTTTTACTTCCTAATAGGAGTTTTCTGTGATATCATATCTTGTGTTATGTGTCAATTATGTTCATGAATGTTTCTATGAATGAATCACATGTTTATTAATGTTATGAATTGATATAGCTCACACAAAGATAGTGTAGATCAGATTGAATGGATATGCAATTGATTACAAAGGTTAATTTATTAAAGGATAATAAAAAGTTTTAGAGGCATTGATTCACCCCTCCCCTCTCAGTACTACTTCCCATTAAACCCAATAATTGGTATCAGAGATAAGTCTCTTCTTGGAAATATCAAAGGCTTAAGAGAAAAGACCATACAATGGAGAATTACAAACTTGATAAAAATGTTGAGAACAAAAAGCTTGAAATTTAGATGTTCTATGAACAGTATAAAGAAGCTACAATCAACACGAGACAGTTGCTTGATGAAAGAAAAGGTATGGCAACTCAGAGCAATGAAAAATATTATTAAGAAGAAGAGATTCCAAATTTCTTTGAGTCTTCAGGATCAAATGCAAGAAAAGCATCATATACATTAGAAGAGAACATCACAAATCTAAAGGAGATCAATCAACATCTAACAAAGCAAATAAAGATGCTGCAAATCGGTCAAGAGACCTAGATGGTAAGAATGATTGATGTGATGAGTTTTTCTATACAAGATGAAATAGAAAGAACACTAGCTACTGATGATAGGAGGAAGATTACAAAGAAACTACAATAAAAGGATATAGAAATTCAAAGACATCCTGAGCATCACCATGAGCTTACAAATCAGATTATTCTTATGAGTCAAGAAGCAAACATAATGAATGTTGAACTCATTGAAAGAATACAGATTATCCGTCAACTAAGAGAAGAGAATGAAAAACTAAAGCATGAGGTTATAATTCAGCAAGAACATAATGAAGTTATCAGAAAGGATGAAGAGAGCAATAAAAGAATGGATGAATCTCTTGAAGGACAAAAAAGAGTCAACAAAAACAACGGTCTAGGCTTTACCAAAAATGGAGAATCATCAAATCAAGCCAATCCAAAGAATGTCTATGAAATTCTAAGACCAAGAAAGATGACATGCAAGCACTGTGGAAAGCAAGGCCACACATCAAATGTATGTAGAGGAAAAATGAAAGGCATTCCTAAATCTACATCTTCATTCATAGGATTCTGTTATAAATGTAACAAGAAACGACATAAATCATATGAATGTAAGTCTAAAATGGATCAACCAAAGAAGGAAACCTACATGGAAAAATACTACCCTACATGAAAAATGAATGGGTACAGAGGTCTTGAATGCTGGAAAAAAAAAGCAAGCATGGAAGCGTAAAGGTCAAGAAACTCCATATCAACCGAAGAATGTCGATAATCAGTATGTATGGGACTACAATACTTGGAAAAATTGTACAACATGTGGAAGATATGGTCACATTGCTACAAAATATATGAGACCTTGGACTAGAAAGTCTAGAGGATGGACTAACCCTGGAATGACATGCTTACACTATCACAAAGTTGGTCATCTGAAGAAAGACTGCAGAGATTGAATGAAAGAGACAAGCACATATCCCAATGAAAACACCATTGAAGATATCTAGAAGGCTAGAGACAAGATGTGGAGAAAATCTTCAAGCAATGATGAAGCTAGGATGATCAATGTAGATGGTGACACCCCATCCAATGGATCTGGTGACATCACCAACCCCACCTAAGAAGAACAAGTAAGTATGGAACTGCATTAACCCTAAGTTATTACTTTACATCTATTCCACAATATGATGAAATAATTCCAAATTAGCATAAGAAAGATGCATCATGGTTATACTTGTTGAAATATGTAAGAACTATGTCTTCAAGCATATATACTGAAACCCATTGGTATACACTTAAAGAAAAGTTTGCCTACATTTATCGAGAGGCGTCGGTTAAAAGAAAAAGTTGTTAGTATTGACCAAGCTGCGTCAGTAAAAAAGCACATGAACAAGCTGTCTGTATTACCAAAACCTATCGGTAAAAGAAAAGTGAACATTGACTACTCTAAAATGTTGTAAGTGTCACTAATGGAAGTAAAATCTTCACCGACAAACTCTGTCTTTAGACACCGATGAGTTGGTGAGAATTTATGACATGCATTTTAAGGCAACGACTATAAATAGGGCATCAAAATGTTTCATTTGTCACGACACCCAAAGCAGAGTGAGCGAAGGCATTTTTTGAGTAGAAAGAAACCAAGACACAGAGCGATCACAACTCGACCTCCAAGCACTCCAAATTAGTTCAGAGATCTTTGCAAGCAGAAAAAGTAAGTTCTTCGAGACTAACAACTCCATTTTCACGCATTTACACAGAAGCCCTAATTTTATGAAAATGGCATCAAATTCATGATCTATGAAAATTAAGAATGAAAAGAAGGATGAGTTCAAAATCATCAAGAACACTGCATGTAAGGAACCCAATTATAAGATCCATCTAGAGGTTGCCTCACAACCTGACAACGCTGGTGCATTTTCACGCATTCCATCTAGGGTTTTTTTGGTTGAAGAGGTCTGATCCTTCATACACTACAAGATTGCAAATTTTTGAATGTCAGAGGTGTAAGAAGCTTACAAGAAGCTTTGTAATGATGATGGAACACTTAAGGGAGAACACAAACACATTGAGGTAAAAGTGCTTACCAATGCCCTAAAGTTTCCAAATGTCTTCAAAACTGATTGGATTCAGTTAGTACTAAGTAGAATGCATAACAACAAGTTATGGTTGGATGAACCAAAGGAAATCACCCAAGATGTCATCCATGTGGTCACCGGTTACCTTGTAACCGATAAAGTAAAGGCACTAAAGCATCCACTTAAGGCAGAGACCAAAATGATGACTCAAGCCAAATGGGATGGCCATGGATTGAAAGTAACAACAATAATCGATGATGAGATTAAGTTTGGGGCATGTGTATTGGGATACACATTCTTCCAAGATAGCATAGTAAACAATATTGCATTAGGTGCTATGGACATAGCTTACAAAATTGTGAAGAAAGGTACATATTTGGACTTATCCGAGCTACTCCTGAATCAGTTGAAGGAAAACCTAAAGACAATCAAGAATGCAAATTAAAACACCTATAAGTTTGGCTCACTAATCATGTGTATTTTATTCTATTTTCAAGAAAAGTTCCCATTGGTAGGAGATGTGAAATGGGACAGCACCAAGCTGGTCACCATGCAAATCAGTGAGCACATAGCTACACTGGGAGATAAATTTGAAATAGTCATGGATGAATACTTTAATGTATTCAAAGACCGAATGCAAAAGAGGGTAAGAATCCCCAAGCAACTCATCGAGAAATATAAATATGAGATATGCTTCATGGTTGACATAGATCATACTGTTGGAGATTTGCTTCTGTGCAAATTGTTGATTGTATGTTTGTCATTGATGACAACATATAATATACACCGGTGTCCTATAAGAAATTATCAGTACATATGTTTTAGAGCCTTTCATATTTATTTCCATGGTGTACACATGTTGTGGTTTCTATGTGCATTCACGTAGAGTCAGATATGCAGTTTTAGTTGAGTTATGTAAGTC
Organism: Thuja plicata; assembly: GCA_018584345.1. Classification (NCBI taxonomy): domain Eukaryota; kingdom Viridiplantae; phylum Streptophyta; class Pinopsida; order Cupressales; family Cupressaceae; genus Thuja; species Thuja plicata. Next base: position 169,464 of record MU222919.1, read on the forward strand.
TGTTTTGATAGTTACAGTGACTGAATATTATCTGTGAAGAGCCGATGTAATTACATTATTTCTTGAGTTGCACCTATCTTTGGGATATGCATGTTTGTATTCATGATTAGTTATGAGTTAAAGATAATTATCTAAAGGCGCTAAATGTGTTCTAATAGAAGAAGGATAATTGAGTCAATTTGGTAGAGCTAACTATGTGAAGCATTGCGTCTATTCAGTTTGGGTTACATGATTCTAGTCAGGTTGCGTGCTTGGTTTGGCCGACTAAGATCACATCTTTTGGGGAAGATACTTATAGTAGTTCATTTAGTGAACGCTAAGGGTGAATGATAAGAAAAGACACAAAAAAAGTACAGAACAAAATATCCATTATTTTGGGAAAGTAGAGACATTTCATTTATCAAGAAAAGATCTATGTGAAGAAGAAGTGGAAGTATAAAACACACTGGAACTGATCAAGATAGTAGGTCTACTCAAATAGTTCATTTATCAGATATAGTGCATATCTTTTTTACTTAAGGTTGCAGCCTTCATCATTTTAGCAGTGAGCTTTTTGGACAGTGAGTCCTCACCCCTAACAGGGTTATTTGTAAAAGACTCCTAATAGGGTCAGACCCTTAACTAGGTCACTGTATTTATTGCATTGTAAAGAAAAACTCCTAACAAGGTTGCAAGATCTTCTAACATGGATAATTATACTCAAGTACAGTTCTTTGTGGGTTTTAATTCCCACCGGGGTTTTTTCCTATTTTGTTTCCTCGTAACCAAAATTGTTGTGTTCTATCTTGTGTTATCTGAATGTGTTAATGCTTAATGTTATTATGTAATTAATTGAAGAAAAGAATTAAACTAGCTGATAACTGATTCACCCCCCCTCTCAGTTATCCCTTGGGACTATTCCAACAATTGGTATCAGAGCCAAGTGCCTTAGAGAGAAACCCTAACAGCTTAAGGTAGATCAAATGGCATACTTCAGGAAGAGTCCTGAGTTTGATAGAGAGAACTATCTTGACTGGAAGAATAAAATGATAACACATCTTCAGTGTGTTGGTTTTGAGATCTATGAGATTGCTACTCATGAAATTTATGTTCCCACCTTGAAAGACGTTGTAGAAGAAGACTCTACAAATAAACAAAAAGAAGTATTCACTCAAAATGCAGTTGCCAAGGAGGCCCTAATCAGTGCCCTATCTGACAGTGAATTTTCTGAGATCAAGAAGGCAGAAAGAGAATATTCAATCTAGAAATACTTAGAAGATATGTTTGAAGGAGACATCCAAGCAAAGAATGTGTGTAGAAATACATGGAAGAAAAGATACAATAATTTAGAGATGCTACCTGAAGAAAACATCAGGGCTTACAATCAAAGAATTAATGAAGCAGTATCAGGCATTAGGAACAATGGTGGAGAAATTTCAGAGGATGATATAATGGACAAACTAATGACCACATTAACAATAGATTATAAAATCAAGATTAACATCTTGGATGAAACCATGCAATTCTCAAATAAATTCAAAAGAGAAACCTTGATCAGAAAAATATCTACATTTGAGATATCAAGATTGAAGACATAACCTAAAATGGAAACATCTTTCAAAGCCTCAGTCCATGGTAAGAAATATTTAAGCAGCTCAAATGAGAAGGAATAAGTTGACACTAAACTAGAAGAAATCATTGCTATGATTGCGAAGAAGGAAAGAAAAGGTAAAAGGAAATATGAAGGACAACTACCATTCAAATGCTTTTCATGCAACAAAGTTGGCCACTTTGTATCCAAGTGTCCTACAAGAGTCAAGAAGTTCAGATAAGATAACAAGCCCAAGTACACTAAGGAATGCTATCATGTTGAAGATGGTGTAACTGATGTTTATTTAGGAGAATATGAAATAGGATTTTTTGCCATTAAAGACATTGAGAAAATGCTTGAGGAGATGGACATTGAAGATGAAAAAGAAGCACAAGAGTTAGCATTAGTTTCCAAAGAAGACATCAGAACAAACTAGATCATAGACAATGGGTGTTCACATCAAATGACAGGTGACAAAGATAGATTTGTACATATAGATAAGTACAAAGGTGGCATGGTTAGATTTGGAGATAACACTCCAAACCTATCATAGGAAGAGGTTCTATTACCATAGATGGAAATAACAAAATAGATGATGTTCTTTATGTTGATGGTTTACATCACAACCTTCTAAGTGTTGGACAATTACTTGACAAAGGATATCAGTTGGAATTCAAAGAAAACAAGTGCATCATTAAAAAAAAACAAGGAGACATGATTGCATCAGGCTCAAAGACCAAAGGTAATTTCTTTCAGCTCAACTCTAAAGTAAGTTGTTTTGTTGCAAAAGTGGATGACAGTTGGCTATGGCACAAGAGAATTTGTCATATCAATTTTGACAACTTAGTAAAGATAAGTAATGTAAAGGCAGTAAGAGACCTCCCTAGTATTGCAAGACTAGTTGATACTATGTGCAAGGAATGTGTGATGGGGAAGCATGTGAGGACCTCATTCAGAAGTAAACAGAACTTTGTAGAGAACAAATTAGATCTGATACATACATACCTATGTGGACCTACTCAAAAAAGATCATACTATGGAGAAAGGTATTTTATTTTGTTTGTTGATGATTTCTCAAGGATGATGTGGGTTGCATTCTTAAAAGACAAATATTAAGCTTTTGAGAAGTTCAAAGTATTCAAAGCTAAGGTTGAAAATGAATCTGGATTAAAGATAAAATGTTTAAGATCAGATAGAGGAGGAGAATTCACCTTTGACCAGTTTTATGACTACTGCAAAGAACATGGAATCAAAAGACAGTTAAGTGCTCCTAGAATCCCTCAGCATAATGGGATTGTAGAAAGAAGGAACATGATAATACTAGACACATCACGCACTATCATGATTGAAGGAAAGGTTTTGCATACCTATTAGAGATATGTGGTTAATATAATAGTCTATACTATCAATAGAATCAAGTTAAGGCCAGGCGTAGACAAGACACCTTATGAACTTTGGTTTGGTAATGTACCCACTGTAAAATACTTCAAAATATTTGGAAGCAAGTGCTACATCAAGAGACATGACAATATTGGAAAGTTTGATGCTAGAAGTGATGAAGGTATTTTTCTTGGTTACTATACTAAAAGAAAAGCCTATAGATGTTTTAATCTAAGATTGAAGAAGATCATTGAAAGTACTCATGTAAAGATAGATTATAAGTTAATGATTCAATAAATATACTATGAATGTGCTCCCATGATTGAAGATGAACCCAGACCTATTAGTAAGGACACATTTATTGAATAAATGTTTGACTATATTGATGTTTCATGCAACAATCCTGAACCAAGTTAAGAAGAATCATAGATTATAGATGAGAGTGTCACTCCTAAAAAATCAAAATACACATCTAAATACCACTCTAAGGAAGACATCATTGGAGATCAAAGCGCTAAAGTGCTGACAAGATCCAGAGCAAAAGATTCAACCATTGATGAAGAGGTATGCTTACTTTCTCAGATTGAACCCTTAAGTGTTGAAGATGCATGCAATGATTCAGATTGGAAAAGTGCTATGAAAAAAGAATTAGATCAGATAATCAAGAATGATACAAGGGAACTAGTCCCTATACCTCATGACAAGAATGTGATTGGAACAAAGTGGATATTCAGAAATAAGATGAATGAAGAAGGTACAATGGTAAGAAACAAAGCAAGACTAGTATGCAAAGGATATGTGTAGAGAGAAGGAATAGAATACACTGATACATTTTCCCTTGTGAGAAGACTAGAAGCTATCAAGTTGTTTCTAGCCTATGCAACATTCAAGAACTTCAAAGTATATCAAATGGATGTCAAGTCAGCTTTTCTGAATGGTGACTTGAAGGGAGAAGTTTACATAGGATAGCCTGAAGGATTTAATCTATTAGACAAACCATACATGGTATGCAGACTAAAGAAAGCACTTTATGGACTTAAATAGGCCCCAAGAGCATGGTATGAGAGACTTGATGGTTAATTAACAAAGATAGGATTCAGAAAAGGAGCAACAGATTGTAACTTATTCATAAGAGAGATAGATAAAGGATTACTACTTGTTGCTATTTTTGTTGATGACATTATCTATGGAGGTAATGACAAGCTTAGTGCAGAATTTACCAAAGAGATGCAAAGTGAGTTTGAAATGAGCATGATTGGACCTATCAAATATTTTTTGGGATTGAATGGAAAAAAAACCAAAAAAGGCATATTTATAAATCAGTCTAAGTATGTGAAGGAGATATTGAAGACTTTCAAAATGGAAGATTGCAAACCAGTAAGCACCCCCATGATAACATGAAGCAAAATTTCTAAAGATGATGATTCCACAGTAGTTGACAAGACACTATATAAGTCTATGATTGGAAAAATTATATATCTTACTCAATCTAGACCAGATATTTCCAATGTAGTTGGCATTGTTAGAAGATTTGCAGCTAAACCTAAACAAAATCACCTAATGGCAATAAAAATAATATTCAGATACTTAAAGGGGACTATAGACTATGGTTTATGATATCCTAACTCAGAGAACATACAACTTCATGTGTATACAAATGAAGATTGAGTAGGTTGTGTTGATGACATGAAGAGTACCTTAGGAGGAGCAGTATTTGTTGGAGACAGGTTGGTTACTTGGACAATCAAGAAGCAAAATTGTATCTCCCGGTCGACAGCAGAAGCTGAGTATGTTGCAGCAACACTAAATTTCTCAACAATGGTTTGGATCAAACATATGATTAAAGACTTTGGTATTCAAATTGATTATCCTATTGTTATTCACTGTGATAACACTAGCACTATTAATATGTCAAAGAACCTTGTGATGCATGCAAAGACAAAACACATTGAGATCAAATATCACTTTCTAAGAGAAAAAGTTGCAAACAAAGAAGTAAAGTTGGATTATGTGAGAACTAAAGAACAGTTAGTAGACATTTTTACAAAGACTTTATCAAAATATACTTTTGAGTATCTCAGGGAGAAGCTGGGAGTAATTCCCTTCCCTGAGTCTGATTAGAATTTGCAGCAAAAAAGATCAGTCCTTGGTGACTGATGAATGGTTGACTACTCTACTTCTGGAGTAGTACCTATGCTTCATGATGTTTGGCACCCTTATCCATTGATGTCAAAGGGGAGTATTAGTAAGGGGGAGAATATAATCTAGGGGAGTATATAATCATGAAAATAAAAGCACAGTCAGAAGAGCAACAGTAAACAAGAACCCTTGATGAGAATATTGAGAAGATTGTAAAAAGAGAGGGAGGATACTTTGGGTTGATGGTGTTTTTCAAATCATATGTTGCCATCAATATCAAAGGGGGAGATTGTTGGAGATTTGCTTCTGTGCAAATTGTTGATTGTATGTTTGTCATTGATGACAACATATAATATACAATAGTGTCCTGTAAGAAATTATCAGTACAGATGTTTTGGAGCCTTATGTGTTTATTTCTATGGTGTACACATGTTCTGGTTGCTATGTGCATTCACGCAGAGTCAGATATGCAGTTGCAATTGAGTTATGTTAGTCTATTTTGATAGTTACAGTGACTGAAGATTATCTGTGAAGAGCCGACGTAATTACACTGTTTCTTGAGTTGTGCCTATCTTTGGGATATGCGTGTTTGTATTCATGTTTAGTTATGAGTTAACGATAATTATCTAAATGTGCTAAATGTGTTCTAACAGAAGCTGGATAATTGAGTCAATTTGGTAGAGCCGACTATGTGAAGCATTGTGTCTATTCAGCTTGGGTTGCATGATTCTAATCAGGTTGCATGCTTGATTTGGCTGACTAAGATCACATCTTTTGGGGAAGATACTTATAGTAGTTTATTTGGTGAACACTAAGGGTGAATGATAAGAAAAGAGATAGAAAAAGTATAGAACATAATGTTCATTGTTTTGGGATAGTAGAGACATTTCATTCATCAAGAAAAGATCCATGTGAAGAAGAAGTGGAAGTATAGAAAACACTGGAACTGATCAAGATAGTAGGTCTACTCAAATAGTTCATTTATTAGATATAGTGCATATCTGTTTTAATGAAGGTTGCAACCTTCATCTTATAGGGTCAGACCCTTAACCAGGTCACTGTAGTTATTGCATTGTAAAGAACAAATCCTAACAGGGTTGCAAGATCTTCTAATAGGGATAATTATATTCAAGTACAGTTCTTTGTGAGTGCTAATTCCCACCGGGGTTTTTACCTATTTGGTTTCCCCATAACCAAAATTGTTGTGTTCTATCTTGTGTTATCTGAATGTGTTAATGCTTAATGTTATTATGTAATTAATTGAAGAAAAGAATAAACTAGATGATAATTGATTCACCCCCTGTCTCAGTTATCCCTTGGGACTATTCCAACACATACCTTAATCAAACCTATAGTAGCAAGGACAACATGGTTGCAACCACTGGAATATGAGATCAACATTGATATTGCAACAAAGGCAATTAATGCCTTAATCAATGAACCACTAGACAAAAAGAAACCAAGGTTTGGTACATATGAAGAAGCCAAGTCAAGAATTAAATTAGACCTAGTTGTCAAGAAGATAGTAAAAAAGAATGACAAAATGGTAAATAATCTCAAGAAGATTCTATCAGTAGACGAGGAAGAAGCTGAACAGGATGAAGAAATTGAACAAGAGGAGGAAACAAAAGAACAGATGTCTGTCAGTAAAGATGAAGAAAAGAATGACTCCAAGGAAATAGAGTCAAATTCACCACCTCCTGCACCATCAAAGAAACCAAGAACTACAACTTCTTCAAGGAATAGAAGCCAAACATCCAAAGAGTCTACTCCTTCACCTCTTAAGAAAGGAAAAGTCAGGACTTACAAAAGGAAAGCTCCAGCACTGTAAAGAGGAAAAAATAAGAAGGGTAGAAAATACATCAAAACCTAAGAGGACATAGAAGACATCGAGCGAGATGAAGCCTTAGAGGTAGAAAATGTCAAGGTAAAAGAACCTGACACTATTGATGACATTTGTGTTTGTATTGCAAATTTTGGATCCATTATAGATCCACAAATTAGGAAATGGGGGAAAATAAATCAAGAAGATCATAATAAAATTGAGGAAGCCATGATAGATAAAATGTATAACTTCAAATATGTACCCATACAATTTGAAGGAAGTTATGTTCCATGGGAACTCTTGGATAGATTATCCGCCCGTTGGACATTTTCTTTGGCAAATGAGAAAGAAATCAGAGAGAGAGAGAGAGAGAGAGAGAGAGAGAGAGAGAGAGTACTTGTTTCTCTAATGCCACCTGAATCAACAAAGGTAGAGATAAATGAGATGTTGGAGAAACACAAGAAGGAATTCTCACCAAAGCTAAGGGCATATAAATTTATTGGAGGCAAGTTGATTGAACTTGAACAATACAACCACAAGAAATGGTGCAAAATCATGAACAAGCCAGTTGAGAAAGACATCCCTGACAAAGGCCTTCAATAATAGGATGTTTATAAGGAAACTCAAGATGATACATCCATTGAGCTGGATAAGGAAGAAGATGGTATAATAGGGAATAAAACTGCAGATGTAGTAGATGAAACATGGGATGATACCACATATGAAAACATTGTGGCTACCAATGTCATCAACATTACTGATGACCCAGCAAATGAAATCAATAAGGATGAATATGTCACTATTGCAAAAGAAACAACCGATGAACCAGACACAAAAATTGATAGTACACAGGTGAAAATTCTAGGAAAATTTCCAATATTGATACAAGCTATCAATATCATGCAAGAAACAAGTAAATAACTTGACAAGGAAAATCCAAAGGATGCAGGAGGAGAAGCAAATAAAGACAACACTGATGGTCATCAAAACATCAGAGATACTCAAGATGTAATCAACACTAACAAGGTTACATAAGGAGATAAGGACAAAGATGTGGAAACTCAAGACAAGAATGAGAACACCAAAATAGATGATGCAAAGGACACCAATGAAGGAGACAAACCAAAAGATGCAACTCTTGAGAAAATAGACAAAGGTGCTACCAAAGATGTTAAGGTGAATGTAGAGGCATCTGCAGACACCTGATGAGCTAAAACCAATGCCAAGCAGCAGAGAGAAGCACAACATGTCACATCATCAAGTACAATAGAAAAGGATGATAAATTAGCAATGGTGCTACATTCTACTCAGTCATAAAAGAAGAAGAAGAAAACAAAAAAGAAAAATTTAGAGGTTACACTAGATGAAATCATTGAAATATTGAAGTGTGACCCCTCTACAGTTGACATGGATGCACTACAAGAATATGGAGAAATATGCCAGAGGAAGGAATTGCAAGAAAAGCTGAAGAAACAACATAGAGACTCCATGGTACTAGAGACAACATGGGAAATTCTACATCAAATTGTACCCGATGTTGATATTGATCAAAGAAAGCCTATACCTAATCAAATAGATACCCTCACTGACACAATCACCACTCAAAATATTGATGTTGAGAAGGCAATTGAGGAGAGAGAAAAAATGAAGTACCAACAAAAGCTCTTAGAGAACATCAGCCAAGAAGTGGCAGAGAATAAGGTAAAGCTATCATAATTCATAATTCATATCTGAATTAGACCCCATCATATCTAAAGCTATAAACTTAATTCAAAATCTGAGCACAATAGAAAAGTTCACTAAGGAAAATAGTGACAATATTGCAAAGTTCGATACAGATCTAGCAAACAGTGCTAGTAGCTTAACCACAGATGGAGACAATGCAGTCAAACTACATTATGAAAAGGTCATTGAGGTAAAATAGTTAAGGCAAGAGCTGTGGGAGGTAGAGACACATTTCAGAGAAGAAGTAACTGAGCTATAGGCTCAACTTCTACCAAATCTTACACTCCAACAACATATCAGTTCTGCAAGGAAACTGATAGGAACTCCCGAGATGTCTGTAGCAGACAACATCTATGATATGCATACAAAGATAACACTTGAGCATATGGCTCTAGAAAACCTAAGAGAGAAATGGGAGAAAATGATGGAAGACATGAAGTCTTCTCATTCACACATTTTTTTGATAAGCTCTAATGTAAATAACCTTTTCCCTTAATATCAAATAAAGGGGGAAATGATATATTGTACAAAATATTAAAGAAAATGTTACATACATTCATTCAGATGGGAAAAAGGTAGATATGTATATGTGTATTCATAAAGGGACAATGATATGAAGAAGGAAAATATATCATATGTACAGATATACCAACAGATACATAGGGGGACTCATTAAATGACTCAGGATTATATATCTTGTATATACTTAACATTTTGTTAGTATTTTGCACATTTTAGTTTTTGATACTAACGTCAAAGGGGGAGATTGATGACATTAATTTTTCATTAGAATTCAAACAACACTTTCGGTAAGCTTACACTAAAAGACAGTAAAGAGAAAACTGAAGATTAGATTAGAAGATCACCAAAAATGACTAAGTACAGAGAGAACCGAAGACACAAGGTAGTGTGTACACTAAAAATTGCAATGAAGAAAGATAGAGTGGAAATTGATAGAGGAACCCAAAATGCAAGTTGCAGTGTAGACCAAAAAAATAGATACAGTGCAACTGACCGTAAAAACCGAAGGACAGTCAAGCATGATCGACAGACAGAACTGAAAGTCATTTACATCCCGCAAAAAGTGGATCTGACTTCCACGTCAGATAAAGCAAGGGTAATCTATTTATATGATATTTAATTATTTTTAAATCTATTTCTTTAGGGACAAGAAACATTAATGTAAGTGTTTTAATCAGTCTAACTGATTTAAAACACATAGGCTAGGAGATCTAGGTGTAAGTTGTAAACTTGATCTTAGAGTTAACATTGTTTTTATCACAACTCGATGAAGTCAATCCATCTATAAATAGATGATGTAATAATTCTTTAAAATGAGTGTGTAAGAGAGAGGAGAATAGAATGAACACATTTATGGATTGAATTGAGAGTTTCAAGAACCAGAACAGAAAAAGAAAAATTTGGTTAGCAGAACCAAGAACAAAGGAAACTGATAATCACAGGTATTATTCAATCACAGCTAAGGTGATAATCTTTTTATGTGAACTACATAGGATCTGTATCAACAATATGAGACTGAATTTACTAGGTCAATTTTTAATTTTCTATCATTCCAACAAGTAGAGAAAAGTGTAATAATTCCTTTCAAGAAAGGTGGATTTAACAGTCCAATATCAAATCTCTTAACTGAGTACACACTTAACAGTGTTGCTAAAAGCTCTTAACAAAGTAGACTTTAACAGGTCTCCATTGATACTCCTAATAGGTTAGATCATCAAAAGTGATCAAATTGTAAGCCTTAACTAGCCCCTTCCATTCTGCAGATAGTGAAGTTTTGTGGGTACCATCCCCACCGTAGTTTTTACTTTCTAACAGGAGTTTTCTGCGATATCATATCTTGTGTTATGTGTTAATTATGTTCATGAATGTTTCTATGAATGAATCACATGTTTTTTAATGTTATGAATTGATATAACTCACACAAAGATAGTGTAGATCAGATTGAATGGATATGAAATTGATTACAAAGGTTAATTGATTAAAGGATAAGAAATTTTTTTAGAGGTACTGATTCACCCCCCCTCTTAGTACTACTTCCCATTAAACCCAACAATAGCACCCCTTGGGACACACTTGAGTGTTCCAATGTGTCTCCATGGGTCAAAGAGGGTACTAAGGGGTCCTAGTACACCTCATCATGTGTTAGGAGCCCTAGGAAGACCCCATGACCCCTTTCGATACATTGGAACACTCAAGTGTGTCCGAAGAGGTTGTAGGAACCCTTGAGACACATGTGAGTGTTTCAATGTGTTGAAAGGGGTCATTGGGTCTTATTAAGGGTCCTAACACATTAGAAGGTGTACTAGGACCCATTAGGACCCTGTTTGACCCTCAAGAACACATTCAAACACTCAAGTGTGTCCCAAGGGGTCCTATGACCTCTTGGGATACACTTGAGTGTTCCAATGTGTTGAAATGGGTCATGGGGTATTATTAGGAGTCCTAACATGTGAGAAGGTGTACTTGGACCCCTTAGGTCCATATTTGACCCTCGAGGACACGTTAGAAATATCAAGTGTGTCCTAAGGGGTCCTACAACTTCTTGGAAAACACTTGAGTATTCCAATGTGTCAAAAGGGGTCATGGGGACTTCCCATGACCCTTTTTGAAATATTGGAACATTCAAGTGTGTCCCAAGAGATTGTAAGACCCCTTGGGACATAGTTGAGTGTTCAAATGTGTACCCGAGGGTCAAAGAGAGTCTTAAGGGGTCCTAGTACACCTTATCATGTGTTAGGACCTCTAGGAAGACCCCATGACCCCTTTTTAAACATTGGAACACTCAAGTGTGTCCAAAGAGGTAGTAGGACCCCTTGGGACACACTTGAATTTTCCAATGTGTCCCTGGGGTTCAAAGAGGGTCCTAAGGGGTCCTAGTACACCTTCTCACATGTAAGGACCCTTCAAAAGACCCCATGACCCCTTTTGAAACATTAGAACACTCAAGTGTGTCCCAAGTGGTCATAGGACCCCTTGGGATTCACTTGAGTGTTCTAATGTGTCCTTGGGTGTCAAAGAGGGACCTAAGGGGTCCTAGTACACATTCTCACATGTTAGGACCCTGAAGAAGACCCAATGACCCCTTTTGACACATTGGACTACTCAATTGTGTCCCAAGGGGTCCTACGACCCCTTGGGACACACTGGAGTATTCCAATGTGTCTCCGAGGGTCATAGAGGGACTTTCTAGGGGTCCTAACACATGAGAAGGTGTTATAGGACCCCTTAGGACCCTCTGTGACCCCCAAGGACAAATTAGAACACTCAAGTGTGTCCCAAGGGGTCCTACAACCTTTTGGGACATATTAGAGTATTCTAATGTGTTGAAATGGGTCATGAGGTCTTCCTTAGGGTCCTAATGCATGAGAAGGTGTACTAGGACCCCTTAGGACCCTTTTTGACCCTCAGGGACACATTGGAACACTCACATATTTCCCAAGGGGTCCTACGACCTCTTGGGACACACTTGAGTATTCCAATGTGTCTAAAGGGGTCATGGGGTCTTCCTAGGGGTCATAACGCATGAGAAGGTGTACTAGAACCCCCTAGGAACCTTTTTGACTCTAGTGATACATTAATATACTCAAGTGTGTCCCAAGGGGTCCTACAACCTCTTGGGGTACACTTGAGAGTTTCAATGTGTTGAAAGGGGTCATGAGGACTTCCTAGGGGTCCTACAACTATGATAAGGTGTATTATGACCCCTTAGGTCCCTCTTTGACCCCCGAAAACACATTGAAACTCTCAATTGTGTCCCAAGTGGTCCGACGACCTCTTGGGACACACTTGAGTGTTCCAATGTTTTAAAAGGGGTCATGGGAAGTCCCCATGACCTCTTTTGACACATTGGAACACTCAAGTGTGTCTCAAGAGGCTGTAAGACCCCTTGCAACACACCTGAGTGTTTTAATGTGTCCCAGGGGGTCAAAGAGGGACATAAGTGGTCCTAGTACACCTTATCATAGTCATAGGACCCCTAGGATGTCCCCATGACTCCTTTTGACACATTAGAAAACTCAAGTGTGTCTCAAGAGGTTGTAGGACCCCCTGGGAAACAATTGAGTTTTCAAATGTGTCAAAAGAGGTGATGGTGTCTTCTTAGGGGTCCTAATGTGTGAGGTGAACTAGGACCCCTTAGGACCCTCTTTGACCCCCAGGGACACATTGGAACACTCAAGAGTGTTCCAAGGGGTCCTACGACCTCTTTGGATACACTTGAGTGTTCCAATGTGTAGAAAGGGGTCATGGGGTCTCCCTAGGGATCCTAACACATGAGAAGGTGTATTAGGACCCCTTAGGTCTCACTTTGACCCCTGGGACACATTAGAACACTCAAGTGTGTCCCAAGGGTTCCTAAGACCTCTTGGGACACACTTGAGTGTTCCAATATTTCAAAAGGGGTCATGGGAAGTCCCATGACCCATTTTTAAACATTGAAACAATCAAGTGTGTGCCAAGAGGTCATAGGACCCCTTGTGACACAATTGAGTGTTCCAGTGTGTCCTCAGGGGTCAAAGAGGGTCCTAAGAGGTCCTAGTACACCTTATCATGCGTTAGGACCTCTAAGAAGACCCCATGACCCCTTCTGAAACATTGTAACACTCAAGTGTGTCCCAAGAGGTTGTAGGACCCGTTGGGACAGACTTGAGTGTTCCAATGTGTCCCTAGGTTTTGAAGAGGGTCCTAACGGGTCCTAGTATACCTTCTCATGCATTAGGACATGTAGGAAGAACCCATGACCCCTTTTAAAAATTGGAACACTCAAGTGTATCCCAAGATGTCGTAGGACTGTTTGGGAAACACTTGATTGTTCTAATGTCTCCTCGAGGGTCAAAGAGGGACCTAAGGGGTCCTAGTACACCTTCTCATGTGTTAGGACCCCTAAGAAGACACCATGACTCCTTTTGACACATTGGAACACTCAATTATGTCCCAAGGGGTCCTACAACCCCTCAGGAGACACTTGAGTGTTCCAATATGTCTCTAGGGGTCAAAGAGGGACTTCCTAGGGGTCTTAAAGTGTGATAAGGTGTACTAGGACCCTGGAGGACCCTCTGTGACCCTAGGGGACAAATTAGAACACTCAACTGTGTCTCAAGGGGTCCTACGACATCTTGGGACAAACTTAAGTGTTCCAATGTGTCAAAATAGGTCATGGGGTCTTCCTCGGGGTCCTAATGCATGAGAAGGTATACTAGGACCGCTTAGGACCCTCTTTGATCCCCAAGGACACATTGGAACACTCACATGTTTCCTAAGGGGTTCTATAACCTCTTGGGACACACTTGAGTGTTCCAATGTGTCAAAAGGGGTCATGGGGTCTTCCTACAGGTCCTAACATGTGAAAAGGTGTACTAGGACCCCTTAGGAACCTCTTTGACCCTCAGGGACACATTGGAACACTCACGTGTGTCCCAAGGGGTCCTACGACCTCTTGGGATACACTTGAGAATTCCAATGTGTTGAAAGGGGTCATGGGGAATTCCTAGGGGTCCTATGACTGTGATAAGGTGTACTAGGACCCCTTGGTCCCTCTTTAACCCCTGGGAACACATTGAAACACTCAATTGTGTCCCAAGAGGTCCTATGACCTCTTGGGACACACTCAAGTGTTCCAATGTTTCAAAATGGGGTCATGGGAAGTCCCAACATGTGATAATGTCCCAAGGGGTCCTACAACCTCTTTAACACATAAGAAGGTGTACTAGGACCCCTTAGGAATCTCTGTGACTCCTTTTGACACATTGGAACACTCGAGTGTGTCCCAAGAGGTCGTAGGACCCATTGGGACACACTTGAGTATTCTAATGTGTCCATGGGGGTCAAAGAGGGTCCTAAGGGGTCCTAGTACACCTTCTAATGTGTTAGCACCTTGAGGAAGAACCCATGACCCCTTTCAAAACATTGTAACACTCAAGTGTGTCTCAAGAGGTTGTAGGACTGCTTGGGACACACTAGAGTGTTCTAATTTTTCCCTCGGGGTCACAGAGGGTCCTAAGGGGTCCTAGTACACCTTCTCATGCATTATCACCCCTAGGAAGTCCCTCTTTGAACCCCGGGGACACATTAGATAACTCTGATGTGGACATAAGTCTTGTTGCTGCTACAGAACTAGCTTGGCTCTATTCTAAGATCTTTTTCCGAGATCCCTTATGGTGTTCACAACCCCAAACTAAGGTAAGTCACTCTCAACTTTAACTCCTCTTCAAGACTCAGTCCCCATCTAAATTCTTTTCATCTCCTCCTTACTGAACCTACACAAATAGATTCATCCTTCCCACTTAATCAATGTTTTCAGAACATTGCTTTCATTCTCTTCCGTAGCCGAACTATTTCCAAGCTCGCCTAGGGTAAGATCTATAGATTCACACCTGTTGCTACTCCTACCAAAAAAAAAAGGAAACTATGTACAAGGGCTCCTCTCGAGTTCCATCCCAACACATGACTCTCACCATGGATTCAGGAATCTCAAAGGGCCATCACTGTTTACAACCCAGAATGAGTGAAGAAATTAAAAACTTAAAAAAAAAATAGAAAATAAAGTAACTAATCTACTTGCATGAAAAATGAACAAAAAAGGTTGATATCCACTAAACACCCTATCTGTAACTTCTCATTAATGGAAGCAAAACAAAACAGTACAATAATCTGCAACTCTGTGATTTCCTATAGCTTCTTTTTTTCAATCTCTACCCTCTAGATCTCTAAAATGAATGCTTTTGGATGTTATTAGTAACCATCATCTCATAGGAAACAACCGCAATGGTCCAATCATTTGCACGAATCTCTTCAGGAACCGTTACACTAACCATACTGTCCATAAAAGACAAGATCCACTTTTCATAGGCTGTTACAACTGAATATTGCCGAGCAACAGTAATGCAAGCCGAGCTGCAGTATTGGCCGAGCTGCAGTGTTAACTTAGCATCAGTGTTAACTCAACATTAGTGTTAACTCAACATCAGTGTTAACTTGGCACTGTAGTGTTAACTCAGCATCAGTGTTAACTAAGCAGCTTATCAAAGGTTCAAGATGCCTTGTTTGGATTTCTAGAGGCTTCCAAACTACCTCACACACACCCACAACTAAAGGAAACCAACTAAGAAACCTATCTAGACATGGATTGACCTAGTCATATCCATCTTAGGGAAATAAAACAAATGACCTTCTAAGGTCCACACACACTCTCCTGACTTGGCTAGAGTTA
>MU222919.1:194304-234016 GCA_018584345.1 Thuja plicata
GGGGTCTTCCTATGGGTCCTAACACGTGATGAGGTGTATGAGAACCCCTTAGGACCCTCTTTGACCCCCGGGGACACATTAGAACACTAAATTGTGTCCCAAGGGGTCATACTACCTCTTGGGACACACTTGAATGTTCCAATGTTTCAAAAGGATTTATGGGAAGTCTTTGTGACCCGTTTTGACACATTGGAACACTCAAGTGTGTTCCAAGAGGTTGTAGGA
The DNA here is from genome assembly GCA_018584345.1 of Thuja plicata. NCBI lineage: Eukaryota > Viridiplantae > Streptophyta > Pinopsida > Cupressales > Cupressaceae > Thuja > Thuja plicata. The sequence continues at coordinate 194,530 of MU222919.1, forward strand.
CCCCTTGCAACACACTTGAGTGTTCTAATGTGTCCCCGGGGGTGAAAGAGGGACCTAAGAGGTGCTAGTACACCTTCTCATGCATTAGGACCCATAGGGAGACCCTGTTAGAGTTAAAAGGGTATTTTCACTTATTAATTAAATCATTATTGATTTAATTATTAAGTCACCTTTCACTTATTAATTAAATCATCATTTGATTTAATTATTAAGTCCCTTTTATCTCTATTTCACTTAAGCTAAACTTTAGGCATGCAATAATTGATTCTTTTCTTAATTATTCATGCAACTTTGGTTTCTTCACCCAACCTTGGTTTCTTCACCCATCTCAGGGTTTTGATCTCCTTAATAAGGATTGATCACTTTGTAATTATTAAATCCTTTTTGTAATTCTATTCCATTTTTATTGAATCAATTGAGGATGTTTCCTCTTTCACAGATATGTTGTTTTTGGCCTCCATAGCTTTTGCTTCTCTCTTTCTGTGATAGGGGGTTTGTATGTAGGTGATTATTGGGAGCTGTAGGGTTGATAGGTTTTCATCAACTCAAATATGGTATCAGAGTTCCGCCCTTTCATGCCCATGTTCTCTTCATGAGAGGTTTGGCCTTGTTCTTTAAATCTGTGTTTTTGAGAGGTTTTTATCTCAGATTTTCATGGATTTTGGGACTATTTATTTTTTGGAGCACTTTGGGCAAAAATAAACATCTGTGTTATGTCTGGAAGGCCCAAGAAACCCAATTTTCATATAATGCACGTCCAATTTGGACACAGTTGAAATTTGGGCCTTATTTTTTGCATGCATGACCCTTGGCACGCTTTACTAGGCAAAAGTCTACCTCGATTTCTACACTGCCTCAATTTCCATACTGCCTCAATTTTCATGCCACTTTGATTTTCATATTGCCTTGATTTTCGTATCACATCAATTTGTGTGCTGCCTTGATTTGTGCACTGCCTCGATTTGTGTGCTACCTCAATTTCTATGCCGCTGATGCCAGTAGTCATAGGTTTGAAAGTGAGGTTAAATTTGACGGTCATGAAACCGTCATACAACTTGTTTTTTTTTTCATAATGAGCAGCTTGCAATTTTTTCACTCTATCTAGAGAAAATGGAGGCCAATTTTTGACTTCTTTATATTGTCGAAAAGCTCTTTCTGAGCCGGACGCTTTTCTGGAGGTTAGAGTTTCTAATTTTTCCATCTTGCAGCCTTTTTGGTAGTCAAAGTTAGCGATCTATTTTTCACTCCAGGAGCTATATCTTTCTCCTCTGGACTCTTTTTTTTTGACTTCCACATGGTGTTGGAAAGTTGGTTCCGTTATCCTTCTTATTGTATGGGTCTCACACCCAGAATTTGATCCAAGTATTTTTTATTCAATTTTTTGCATTTTTGCAATCTGGTGGATATCTTGGATGTTTCAGGTCCTGGGATCATTTTCTGTGCATGGGATGACTCCTTGAGAGCAGTTACATATGTTTCTATTGCTTTCAGTCATTCCTGGATATTGTATACATCCTTTTTTGTAGCTTTTTGCAAACGTACTAAGATAAAGTGCCATCTTGCATGCTTGGGATTCTGCACATTTTGTGCCTAATTATACTCGCATTATTTATAAAGTGCCATGGGGGGGTTGCTGAACCTTTTTCAAGTGAGTGTTCCTTTCACGACATTAGCCTCATGTGTGTCAGCGACTAATCATCCTCGACACATACTTTATTTCTTCTTGTATGTTCTTCATAATGCAGTTTTTCTTGGCAGTCTCTTAGTGTATCTATTATACCTCTCCCTATTAGCATTATGGGGGGGTATTACTATTGCTTCTTATGTTTCCTTGGTTTGATGGAGTGAGCTATGTATTCAGTATTTGTTTCTATGTACTAGGCAGATGCAGTGGATGGTACCTATGCATTTCGGTGAGATGGATCATTTACTATATGGACACTCTTCTTTCGTTCCTATTTTGGAGGCTTCAAACTTGGCATTTTTTCCATCTGTATCTTTGAGTTTCGATGTTTTCCTTGTTTTCCATCCAGATTCGAGTAGTGTCATTTGAGGGCACTCATACAAAGAAGTTATTTGACAGTGTTTTGCAGCTTCATGCTTTAGAGGTGTTCTACATATTCTTTCTTTGTTCCTATTTTTTGGGACATTCTCTAGTTTGGAGGCTTCTTTAGTCCTTCACTAGGCTTCATCTCTTTTCGGAGAGGGGTTTTTCCCACTGGGTTTTCTTCTTTTCTCCTCTTTATAGAGATTTTTTATACTTGGGTACCTCATCAGGCAATGTTGTCAGGACCCATCTTTCCTGCTTTATGCAGTTGTTTCTAGGTTTTTTAGCTTCTCCCTAAGTTTATCTTAAGGGGGGGTGTTAGAGTTAAAAGGGTATTTTCACTTATTAATTAAATCATTATTGATTTAATTATTAATTCACCTTTCACTTATTAATTAAATCATCATTTGATTTAATTATTAAGTCCCTTTTATCTCTATTTCAGTTAAGCTAAACTTTAGGCATGCAATAATTGATTCTTTTATTAATTATTCATGCAACCTTGGTTTCTTCACCCATCTTAGGGTTTTGATCTCCTTTATAAGGATTGATCACTTTGTAATTATTAAATCCTTTTTGTAATTTCATTCCATTTTTATTGATTCAATTGAGGATATTTTCTCTTTCACACATCTGTTGTTTTTGGCCTCCATAGCTTTTGCTTCTCTCTTTCTGTGACAAGTGTTTGCATGTAGGTGATTCTTGGGATCTGTAGGGTCGATAGTTTTTCATCAACTCCAATAGACCCCACAAACCCTTTTGACACATTGGAACACTAAAGTGTATCCCAAGAGGTTGTAGGACCCCTTGCGATACACTTGAGTGTTCTAATGTGTTCTCGGGGGTCAAAGAAGGTCCTAAGTGGTCCTAGTACACATTGTCACACATTAGGACCCCTAAGAAGATCCCATGACCCATTTAGACACACTGGAACACTCAATTTTGTCCCAAGGGGTCTTAAGACCTATTGGGATACACTTGAGTGTTCCAATGTGTCGAAAGGGGTCATGGATGTTAATCCCTAAGTTCTGTTGATGATTAGTGACCTACACTTAGTCATTTACTTAGGAAGTTTTAGTTGGTTATCATTGTGGTCGAGCTAAACATTCAAGGCCAAGAAACATTGCCAAGCAAGTTTTAGGTTTCCGAGTTACATCATGCCGAGCTGAGTAGAATATTAAGTGTCAAGCATCAGAGATGTGTTGTGCTAAGCAGTACAGTTTTTTCATACATGTCAAGATTAATTCAAACTTTGATGTAAATAGTTTAGGCTAACTTGTATGAGATTTGAGCCAACATTTGTACGCATTTAATATTTGTCTACTGAGTTAATTTTTCATTTAATTATTTTATACTATGCATGGCATGGAGCCAATCAAGAAATCAGTATGCATTGGAGGTATAAATAATAGATCTTGATCATTGATCTAGATCTCGCTACCAGATCTGAAAAGATATAATAAGATGGCTTCTAACCCTAAAACAAAGTGCGTGAGAGCAAGAGATAGATAGAGAAGGGTTGTTTTTCATGAGAGATGAACAGCAAGTCATTTTTGATAAAGAAGCCTAATCAAGAAGAATGATAGAGAGGTGATAAGCAGAGTAAAGACATATCAGATTGAGAGATCACAGAAGTTATTGGAAAAAGAAGATCTGTCATCAGCATTTGAGTGCATAATGAAGGATCACTACTTGGAAAATTCTAATAGGTGTATCAGATAAAATCTCTTAACAGAGTGGTTTTAGTAGACCTTTTCAAATCTCTTAGATGAGTGCTTACTTTACTGTAAGTTGAAATCCTTTAACAAGGTAGATTGGAATGATCTTTAGTTCTTAACAGAACAGACCTTTAACCAGGTAGATTGCATATTGCAATCAAACTTTTGTAGCCCTAACTGGCACACTTTATTGTTGTAGTAGTGAAGATTTTGTGGGTGTCATCCCCACCCTAGTTTTACCTATTTGGGTTTCTGGGTTACCAAAATTTTGTGTTATGAGTTACATATTTGATGTTATGGATACTATCTGATGTTAGGTTAATTTCATATATGTATGAATGTGGATCAATTTGTTTTAAGTAGTTAAGTTTGAATATCTGATTCACCCCCCCTCTCAGTATCTTTCTTTCCCATTCTTGTACTTCCAATAATGGGGTCTTCCTAGGGGTCCTAACGTGTGAGAAGGTGTACTAGGACCCCTTAGGACCCTCTTTGACCCCCGAGGACACATTAGAACACTCAAGTGTGTCCCGTGGGGTCCTACAACCTCTTAGGACACACTTGAGTGTTCCAATGTGTCAAAGGGACCATGGGGACTTCCTAGCGGCCCTATGACTATGATAAGGTGTACTAGGACCCTCTTTGATCCCTGAGAACACATTGGAACAATCAATTGTGTCCCAAGGTGTCCTACAACCTCTTGGGACACACTTGAGTGGTCCAATGTTTCAAAAGGGGTCATGGAAGTCCCCATGACCCCTTTGACACATTAGAACACTCAAGTGTGTCCCAACAGGTTATAGGACCCTTTGGGACACACTTGAGCTTTCTAATGTGTCCTTGGGGGTCAAAGAGGGACCTAAGGGGTCCTACTACACCTTCTCAAGTGTTACAACCCCTAGGAAGACCCCATGATCCCATTCAACACATGAAAACACTCAAGTGTATCCCAAGAGGTTGTAGGACCCCTTGGGACACACTTGAGTGTTCCAAAAGGCGGTCCTAGTACACCTTATCATATGTTAGGACCCCTAAGAAGACTCTTTGACCCCCAGGGACACATTAGAACACTCAAGTGTGTCCCAAGGGGTTCTACAACCTCTTGGAACACACTTGAGTCTTCCAATGTGTTGAAAGGGGTCATGGGGACTTCCTAGGGGTCCTACAACCATGATAAGGTGTTCTAGGACCCCTTAGGTCCCTCTTTGACCTCCAAGGACACATTGGGACACTCAAGTGTGTCCTAAGGGGTCCTATGACCTCTTGGGATAGACTCGAGTGTTCCAATGTGTTGAAATGGGTCATGGGGATTTCTTAGGGGTCCTACGACCGTGATAAGGTATACTAGGACCCCTTAGGTCCCTCTTTGACCACTGGGGACACATTGGAACACTCAAGTGTGTCCCAAGGGGTCCTACGACCTTTTGGGACACACTTGAGTGTTCCAATGTTTCAAAAGGGGTGATAGGGTCTTCCTAGGGGTCCTAACATGTGATAAGGTGTACTCGGACCTCTTAGGACCCTCTTTGACCCCTGGGGACACATTGGAACACTCAATTGTGTCCCAAGGGGTCCTACGGCCTCTTGTGACACACTTGAGTGTTCCAATGTTTCAAAAAGGGTGATGGGGCCTTCCTAGGGGTCCTAACACATGAGAAGGTGTAATAGGACTTCTAGGTCCCTCTTTGACCCCCAGAGACACATTGGAACACTCAAGTGTGTCCCAAGGGGTCCTAAGACTGCTTGAGACACACTTGATTGTTCCAATATTTCAAAAGGGGTTGTGGGGTCTTCTTAGGGGTCCTAACGCATGATAAGGTGTACTAGGACCCCTTAGGACCCTCTTGTCCTTTCATTGGGGAAACCAAACTCAACTTGCTCTTGTAATCATGAAAAACGTGCACACTCCTGTCCTTTCATGCTTTGGGTCTTATCATGATTTTTATGTTATAGTATGCTAATGGTCTATTTTTAGTACATATAATATTTAAAATATAAATAATATAATTTAATATAATATTGTTTTATTTAAATATTATATGATATAAACTATTGTTTATTTATATATAGTATATATTTTTATAATATTTATTTCCAAATAAATATATAGATATAGTATATAAATTGAAGAAATATAATATAAAATCTTACATTTATATTTATTTTTTCATAAAATAAATATTTGTATTTGTATCGTCTTAAAATGGAAGCACTTCCATCTTGGTACATTTACATGATAGATTTGCATTTAGGATGCATCTGCATTTGGTAATTCTTTGTTTCTAGGATAAATTAGGGTTAGGATCCTGAGGATTCTCCTTGATTTCCTTCTTTGTGGCTCTATTTTCTAGGTAGGACCTATGTACTAGTCCTCTTATCCTTCATCACATCTCTTCTAGGCCCATGTGCCCTTTTCCAACACTCTGTTCTATTTTCCCATCATCCTAGGTCTCTAGCCAGAGCTAGAAACTTCACTGGCACTCTAAGTTGACTGACCAGAAACCTCAGGTCAGGGTTGAGGTTGACCTTGACCTTTGTCAGGTATTAGTTACCGCTTTCAAGTTTGGATCATAGCGGGGTCCTAAATTCATAATTGGCCCCTGGATCTGAATGTGGAAGGTTTTTTATTCAAAATTTAATTAATGAATTTCCTCCTTAGTTGGTTATTGTGATTGGACCATAATTTGAGGTGAAATTTGAATTAGGGGCCCTTACATTTCCCTAGCAGGCTTACCTTGAAATCTCTATATAAGCACTCTCTTTTGCCTTCATTTGATATATGATAGCATGATAACATGACATGATGATGATATGAGATGATGATGCAACAATACAAGAGGATGATATAGGAGGATAAGATATGATGATGCCTTGATGCAAGAAATCATTTTGTGGACATTCATTGGAGCAAGAAAGAGTTCTTCAATCCTTCCTTCTTTTTTGATCTACTATTCTCAACATTCAAGCATTCAAAAGATACAATCATGGGGTAGCAACCACAGATTGTGAGTTTTGTAGGAGTGCTTTTGCCTTGGGGGCTTGGTATGATTTCTTTATCATATTCAAATCTATGCATTGATGTCTCATTTAAATTCATGCTAGGGTTTCTATCTAGAGGATTAGATCTTGGCATTGCACATTCAAAGCTCTTCCTACAAGCAACACACACACATATTCTATTACATCCAACTATTCATGGATGTGGAAGTCACCAAAATGGGGGCTTGACTAAGGCAAAACCCTATATAGCCACCCCAAAACACCATTTTCAGATATCTACAGTCACTATTTCGGGAGTTGCAGAGCATATTTGGATACCCTTTTCAGATCCACGAATATAATTTCTGTCAGAGCAGTGCAAGTCAAGGTCAACATAAAGGGGCACAATTGTACCCCGTATTTGGTTCAAGGTTGACTTGGCTCAGAAAAGAAAAATATTTCTGGGTTTTCTCTGTCTCTATGTTTTCGTTTACAGATCTAGTTGCAGAATTTTGAGAAACTCGATACAGACACCAGAAAATAGGTATTTCTAGATCTGCTATGTTACGAGGTATATACGTCATTCTCTTTGATTTAATTATTCTTTGCAAACATTTCCAAATTTATATTCCTTATCATTAGAATTTCATGTATGTGGTTAATAGAGGCATAGGGTCTCTTTTATGAGAAAACCCCATTGTTATAAACTGTATCCATATTTCCCACCATACATTTTGGTGAACCCGTTGACGACAACTCTTTATTTTTGGTGTTAGATATGTATTTTATGTTAGATCTTACATGCCTATAAAAGTTGATTTATTTAATGATCTTGCATTTATATTTCAAAAATTAAAAAAACAAATCACAAAATTTATTTAAAAATACAAAAATATTTACATTTTTCATGTTTGTAGTGTTACTTTGTGTTCAACATGTATGATTTTTGTTTTGAATACTTTGATGAGGCTTTTATTGTAAAAAAGGATAGATCCCCTAATCAGGTACATAGAAGTGAGGATGAAATTTGTTTGAATAATATCTCCATTGATCCTATTCCTATTTCATCCTCCTCTACAACCTCTTCAATTAACCTTTACCATAGGGTGATGCCCGATATCAAGTGAAAAAATATTCTATTTAAATCCTCTAACAAGATCACACCTAACAGTGTGTTTGTAACCTTTAACAGGGTTGGCTCTTCACCGATCTCACTTTAGAAGATTGAAAATTTTGGGTTATTGGTCCCAAGTGGTTTTTCCCTTAACAGGGTTTCAACGTTAAAAATCCATGTGTCAATGTGTTTATGAGTCATTACTTTAGTGTTTTGCATTACACATAACTAATCTAGATTGATCGGTATATACTAAGCAATTTACTATTTTTGGTAAATGAAAGACTTCTAATCGGTAAACATTAAGAATAAGGTTTAACAGTGAACTCTGAGTAGTAGTTATTTGATAAATTTATTTGAAGGCATGCATCTTGTAGGACTGAAGATAACTAGAGGCCTAATGTTGTGGTACTAAGTTTTTGGGTTGATTTATTAGAATATTTTTGAGGCCACTGATTCACCCCCCTCTTAGTTATTCTAACAATTGGTATTAGAGCTTGTGTGATTAGAAAGGGAGTTTAAAACCTCAAGAAAAAGATCACAAGATGAACAAACAAGATGTGCCCAAGTTGAATAAAGACAACTTTGCATAATGGCAAAGAAGAACAAGAATCCACCTATAAGGTATTGATAATGATGTTACTTGAAACCTTGATACTGAATATGTGTTTCCTAAAGGACCTCACACACTTGAGTAGTTGAGAGAAAAGAATGAGAATAATTGCATGATGATAGAGCTTGCTTCCTCACTCTTCGATGCTGAGTTTGAAGATGTCAAAACACGCACCTCTACAAAGAAAATGTGAGATAAATTGAAGCTAGTACATGGAGGAAATGCTAATGTACTAAGAGCCAAGGTAGAAAGCCTAAGAGGGAGGTTTGATGACCTAAGGATGAAAGAAGGAGAAAATATCACTCAGTATAGCTGCAGAATCAAATAGGTAGTCAATTCTATCTGAGGTGTTGGAGGTTTACTTGAAGAAGAGACAATGGTAAGTAAAATCTTAAGAACCTTATTGGCTGTATATGATATTAGAGTATCTGCTATACAAGAAATGAGAGAAGTTGCAAACAATAATGTTACTCTAGATAGTATGATTGGTAGACTGATTTCATTTGAGATGAATAAATTTGATAACAGTGTCTTACCATCTATAGAGTCTACATTCAAATCTTCTTTGAAAATAAGTAATTCAAGTCATAGAAACACTATGAGGAATGATAGTGAAAGTGATAATGAGGATCAAGGACTTGATGAGATTGAAGCACTAATGGAAAGAAAATTGCTAAGAGGCAAAGGTAGATAGAAAAGTAAATTACCACTTGTATGTTTTAATTGTAAAGAGGCTAGACACTTTGCTACAAGATGTCCTAACTGAAGAAAAGATGACAGAAGTAATGACAGAACACATGAAAATAATTTTGACCAAGGAGATAACAAAGATTACCAAAGCAACTGACAATCTGACAGAAGAGATACCCAAGACTATAAGGACAAAGGGAAGAAAGCTTGTTACCTAGCTGAGAACAGAGCTGATGACACTGACACTAAATCTGATGAAGACATTGAGATGGTATTTGTAGCCATGAAGGATGATTCAGATGAAGAAGAAGAAAGGCATGTAGAGACTGCACTCATATCTAAGGTTAGTAAGAATGATGTTTGGATTATAGATAGTGGTTGTACTCACCACATGATCGGTGATAAACAAAAGTTTGAAACTTTTGAATACAATAATGGTGGATCAGTAAGAATGGGTAATGACACACCTTGTCCATTTGAAGGTAAAGGAACCATAATGTTGAATAACTTGATCAAATGTGAAAATTCTTACTGGGTAAAAGGACTGAATTATAATATGTTAATTTTTTCATAGCTGAACAATATAGGTCACCGAGTAGCATTTGAGAATAAAAAGGCAAAGATCTTTAATGAATCAGGAAGGTTGATCGAAACTGGTGAACAGAAAAAGGTAACCTTTTCTATTTTGATGACATTAACACCACTTTCTTAATGGCTAGAAATGAAGACATATGGTTGTGGCATAAAAGATTATGTCATGTGAATTTTTACAACATGATAAAGATAAGAAATAAAAGAAGAGTAAGAGGCTTACCCAACATGTCAAATCCCAAGCATATCATTTGCAAGAATTGTCAAAAAGGTAAGATGACAAAGTCTAGTTTCAAGAGTAAATCCCATACATCTTATGCAATTCTAGAATTATTCCATACTGATCTATGTGGACCCATGAGGACAAAGAGTTACTATATTGGTGATAGGTATTTCATTCTCTTTGTAGATAATTATTCTAGAATGATGACAGTTATGTTCTTAAAAGATAAATTAGAAGCATTCAAGATGTTTAAATGGTATAAGGCTATGGTAGAAAAACAAAGTGGTAAGAAATTAAAATGCTTAAGATCAGATAGAGGGGAATTTATTTCAGATGAATTCACTAACTATTGCAATAAGCATGGAATTAAAAGACAGGTTTCTACACATAGAACACCATAGAAAATTGGGATTGCTAAAAGGAGAAACAAATCAACTATTGATTATGAAAGAACACTGATGATTGAGAAAAGAATCACTCAAAATTTTTGGAGGGAAGTTGTTAGTACTACTATCTACACATTGAACAAAGTACAATTGAAGAAGGACACAAAGATTACACCCTACGAGCTTTGGTATGGTTACACACCCAACATAAGTTACTTCAGAATCTTTGGTAGTCAATGTTATATTTTGAAAGATGAAAGAATGGGAAGCTTGACTCCAAAAGTGATGAAGGTATATTTCTAGGGTAGTCCACCAAAAGCAAGGCTTATAAATGTCTTAAAAAGTCATCTAACAAGATCATTGAAAGTGCAAATGTAAGAATAGATGAATTTGTAGCGAAGAATGATAAGGAAAGAAGAAAAGAACCAGAAGAATACAACAGGTTTGTTTACACCAAAGAACCTGAAAATCTACCTGAGCAATAGTGTATCACTCCTGAGAAATAGAACATTGCACCCGAGCAACAGGTTGCAATTACCAAAAATCAAGAAAATACTCAAAATGATGTTCTGAGCGATGGAGATCAGAATGAAGGTCAAGATAATAATCAAAATGATAGACAAAAAGCTGAACTCAAACTTGCCAAGTATGTCAGAAGACATCATCCACAAAAATAGATCATAGGAGACAAGAAGGCTGGAATGAGAACACCAGGTAAGTCACTAAACACTAGATGTTTACTTTGTTATTTTGAGCCTAAATCTATTAATACTGCACTTGAAAATGTGGAGTGGGTTAGTGCTATGAATGAAGAAATATAACTGATTGAGAAGAACAGTACATGGACATTTGTACTGAGACCAGATGACAAGAATGTCATTGGTACCAAATGGATATTCATAAACAAGATGAATGAGAATGGAGAAGTCACAATGAATAAAACAAGATTAGTATGCAAGGGGTATGCACAAGAAGAAGGTATTGATTATGGTGAAACCTTTTCACCTGTTGCTAGACTAGAAGGAATAAGAATATTACTTTCTTATGCTACATACAAAGGATTCAAGGTATACCAGATGGATGTCAAATCTGCATTCCTAAATGGAAAACTAGAAGAAGAAGTATATATTGAACAACCAGAAGGGTTTGTTGATCCAGACAAGAGAAACATGGTATGTAGACTACATAAAGACTTGTATGGATTGAAAAAAGCACCTAGAGCCTGGTATGAAAGACTTCACTCCTATCTCATTAGCATTGAATTTGTAAGAACAAGTGAAAATACTAATCTGTACTTAAAAGAAGATACCGATGGTAATATTCTGATTGCTGAAATATTTGTTGATGATATCATTTTTGGGGGAAATGAAATGTTATGTAAATCATTTGCTAATGAAATGAGAAAAGACTTTGAAATGTCTATGTTTGGAGAGATAAAATTCTTTCTTGGTCTACAGATTCTTCAACAAGATGCAACCATATATATCACTCAGTCCAAATACATCAAGGAAGTTATGAAGATATTCGAGATGGAAGATTCCAATCCAGTTGGAACACCTATGGCAACCAGATGTAAGCTGACAAAGGAAGATAAGTCAAATGAGGTAAATCATACCTTTTATAGATCAATGATTGGAAAAATAATGTATTTTGTTCATACCAGACCAGATATAGCACATGCAGTTGGAATAGTTGCAAGATTATCTACTAATCCCAAAGAATCACATATGAATACTGTCAAGAGAATTATGAGATATCTAAAGAACACTGAGGACTATGACTTATGGTATAAAAGAGAAGGAAAATTTGAGCTTTAAATCTATACAGATGTTGATTGGGCTGGAAAAATTGATGACCAAAAGAGCACAACTGGAGGAGCATTCTTCATGGGTGACAAACTTGTCACATGGATCAGCAAGAGGCAAGGATGCATCTCACAGTCTACTGCAAAAGTAGAATATCTGGTTGCTGCTACAAATTTCTCCTTTATTACATGGAGAAAATAGTTTCTAGATGGTATGAATATGAAGATTATTGAAACGGTGCTTATCTATTGTGATAATACCAATGCAATAAATATATCAAAGAATCTAGTCATGCATGCTAAGACTAAGCATATTGTTATCAAGTATCATTACTTAAGAGAAAAAGTGCAAGAAAAAGAAATGATACTAGAATATGTTCAATCAAAGGAAAAATTAGCTGACATATTCACAAAGCCATTACTGAAAGATATATTTGAGTACCTGAGATAGAGACTAGGAGTACAACCCTTGTCTATTGGTCAACAACCTGACTAGGATATTGCATCAACCTACACATAAATCATAAGAATATTCATGTTGATGCAAGCAATAGATGGACTGCAAAGATACATATGTACACATCAAGGTACATATCTACACTGAACACCAGAGTCACTATATTGATGATGGATAGGGAAATTCAAGGAGTATATTATAAAAAGGGATGGAAGATGATATAGAAGAATCGTTTGGCATTGTTATCAAAGGGAGAGATTATCTCATTATCAGGGAGAGATTATATCATTATCCATGGAGAGAAGTTCCTAAAAATTCAAAGGGAGAGTTAATCATTATCCAAAGGGACAAATTACATATGAAATATCCATCAAAGGGAGAGAAGTAACATGACAGAGAGAAAACATACTAAGGGAGAGATTGGTGTCAAAGGAAAAAGAGATGATCAAGGAGAGGAAAAATCAAGGTAGAGCACATATCAGGAACAAAGACAAAAGTTGATACATCTATCTAGTAAAGGGATTAAGGATTTAAGAACACACTCTGTAAGAAACAAATCTATGCTATACGAGCTTACCGAGAGCCAGATATTTGTATTAGTTATAGAACAAAATATTTGAGAGAGATTGATGAAATACACTTTATATATTTCATATTGTATTAGTAATAATATAGTGTGATAATGTAGTGTGTTGCCATCAATGCCAAAGGGAGAGATTGATGACATATAACTGATTGAATGTTTGAAGATGTTAAGTTGATCACCAAAATGCAGAAAGATAATGCAAGACATTAAATCAGTTAATGGATTGTATTTTCATTGATGTCAACTTGATGTAATCTTATCGATTATATACAAAGTTTCAAAGACTTTAGAGAATCAAAAAGCTAAATATTATGCTTTCAATAATGCATAATAGATCAACATTCACTAAGTGACTATAAACACCGACGGTTAGTGGAACTCGATGGACAGAGAAACCTGAGAGCAAAGTCACAGTGATGCCCGAGAAAGAAAAATGACAAGCATTATTGACAATTAGAATCAAAACCATTACCGACAAGCAAAACTTCACAAGTGATGCCTGACGGATAGACAACCCTAACGGACAGATAACCCCAATGGAGATGCCCGAGGAGAACTGAAGTGTTGACCGAAGCTATCAAAGAGTTAAAACACCAAAATTAATTAAAGTTCATAAATGACAAAATACTTAGCTAGAAAGAGCTAAAGATAGAGTAAACTAGTTGTTAACATTTTTTTCATCGACAAGTTAAAGCCAAAGATAAATAAAGGATTTAAAGCTATTTTATCCAATTGTCAAGGAGAAATCTACGAGATAAAACTGAAGCAAAGATTTTAAGAAAGATTGGCTAAGATTGTGGATCATACCAAGAACAAGAAAATAAAGAAGTAAGAAACGATGATATCATGTCTATAAAGAGACAATCTAATTCATTATGAATTAGGGGAGTTAATAGAAAAAGAGGATGCTAAATAAATTGATGAAGAACAACTTCATATAGTCCTGATCAATCAAGCTGAGGAAAGAGATAAATATTTGTGTAGACACCAAGCAATAGAGAAGCACAACATCGCCAAGCATAAAGAATTGGAACAAAGGTATTGAAAAAATACATTGATCAGAAAGGTATTATGAGCTTACAATAGATCTAAAAATCTGCAAGTCTAAGTTGTATGTGTGAATAGATCATTTAGTATTTCATTTTAACCATTGATTCAGAAATTCTCTTAACCAAGTAGGACTTTACAATCCTTTCTATATTGAGATACATCCCAAGGAGTATCAAAAAGTTTGATCATGAAGATAGCATGAGATGCCATATACCATTTGAAAAACTACATTGGGTTTGGTCATAGAAGGTAGCATAGAGATGTCTGATATCAAGTGACAAACTATTCTATTTAAATCCTCTAACAAGGTCACACCTAACAGTGTGTTTGTAACCTTCAACAGGGTTGGCTCTTCACCGAGATCACTTCTGAAGAGTGAAAATTTTGGGTTACCGGTCCCAAGTGGTTTTTCCCTTAACAAGGTTTCCACATTAAAAATCCATGTGTCAATGTGTTTATGAGTCATTACTTTAGTGTTTTGCATTACACATAACTAATCTCGATTGATCGGTATACGCTAAGAAATTTACTATTTTTCGGTAAATGAAAGACTGCTAATCGGTAAACATTAAGAATAAGTTTTAATAGTGAATCTGAGCAGTAGTTATTTGAAAGTTTATTTGAAGGCATGCATCTTTTAGGATTGAAGATAACTAGAGGCTTAATATTGTGGTACTAAGTTTTTGGGTTGATTTATTGGAATATTTTTGAGGCCACTGATTCACCCCCCTCTTAGTTATTCTAACAGTGTGCATGGTGACCTTCATGTTCCACTATTTGAAACATTGATGCACCAAGAATGTTATATCCTAAACCTTTGTTGACGGTAAAAGGATGTCCTTGAATAAAAATTAAGGGTAAACCTAGAGATCCTTTGGATTTCTTTGATAACACAGATTTTGTTTCACATGCTTATTGCACAGAGAATAACCCTCAACCTACTATTCTGGTTTCTTTAATTCCTTCTCAACCTATGCTCCCTCAAGTACCTAGGTTTCCATATTCCTTTAAGGAGTATGACTTAGTTGAACAATTATGTGCTACTCCCACTAAGATATCTTTATCGGAATTGCTTCAAACTTCCCCAACATATCATGAGGCATTGCAAAAGTCTTTATCTACTCTTCCTGCTTTTCCTCCTAACCAAGAGAATATTAATTCCTTTTTGTAGTGAATGCATACTATGCCTTATGTACCTCCTATTGTGTTTACTGATGATGATTTACCTTCTGTTGAGGTGCAGAATCAATATGACACTCTTATGGTTGCTCTTCCTATTAATCAGAGTATCATTCATAGAACATTAATTGACAATGGATCTAAGCTTAATTTTTGTAGCATGGATATGCTTAAGGAAATTAATGCTGATCTTACAACTATTCAACCTGATAATTTCCCTATTCATGGATTTTATAATATTACAAAGAGAACTTTGGGCATTATTATGCTACCTGTTAAGGTTGGTCTGGCTATTCTCAATACACCTATTGATGTTATTCCTGGACCTCTCAATTATAACCTTATTTTAGGTAGACCTTGGTTACATACTATGCATGTAGTTCCTTCTACTCTTCATAGCAAGGTTAGGTTCATTTATAATAATTTAATGTATATGCTACATGTAGATGATGAGCCAAATCCTTGCTTAAATGCGAAATATGATAAAAATTTTGTACCTCTCCAACCAAGTAAAGAACCTGATAGGCCACCTGAGATTAAACAAACTGAAGCTCCATCTTCTTCTTTGACTGGGGATGATTGGGGAATGTTGGACTTTAATACTTCTTTTATTGGAGAATTTAAAGTTTCTGACTTGGAATTCATGAAACAACAAAGTGGGTTTGAAAACAAGTTTTTACTCCTTCCCCACTTTCTGTGGAATTAAAAAGTAACTTTGTTGCTGCCTCAATTGACAAAATAATTGAAACAAAAAAACCTAATTTCTATGACATTGTGACATATGCAACTCCTTTGAATCAATCTGATATGGTCTATAGATATGGTTCTGGTTATCATCTACTCAAGAAATCAGGATTAAATGGGAAAGGATGTGGTAAATACGGACAAGGTATACAAGTACCTTTGGACAATTAAATTTATGATTATACATATGGATTGGGGTTCAATCCTTACAAAAAACCATCAAATTTTCCTCTTAATGTTAATCATATCAGTGGTGGACATTTGAAGTTGGTTAACCTGCTCCTCCTCGACATGGATCAAAAACCTATCTTGGATGTTTTTCCTCAAGATGAAGCCTTAGAGAATGTTTTAGGAGCTTATGAGGATATACCTATGTTTCCTCATAAAAGAAGGAAGTCCTATTGTCTAAATACATAAGCTTATTTTGGAGAAAATGATGAACAAGATATTTCTCCTTTACCAATGGATTCTCCAGTACAAATTAAATTTTTAATAACTGAGACTATTGAGATTTAAGTGGATGCAAATGACTCTGAGAAGATGATAAAAATTGGGAAGTGTTTGAATCAAGATGAACGTGATCA
The DNA here is from genome assembly GCA_018584345.1 of Thuja plicata. Lineage (NCBI taxonomy): Eukaryota > Viridiplantae > Streptophyta > Pinopsida > Cupressales > Cupressaceae > Thuja > Thuja plicata. The sequence continues at coordinate 211,295 of MU222919.1, forward strand.
TTTGGTTTCCCTTTTACTTGAATTTAAGGATATTTTTTCTTGGACATATTCGGATATGTTGGGTATAGATCCTAAGATTGTTACTCACAATATTGTTCTCAAACCAAATGCTAAACCTATGAAGAAGAAAATCTGAAAGATGAATCTAGGAATTACCTTATTAGTTAAGGCTGAAATTGAAAAATTATTGGATGTTGGATTCATCCTCTCTATTGATTAATCAGATTGGATTTCAAACATTGTGGCCATTTCAAAAGGAGAAAATAAGATAAGAATGTGTACTAACTTCCAAGATTTAAATAAGGAATCCTTAAAAGATGATTTCCTGTTAGCTAATATTGATATAATTGTGGATTCAACAGTGGGTCATGCTCTATTATCTTTCATGGATGGTTTTTAGGGCTATAATAAAATCTTAATTCCTATTGAAGATAAAATTAAGACTACATTTATAACACCTTGGGGAACATTTTGTTGGGTCATGATGCCTTTTGGATTAATAAATGTGAGAGAAACTTATTAGTGAGCCATGAATTTGATTTTTCATGATTACATTCATAAGATTCTTGAGGATTATGTGGATGATATCTTGGAAAAAACTATACAAAGAGGAGGTCATGTTAGTATTTTATGAAAAATATTTGAAAGGATTAGAAGTTACAATATGAGATTGAATCCTAAGAAATATGCCTTTGGAGTTGATTCCGGTAAATTATTGGGGTTTATAATCTCTAAGCGAGGCATAGAGGTAGATATTGAAAAGATTGATGATATTGTTAATATGCCTCCTCCTAAGAAAATTTCTCAGTTATGAAGTTTACAAGGAAAAATTCAAGCTATTCATCACTTTGTTTCCAACTTAGATGATAGAACTGTTCCTTTTACTTCCTTTCCTAGAAAGGATACCACTTTCTCTTGGAATGAGGAATACAAACAATCCTTTGAGCAATTTAAGGAGCATCTTTCTAATCCTCCTATTTTGCAACCTGCTCAATTTGATAAACCCTTTTATCTGTATACTTTAGCCACTCCAAATGCAATGAGTGCGCTGTTAGCTTAACATGATAGTGAAGGTAAGGAAAGACTTGTGTACTACATTAGTTAGACTCTACTTGATTACAAAAAAAGATATATAGATTTGGAAAAAAATGCTTAGCTTTAGTTTATGCTTGTCAGAACTCAGGCAGTATCTATTAAATATTGAAGTCAATGTGATTGTTAAATTTGATCCTTTGAAACATCTTTTCTCAAAGACTGATCTCTCTAGCCATCTTGCAAAGTGGGTGATGTTACTTATGGAATTTGATCTTAATTTAATTTATCAAAAGTCAATTAAAGGACAAGATTTAGAAGATTATTTGGCTGAAGCTCCTTGTCATCATTTCGATACATGCTTTACTTCAATAGATTTCCCCAATGAAAACATTCTAGCTATTAAACAGGATGATGTTTGGGAATTATATTTTGACAGATCTAGATGTAAGATAGGTTCTGGTGTTGGAATTATCTTGATCCCTCCTATGAAAAATCTGATCCCTATGTCATATAAATTGACTTTTCCTTGTACTAACAATATTGCAGAGTATGAAGCTCTTATAGTTGGCTTATGAGAAACTTCATCTCTTAACATTAAAAACTTGGAAATTTATAGAGATTCACAATTGATTCTAGAATAGATTAAAGGAGGTTATCAGACTAAGAATGATAAAATGAAACAATATAGAGATTTGGCTCTTGATTTTCTTTCACAATTCTCTTCTTATACGATTCAAATTTTACCTAGAAAAGATAATCGACATGCATATGCCATGGCAATCACAACTTCTTTGGTTTTTCTTGAGAATAATGCTGAATAATTTCAATTTACTATACTCTTAAAAACCCTAAAATTTCCAATGAGGTTACCTTTGATTGTTTCAATTTGCATTTGGATGAATGGTATTCTCATATCTTTTATTTTTTGAAAGATGGTACTTTTCCTGAATTGGTAACAAGGAACATGCGTTATTGTATTAGGAAGCTTGCAACATGTTATATCATTTTAGGAGATACACTTTACAAACACTCTTATGATGGTTTACTATTAAGGTGTCTTGGTAGAACCAAAATTCCAATAGCTTTGGCAGAAGCTCATTCTGGTTCTTGTGGGGGACATTTTGGTGGAAAATCTTTAGTCAATAAACATCTTAGAATGAGATATTATTGGAAAAAAATGGAACAAGATTCTTTCATGTTTGTTAAGAAGTGTCCTTAATGTCAGCAACATAGTAATTTGATTCATGCTTCTTCTTGTGAGCTTTGTAATCAAGTTGCTCCATGGCCTTTTAGTATTTGGGGTTTTAATCTTATTGGAAAAATCTCACCTGCTTCTTCTCAAGGACATACGTACATCTTGATGGCTACAAATTACTTTATGAAGTGGGTGGAAGTTGTCCCTCTCCGTTCAACTACTGCAGATGTTATTTGTGATTTCATTCTTAATAATATTATAACACGATTTGGTATTCCTTTGACGATAGTTTTGGATAATGGTACCTCTTTCAAGAATAAAGAAGTCACAAAATTCTTGGAGAAATATCAAATTTAGCATAGATTTTTGACTCCCTATTATCCTCAATCTAATGGTCAAGCTAAAGTGTCAAATAAAGTCATTGAATAAATTCTAAGGAAAATAGTTAATAAGCATGCAAAAGATTGGCATACCCAACTTACCTATGCTTTATGGGCTTATAGGACTAGTGTTCGTATTGCCACAAGTACCTCTCCTTATAATATTCTCTATGGTACTTATGCTATTATGCCTTTGGAATTGGAAATACCTTCTTTACATGTTTCATTTCATGGGATAATTGACAAAGATACATTTTGAGAACAACGATTACAAGAATTAAAAATGTTGGATGAATAATGAATAAATGCTTTGGAACATATAAAGGCTTATCATAAATCACTTTAGAAGAAGCATAATCATAAGGTAATTGAATGATCATTTTGAGTGGGTGATTTAGTGTTATATGAGAATCAAAGAAATGTGAATGCTTTACCTGGTGAAAAAGGAAAGTTTAGCCCTAATTGGCTTGAAATTTTTTTTGTAATTGAGGAGTTTGGTTCAGGTCCTTACAAAATTGTTGATATGGATGGTGTGCCTTTTAAGGAACCTATCAATATTATGCATCTAAAATGTTATTATCCCTAGTACATCATTCTTTCCTTGTGTATTAATGTATTCCTTATAATATAGTTATGTTTATAGGTTATGTGATTTTAGTATATTACATTTATACATGTTCTTTCTTTTTGTTAAATTTTATGTTATTGGTGAAAATATAGTATTCAATCAAAAAAATAACTAGCAAAGAGAGTTTTTCATCTATATATAATTTTTTAATTTTTTTTGAGTTCGATACATATGTGGCACAGTGCCCTATCTATCACTCTCTCTATCTCTATTCTTTGGTGGTCGAAGGCTCCTAGACCTCTCTGATCTATGATGTGAAGATGAAGATCTCTATACGGTATTCTACGAGTGGCTCCCCGATATGATAAGATCATATATACGCTCTTGTGATCTCCATAGGTCAGACATCAACCTCTACTCTCTCTCTACACAACCTCAGCTCTCGCTGGACACAAGCAAAGATGTCTACATGTCTACTGGGATCTCTGTGACCAATGGGGAACTCTCTCTCACTGGATGGTAGTCGGTAGGAAAGGAATGTTTCCTTTAGGACCTTGATTATGAAGCTCCTCCACTCCGTTATGTTGGATGTAGAATTAAAATATATTTATCTTTTAGTACTTTTTCTTCAAAAATTAAGTTAAATTTTTAAATAAAATACATATTTTATACCTGGATCTCCCTCCTGGGTATCACTGAAGGGTCTAGATGGTGGGGGAATGGAGTGACTACTCTCTCCATTCTTACTAGATCTAGTTCTTGGAGGTGGTGTCTCTATATGGACATGTAGAGGTCATTGTGATCTCAGTGGTGTTGCATGAAAAAAATTCTCATCCACACCGGTACTATCAGCTGGGGGCATCCTATACTCTGCTCTCTCCTCTGCTGTATCCTCCTCCATGGGATCTCCCTTGGAGGTGGGATCCTCCTTGTCTCTATGATCCTCCTCCTCCTATGGTACGCTACTATCTCAGTGTGTCCTCTTTGAAAGGCTTGGATCACCTATGGGATAGTCATCAGGGAAGATGGGGTGGGCTCCCTACAGACTCCAGTATCTGATATAGTCCCTGATGATGCTTGAATAGGACACATCGGGGGCTACCTCTATATCCTCTCTCTCATCTGTATCACTATTTATGATGTCCACTACTGATGGATGATGTATAGCATCGGATCTCTGATAGTATCTTGTTAGATGTGCATACTAAGGTACTTCTCTAGGGACCCCCTATGTAAGACAATGTATTATCACTCTGCCATAGTAGTACAACATTAATATGTAGCTAGAATGACCCTCTAGAAACTTGTTCTACTATGAGTGTCTCATCTAATTTTGTGTATCTGGAAACTTTGTCATGCGACAGGATGGTCTCCATATCACATCTATGACTAGTACATGGTCTAGACATACCCTCTAGTAGAGGATATCTTTGTGCTTCCAAAGATCTCCCAGTGGATAAGCAAAGGTTCTAGGTGTGCCCGCATCTACCATCATAGGAACACCCTGTGGTCGTGTACATGTGAAATGCTTGAACAACCAAATCTATAATAGTGTGCATACAATGAGACTCTCTCACTGATATATATCTTACCAACTAACATAACTCATGGTATATATGGGCTAGCATGCTACATCCCCACCCGAAAATGGTCCTATCACTCTACATCCTACGTACGAGATGGGTAAAAGGTGCTGAAAAGATTGTACCCTTTATGTTGGGTACTACAACCAAAGAAAGTATACACATCATAACCCTTTGTACCAAGGGTGTCAGACCTGCCAGTATGGCTGATAGGGTGATATGGTCTACTCAGGATTGCATCTATGGAACCCGTTCTAGGAAATACTCTGCATCTAAGAAAATATCCTCAGAACCCCATTGTACTCTCGGTCTGACTCGCTCACCCTGAACTGGAAGTCATAGGATCCTGTATACATCCTCTAGTGTCACTGTGATCTCTCCTAAGGGGAGATGAAAGGAACATGTGTCCTCATCCCACCTCTCTATAAGAGTTGATATCATGTCTCAATGGAATCTCATCTGTGGTAGGACTATTACCCAGTATAGTCCTACATCTCTCAGTAGTTATGTCTCATCCTTGTTTATCTTGGGCATCTTCTCTCTGATGATCAATAGTGGCCCTCCAAAGGGGTGCTCTTGGAGACAAACCATGTCCTGTAAGAACAAAATAACATCATATCAGAATTATAGAACCACTAAACTGTATATCCAACTTGACTAGGTCAAGGTTGACCTTCCTGGGTCAATGTTGACCTCACTCTAGCAAAGGTGTGGACCTTCCCAGTTTGTGTCGACCTTGAAGGGTCAAGGTTGACATAACTAGGTCAGGGTCGACCTTTATGGATTAGGGTCAACTTTGCCTATAAAAATAAGAATTTGAGATTACAGATATCAAAAATAGTGAAATTACCTTGGGAAGTGGCTGTCCGGTGGCCAGGCACTATCTCAGGAGCTCCATTCATGTCGCTCAAATTTCCTCTCTGCTGGGCATCCTACTTTCTCTCCTAAAATCTGCAAATGATAAGAATGAGGAGGTATGTGATCTCTTCCCTTATTTATAGATATAAATTAGGGTTTTTATAAGGGTTTTGGTTAGGGTTTATTTAGATTAAATTCAAATTTCCCTTCATATGCTTTTAGATAGACATTCACTCTTTTCATCATAACTTGAGTTCTGTAGCTCCATTTTCAATTTTTTCTGCGGAAGTTTAGGAATCCTTCTAACTGGTTTAGGAAAATATTTTTCAAAAAATTGCATATCCAATGTATAGGGCTATCCTTATCACCCTGTTTCACCTTTCAGAAGTAGTCAACCGAAATAGGGGGCATAAGGGGATCTATGCACTTCTCAATTTAATCTTAGTAAGCCTTAGGTGGTTTATGGATTTTCATTAACCTTATGTGCTACAAGTTGCAAATACTAATAGTTTCTTGCAGGATCTCTACATTGAGGACTTGGCTATATCCTTTTTATTTATTATGATTTTTTCTTATTTTAGCTTGCATATTCACATAGTGTCATATCTAAACTAAAGATGGGGCTAAATGTATCATCTTAAAATGGAAGCACTTCCATCTTGGTAGGTTTAGAACCCTCGTTTAGTGCATTTACATGATAGATTTGCATTTAGGATGCATCTGCATTTGGTAATTCTTCATTTCTAGGTGAAATTAGGGTTAGGATCCTGAGGATTCTCCTTGATTTCCTTCTTCATGGCTCTATTTTATAGCTAGGACCTATGTACTAGTCCTCCTAGCCTTCATCACATCTCTTCTAGGCCCTTGTGCCCTTTTCCAACACTCTGTTCTATTTTCCCATCATCCTAGGTCTCTGGCTGACCTAGAAACTTCACTGGCACTCTAAGTTGACCAGGATGAAACCTCAAGTCAAGGTCGAGGTTGACCTTGACCTTTTTCAGGTTTTGGTTCCTGCTTTCAAGTTTGGATCATAGCGGGGTCCTAAATTCAAAATTGGCCCCCAGATCTGAATGCAAAATTTAATTAATGAATTTCCTCCTTAGTTATTTATTGTGATTGGACCATAATTTGAGGTGAAATTTGAATTAGGGGCCCCTACATTTCCCTAGGAGGCTTACCTTAAAATATCTATATAAGCACTTTCTTTTTCCTTCATTTGATATATGATAGCATGATAACATGACATGATGATGATATGAGATGATGATGCAAGAATGCAAGAGGATGATTTAGGAGGACAAGATATGATGATGCCTTGATGCAAGAAAGCATTTTGTGGACATTCATTGGAGCAAGAAAGATTTCTTCAATCCTTCCTTCTTCTTTGATCTACTATTCTCAACATTCAAGCATTCAAAAGATACAATCATGGGGTAGAAACTACGAATTGTGAGTTTGGTAGGAGTACTTTAGCCTTGGGGGCTTGGTATGCATACTTTACCATATTCAAATTTATGCATTTCTCTCTCATTTCAATTCATGATAGGGTTTCAATCTAGAGGATTAGATCTTGGCATTGCACATTCAAATCTCTTCCTACGAGTAACACACACACATATTATATTACATCCGGCTATTTGTGGAGGTGGAAATCACCAAAACGGGGGTTTGACTAAGGAAAAACCCTATATAGCCACCCCAAACACAATTTTTAGATATCTATAGTCGCTTTTTTGGGAGTTACAGAGTAGATTTCAATACCCTTTTTGGAAAACTTTTGGGATCCACAAACATAATTTCTGTCAGAGCAGTGCAGGTCAAGGTCGACATAAAGGGGCACAATTGTGCCACCATATTTGGGTCAAGGTCAACCTGGCTCAGAAAAGAAAAATATTTCTAGGTTTTCTCCGTCTCCGTGTTTTCGTTCCGAATCTGGTTGCAAAATTTCCATAAACTCGATATAGACACTAGAAAATAGGTTTTTCTAGATCTGCTAGTTATGAGGTATGTACTTCATTCTATCTGATTTCATTATTCTTTGCAAACATTTCCATATTTATATTCCTTATCATTATAATTTGTCATATGTGGTTAATAGAGGCATAGGGTCTCTTTTATGAGCAAACCCTCATTGTTCTAAACCCTATCCATATTTCCCACCATACAGTATTTATATAGAGTATATAAATTATTTATATTTATTTATATTTTGATAAATATAATGTATATAAATAATATAATAATATGCATTATATATCATTTTTGTATTTATGTTGTGATGGTTATGTTATTTAAAGTATTGCTTCTTTTATTTTAAATTTATATCATTATGATATTATTTCTACTTTTGAATATTACGAATCTTCCCGCCACCTTTTATATGTAAACGTTGAATTATTTCATTTAGGTCCTTCCATTTGTTTGGGTACCTTAAAATATAGGGTACCCGATATTAAAATAGTGTAACTTTTACCAAAATATTCCCTGCTCCCATAGACCAGATAATCATGAAATTTTAGACTTTTTTCACACGTTTCAAAGGTGTTGCAGACAAATAAAGTGACTTGGGGCCCATTTTTTGAAAGTTAGTTAATTTAAGCTATTTTCTGTCAAGTTTTGGTCTCACAATGGGAAGCAATAGTCATCGAAAGTACAAACGAAAGAGGAAGGTGACAGATAAATATATTCAAGCATATAGGGAAAAAGATAGGGAAAATCACTGAAGAAAGAGAAAAAGGTATGTTAAACATTAACCAAGGTTACCCCATAAATGTAGTTGCAAGCGAAGAGGATATTGAATTTGAAAATAATATGAAAATTCATTTTGTGAATAACAATGTATGGAGTGAAGATGAAGATGTAGAGATGGAGAATGAAAATGTAGACTTGAGGAATGAAAAATGTAGACTTGGGGAATGACAATGAATGGAATGAAGATGAAAATGTACAGATGAAGTTGAAAATGTATACTTGGGGAATGAAAATGTCGCACAAGAACCACATGAATGTTACACATCTCCAAATTATATGTGAAATGAAGTCCCTTGCAATAAACATAATCAAACTTCAAATTTGAGGCTTTCAAGAACACCTAGATGGTTAATTGAAATTGAGGAGAACATTATGAATAATTGGGAAGGAAAGAGATCACATAGAAATGTTAGGTTGTGGGCTTCAAGACTTTATCATCAATTTTTTGGAAATAAGACATTGGTTGAGCAATGTCAAATTTTTGTACAGTTGTTAAAGATGCAAAAGATGAGACCTATGCTTGTGAAATTGAAGATTCATGTGAACAAGAAAATGGAGAGAAATGCCATTATTGTGAAGAACCTTTTCAATGCTCTCAATAGAATTGGGAAGAATAGTAGATAAAAAGACAAGAGAGATACTCAGAGGGTTATTCCAACCTCCTTAGTAAGTCATCAGTTAAGAAAGGCTCATTTGATGAGACAAACCTATGTTGACTTCAATATAGACCGTAAAAATTTGGATAAAACACTTGCAAGAAGAGAAATACTTGATGATCTGCTTCAAATTAATACATGGGATTATGGTTGGAGACTTCCACATTTTGATAAGAAGCTAACAAATGTTGTCAAGGATGAAATTTAGAAATTTTGGTATGCTAACTCAAGAGTGTTACCAAATGTGAAGGATGTCTTGAAGTTGAGAGTTGGCAATCAAGACTGCACTCCACATCCTAAACATTATGTGGAGGTAAGTCAAAAAATGTTGTATAAAACATTTTGTGAGACACATCCAAGATTGAAAATATCACTAAAGTCTTTTGAATCCGTGAAGCCATTTTATTGTGTACCCCTTAAGATTCAAAATACATGTTGCAAATATCATGTTGAGTTTTCAATGCATCATGAACTATTATGGTCCATTCATTATACTTTGCATACTAATGAAATTCTATAGGATTGTGGTGCAAGTGGTCTTCCCAAATCATCAAGAGACTTGCTAGATCAATTTTTATGTCATAGAGATAATGGTTGTTTATTTTATAAAAAGATTGCTTAAATGACAAGTGCTCAGAATGTGGTGGCTTGTCCAAGTTTAGGACATGTTTTCATGAGGGTTTGGAACATGATTTTGGAAAGAAACTCATCCAAAAAAGGTATATGAAATAGTGAAATATACATTGAAGAGTGGAGGTGAAGGCTCTAGATGTGAGTTAGTTGCAAAAGAATACAATGTTGCTGATTTTATTTCAGATTTCAAGAAATATCTTTTTTACAAGTATGCAAGGCATAGTCACAGGTCTTAATGGTTGGATCAACAATTCAAGATGTGTAAGGACACTTTTATATCCATTGTGTAGTTTGTGGAGAACTATACATTGCAGCCCCAAAATGAGACTCAAGCTCAATATTACAATTCCATTCAGGTTGCTATTTTTGTACACATCACATATAGACATTCCCTTGATAGCACAAAAGATGAGCGGAAGATAATCAAAGAGTACCATTTTTATATGAGCGATGATAGGTATCACTCTCATGAGTTCATCCAACATTGTTTCAAGAACTATTTTGACTTCTTGCAGGAAATTGATATTGCTATGGATAGGCATCTCATTTGGTCAGATAATTGCACCGGTCAATTTAAGAATGCCAGAATGTTTTATTGGTTGTGTAGAATTCATGTGGAGAGAAGTGTACCTCATATTTGGAGTTTTTTTTATTCAAGGCATGGGAAAGGGGAGCACGATAGAGAAGGTACTTGTGTGAAGAGAGCTCTAGTTAAGGAGAAATTGAGGATTTTAGGTGCTGTACTTCTTGATGCTCATTCTATTGTTGATTGGTGTACATTAACATTGTCACAAGGGGGACTCTTGATTCTATAGTGCATAGATTATTTTGGTTGGTTGAGGAGGGAACTATAGGAGATAGATTGGATTGGTAAATAGTGAAAGACTCTTCAAAAATGCATTCATTTTGAAGCTCCGATAATAGTACATGGACCATTTGGACACGAGAGTTGGCTTGTTTTTGCCCCATATGTTTTCAGTATGATTGGGATCATTGTGAGTTAAGTGATTGTGTGGATACATGGCTTCCATAGTATCTAACTCCTTTATCTTTGACACTCTCTATAAGAAATGATGACATGGAGACTTCAATTGAGTATGACCATCTTTCAGATCTTCTGTAGCCAAGAGATGTTTTTGCATTGGTTGCAAGGGAATGATGAGAGGTCAGATTATTGGTTAGCATGTTGTGTACGAGGTAAAAAGAAGATTACAAAACCAATGAAATATGGTGATGGGTTCACGTATCCTATTGGTTCAGTTTTTGTGTTGTGGGAACATGGCTGGGAACATACATGATTAGAAAGAATGGAATTCCTGCATTTGAAGACTGTGAGAAGCACAAAACTATTCTCATGTATTCACACCTTGTTTTAGCAAAAAATGTCAAGTTGTCAAAGAATAAAGGAGGACCAAAGAAAAAATAACTTTGGAATATTAGTATTGCTGATCATGAAGCACTATTGGAGACCCTGAAGCAAAGAGATGACCCTTCAAGAACACTTGACTAGGTAATAAGTTAACTCAGTGCAAGGTTTTCTAAGTTCGTTAAGCTTGAATTCAATACATTAATTTCACCTTTCTTAGATTCTATTTTTGAGTCAATAAGCTTGGTTTTGTATGTGGATTGTAACTTGGTGCAAGAGTACCTATGAAGACACCTAGGGTCACCATGGATCCAATCAGAGATAGAAGGACAAAAGAATCCTTAAAGGTTAATTGGGATATTTTGAAGCCTATAATGGTAATTTGTAACGATCAATTTGATTAAAAATTTAAATGTCCTAGAAGTGCTGATAAGGACTTAGGACCAAAATCATGCATGGGCGGCCAATAGTGCCAACAAGGGATATAAGTATATATTTTCTCAAAAATAGGCAATGAAAACTCATAATTTTTTATTATTTACTCATGTCATTTGCATGCTTTGAACTATTACAAGTTTGACTATTGTTTCTAATGCTTTAAGGATATTATTTTCACCATTTAAAACAATATTTATTGCTCTAAAAGTTCATTTGAATCAGATTTCATCAATAGGTGTTGACTGGTCTTTGAAAGTCATAGATTTTACTTGACAATTTGGTCTTTTTGCAATGAAATGGATCATTCCATGAATGACAACACTCTGATTCTCATGGAATGATGCCATTATGACTTGCACAATATTCTTCTAACATGATCTTCTAGAATGATGTCATTATGCACTTGTAATGTGTCAAGACAAGTTGTTTGGGGTTTGTTGGAACCCTAGGAAGTCTTTTGGTTAGCCTTGTGTCATTTGGAAGTCATTTGATCTCTTGGAGCAAGTGGAATCCCTTGGGTACATAGTGAGACCTTGGGATTGTTTTACAAAGGTGTGGAGTCTTGTTGTCCAATTTGTGCAGTTCTCCAAGCCTTTGCATCATAAGTGCAGATGGATACATATATGATAGATATAAAGGATTCACTATGGAGTTAGGGTTAGTTGAAAGTAGCTCCGTAGTGTATCTTTCAAACCGTCCATCTTGAAATCAAACCATCTGCTCCATTAGTTTTGTTTTGCCAGGTAAATTTTAGTTCCAACCCCGTTCTGCCCACGGAGTCACTGGAATGCTCACGACCACACTCGACCCAAGTGTCCCCAAGGTCCACTAAGCACAATTGGGCAGAAATCTTCCAAGGCTTGTATCTCACACCTTATGAGAGGTATCAAAAAACCACCAAGGGCTATGATATCGTGTTTCCTAGGTCTACAAAAAACTCTCTTGGTTTTGGGTGATTCATCTTCATTTGAATTTGGCAAGGAAATCTCAGTCGATGCCAAAACTTGCAGTGAGGGTAAGTTTAAAGTAGCTCCATAGTGTATCTTTCAAACCGTCTATTCTGGCATCAAACCTTCTACTCCATTGGCTCTGGTTGGTTGGGTAAATGCCAGTGACAACCCCATTCTACCCATAGAGTCACTGGAATGCTCACGACCACACTCGACCCAAGTGTCCCCAAGGTGCACTAAGCATGATTGGGAAGCGATCTTCCAAGGCTTGTATCTCAGACCTCATGAGAGGTAATTATAAATCATCAGTAGCTACAATATCATTTTGCTGAGGTCTACAAAAACCTCTCTTGTTTTTGGGAGATTCAACTTCATTTGAATTTGGCAAGACAATCTTAGTCGATGCCAAAACTTATAGTGAGGGTTAGTTGAAAGTAGCTCCATAGTGTATCTTTCAACCGTCCATCCTGCCATTGAACCATCTACTTTATTGGCTTCGGTTGGCTAGGTAAACTCCATTGACAACTCCATTCCTCCCATGGAGTCACTGGAACACTCACGACCATGCTCGACCCAAGTGTCCCCAAGGTGCACTAAGCATGATTGGGCAGTGATATTCCAAGGCTCATATCTCAGACCTCATGAGAGGTATTGACAAACCGTCAGGGGCTACAAGATTTTGTTTTTGAGGTCTACAACAACCTCTCTCGGTTTTGGGCAATTTGACTTTGTTTGAATTTGGAAAGGAAATCTCAGTCGATGCCAAAACTTGTAGTGAAGGTTAGTTGAAACTAGCTCTGTAGTGTATCTTTCAAACCATTCATCCTGGCATCAAACCATCTGCTCCATTAGCTCCGGTTGGCCGGGTAAACACCAGTGACAACCTTGTTCCACCCATGAAGTCACTGGAATGCTCACGACCACACTCAACCCAAGTGTCCCCAAGGTGCACTACGCACGATTGCGCAACAATCTTCCAAGGCTCATATCTCATACCTTATGAGAGGTATCGACAAACCGTTAGGGGCTTCGGGATCATGTTGCCGAGGTATACAACAATCTCTCTCAGTTTTGGGTGATTCAACTTTGTTTAAATTTGGCAAGGAAATCTCAGTCAATGCCAAAACTTGCAGTGAGTGTCATAGGATGAAATTGAGTTTGGTTTTATCTATTTGGGACTAAATTATGCTACTGTCCAAAGGGGAAAGGTCTAGGAAAATTTTCTTAAATGGGTTCCTTTGTAAAATGGAGCAATTAGGCCTAGGTATGTGACCAAGGAAAACAATTTTTGAGCATGATGTTACAAAACAACATGGTTTGAGTTTGACAAATGTTTTATAACTTGATAAAGGGTATCTTAAAAACTTATTAGTTTTGGAAGTCTTTTGGAAAGTTTTGGAGAAAACAACCAAAAACAGTTGCTGCTGAACTCTTTGGAATAGGATTGTGTGCCTAGAAAGGACAATTTGGAGTTTGGAGTCAAACTATGAAGGAGAAGTGCTTGGGAATTTGAAGATAGGATAAACCAAGTATTTTAAGTCCCTTGGCAGGTTTAGAATCAACATTTGTAGTGAGGATCAAGTATTTGGGTCAAAGAATCTATTTGGGAAAATATAGATAATCAAGGACCATGAAGCATGTTTGAATGAACAGACATGAAGTTGGTAGAAGAAACTTAAGATGTGGAGTATAGTGGGCCAAAGTATGATGAATTTGACCATTGATAGGTATATTGAAGTGGGTTGGGTCTAGAAGTTGATGTATTATTGAAGGAAGGATTTGGGTATTGTGACAAAACAAAGGAGAATTTGAGTGATCTTGGTAATTTATTGCATTTATTATAACAAATTCAAACAAATTGAAATATAAATTCAAAAATATATAATTTAAATCATAATAATAATCAAATATAACTTCAAAATATAAATTCAAGATATAACAATCATAATCATAGTCAATATATAACTTCACCATTCAATTCCATAAACATGAATAATACATGTGTATACAAAAGATGAGACAAATATAACATAAAAATGAAAATTTTCTATATATAGAAAGTATCAAAAGTATCTCCATATACAAATATGACACATGCCATTTCAAAATGTCTACAAAATCAATGTTTCAAGGCGTACAATGTGACATATATGCCATGTCTCAAAATGTGCCAAGTGGCATCTCTAAATAACCACAACTAAAACTACATCCTATGTCATAGGGGGATCATAAAAATGTAGCCTCTTTGAAGAACTATTTGGCTCTAATTGATCCTGCATCAAAAAAGAGTTCAAACCCAAGTTAGATTTCTTAGCTTATATGATTTGTACATATATATAATTCATAATTCAAACACTAATTTAATTATAAATTATAAATGAATACAAACATCTATACCTGGCCTCTCGGTTGCCTACCACAATCAGGTGTCCTAACATAAGCCCTTGGTAGTGAAAGGACAACGCCACCAATACCAACTTTGGCCTATTAATATATATTTGCAATAATGAGATTAGTAGAGTGGTGCAGGGGCCCAAGGTGCAACATAGAGTAATAATTTACAAAATGGGATGATAGCATAATAAAATTACAAATTGATTAAACTAAAATTAAAACTTACCTGCGCTAATCTCTCCTCTAGAATAGTGGGATGGGTCAACAAAGATATGAAAGATTCTCGTGGGGCCTCCCTCATAATGGGAGTAACCTATGAGAGTAAAAAAGATAGTAAATTATATATAAATGTACTTCATCATAACAACCCTGATTACAAAATATAAATAATAATATATAAATCTACATACAATTGGGCTATCACTCCGAATAGAGATGCCTGACAACTTAGGCTCCCGAACCTATGTCAAGACATCGTCAAGAGCCACACCCTACAAAATAAAGTGCATGTAAAATATTTATTACTACACACAAGTGACATACATATGCATTCATAATTAATCTTAAACACTCAATTACCTTTCCTTTGTCGACACATGAAGAAGGAACCCCGTCGTGCCCCCCACTGACATAAGACGATACCTCCAAGAGTACAATAAGATGAAAATATATTAGTAAATGTATGCTTTTTATTTCTCTAATTGATAGAGATTTAAGCATGTACACCAAATGATATAAAAATACTAATGGGTACATAATTTATAATATATCGTATAGGTGTCAAAGCCAAATGAAATTGCCAAAATTGTGGATTCATCCACCTGTCTCAACTCCTCCTCTGCCATCGAATGAACATAAATGGACCAAATATATATACATAAGTGCATGTAGTCATTAAAACTAATCTAAATAAATAAATTATTTTTAATTACATCTTTACTTATTATATCTCTAGCTAATATTTAATGATTGACTGCATATTGTCAATGTCCCATCGTAAGGCAAGTACAATTATTGGGGCATCTTTTTCGATATTGGTGTAGCTAGAACCTAGATAGAATGCCATGGAATGGATTGTGGTATGCATGATGGTGAGGGTAATATGTTGGCTGCATAGTCGGATCCACCTTCTATAACTCCCATGTAGCATTCAAACTAATGGATATCTTATTTTATGAATTAATGGATTCAATGTAATGTCTACATGTATACTTAATGAACTTGTGCATGCACAAGAAAATGAATACAAATTATCATATAAAATTAATCATAGACAACATGTAGAAATGATTGAGCACATGTCACCAGTTGTTGAGGGTAAGATATGTCTAGAATGACAAGTAAAACATTAAAAAAAATTCATGCAAAATAATATTACAGAAAACACAACCTCATAGCTGTCCTAATGCCTTGATTGAGTGAGAATGGAAGATATTTTAGAATCTGTTATGCTATGACATCTATAAAATGTAAGAAAAAAACTATCATTTCAAATCTATAAAAACATTCAATGTATACATCTATAAAAACATTCAATATATACCTCTTCTTCCAGTATTCCATTTAGGAATGTAGATTTAACATCCATCTGGTATACCTTGAATCCTTTGAATGTAGCATAAGAAAGTAGTATTCTGACTCCTTCTAGTCTAGAAACAGGTGCAAAGGTTTCTCCATAGAAAATAGCTTCTTCTAGTGCATACCCCTTACATACTACCTTATTTTTTTTCCTTGTGGCTTCTCCATTCTCATTCAACTTGTTTTTGAATATCCATTTGGTACCGATGACATTCTTGTCATCTAGTCTCGGTACTAATTTCCATGTATTTTTCTTCTTAATCTATTCTATCTCTTCATTCATAGCACTCACCCATTCTTCATTTTCAAGTGTAGTATTAATAGATTTAGGCTCAAAATCACAAATTAAACATCTAGTGTTTAGTGACTTACTTCTTGTTCTCATTCCAACCTTCTTGTTTCCTATGATCTGGTTCTATGGATGGTGTCTTCTAACATACTTGGAAAGTTTTGGTTCAGCTTTGTGTTCATCATTTTGATCATCATCTTGAACTTCATTCTGATCTCCATCGCTTGGTACATTATCTTGAGTATTTTCCTGATTTTTGGTATTTGTAGCCTAATGCTCGGGTGCAATGTTCTATTTCTCAGGAGCGATACACTATTGCTTGGGAAGAGTGTCAGGTTCTTCATTGTAAACAAACCTGTTGTAGTTTTCTAGTTCTTTTCTTCTTTCCTCATCATTTTTCTCTGCATATTCATCTATTCTGACATTTGCACTTTCAATGATTTTGTTAGAGGACTTGTTAAGACATTTATAAGCCTTGATTTTGGTGGAATACCCTAGAAAGGTTCCTTCTTCACTTTTGGAGACAAGATTTCCATTTTTATCATCTTTCAAAATATAACATTAACTTCCAAAAATTTTGAAGTAACTTACATTGGGTGTGTAACCATACCATAGCTCATAGGGTGTCTTCTTGGTGTCTTTCTTCAATTGTACTCTATTCAATGTGTAGACAGTAGTACTCGAAGCTTCCCTCTAGGATATTTGAGTGATGCTTTTCTCTATCATCAGTATTCAATCTGTTTCTCCTTTCATAAATCCTATTTTGTTGTGGCATTCTTGGTGCAGAAACCTATCTTTTAATTCCATTCTCATTGCAAAAGTTAGTGAATTCATTAGAAACAAATTCTCCTCCTCTATCTGATCTTAAGCATTTTAATTCCTTACCACTTTGTTTTTCAACCATAGCTTTATGCCATTTAAACATGTTGAATGCTTCTTATTTTTATTTTAAGAACATAATTGTCATCATTCTAGAATAATCATCTACAAAGAGAATGAAATATCTATCACCATAGTAACTCTTTATTCTCATGGGTCCACATAGACCAGTATGGACTAATTCTAGAATGACATTAGATGTATGAGTTTTTTTCTTGAAACTAGACTTTTTCATATTACCTTTTTGATAATTCTTACACATGATATGGTCGGGCTTTGACATGCTCGGTAAGCCTCTTACTTTCCTTTTATTTCTTATCTTAATCATGTTGTCAAAATTCACATGACATAATCTCTTATGCCATAGCCATATGTCTTTTTTTCTAGCTTTTAAACAAGTGGTGTTTATATCATCAAGATAGAATAGGTTACCTTTTGTCTGTTCACCAGTTCCGATCAACCTTCCTGATTCATTGAAGATCTTTGCCTTCTTATTTTCAAATGCTACTCGGTGACCTATGTTATTCAGATGTGAAACACTCAATAGATTATAATTAAGTCCTTTTACCTAGTATGAATTTTCATATTTGATCAGGTTATTCAACATTATGGTTCCTTTACCTTCAACTGGACAAGGTGAGTCATTACCCATTCTTACTGATCCACCATTATAATATTCAAAAGTTTCAAACTTGTGTTTATCACTAATCATGTGGTGAGTGCAGCCACTATATATAATCTAGACATCATTCTTACTGACCTTAGATATGAGTGCAGTCTCAACATACCTTTCTTCTTTGTCTGAATCATCCTTCATGGCTACAAATACCATCTCAACATCTTCATCATATTTGGTGTCAGTGTCTCCAGCTCTGTTCTCAGCCAAGTAACAAGATTTCTTCCCTTTTTCCTTGTAGTCTCAGGTATCTCTTCTATCAAATTGTCAGTTTCTTCGGTAATCTTTTTTATCACCTCTATCAAACTTCTTTTCATACGATCTATCATCTTTAATTTTGTTAGGACATCTAGCAGCAAAGTGTCCAATCTCTTTACAATTAAAACATACAAGTGGTAATTTACCTTTGTATCTACCTTTTCCTCTCTGCAATCTTCTTTCCATTAGTGCTTCAATCTCATCAATTCATTGGTCATCACTATCACTTTCACTATCATTCCTCATAGTGTGTTTATGACTTGACTTACTTATTTTTGAAGAAGATTTGAATGAAGACTCTATAGATGGTAAGACATTGTTATCAAAGCTATTCATCTCAAATGAAATCAGTCTACCAATTAGACTATCTAGAGTGACATTATTGTTTTCTACTTCTCTCATTTCTTGTATAACAGATACTCTAATAGC
This sequence comes from Thuja plicata, assembly GCA_018584345.1. Taxonomy (NCBI): domain Eukaryota; kingdom Viridiplantae; phylum Streptophyta; class Pinopsida; order Cupressales; family Cupressaceae; genus Thuja; species Thuja plicata. The sequence goes on from MU222919.1 coordinate 230,211, forward strand.
ATATATAGGCAGTAAGGTTCTTATAATTTTACTTACCATGGTCTCTTCTTCAAGTACACCTCCAACTCCTCAGATAGCATTGACTACCTCTTTGATTCTATAACTATACTGAGTGATATTTTCTCCTTCTCTCATTCTTAGGTCATCAAACCTCCCTCTTAGGATTTCTGCCTTAGCTCTTATTACATTAGCATCTCCTCAATGTACCAAATTCAATTTGTCCCACATTTTATTTGCAGAGGTGCTGGTTTTTACATCTTCAAATTCACCATCAGAGAGTGATGAAGCAAGCTCTATCATCATGCAATTGTGCTCGTTCTTTTCTCTCAATTGATCAAGTGTGTGAGGTCCTGTAGGAAACACATATTCAGTATACAATTATTGAGTAACATCATTTCCAATACCTGATAGGTGGTCTTATCCTACTTTTCCATGATGCAAAGTTGTCCTTCTTCAACTTGGGCACATCTTGTTTGCTCATCTTGTGATCTTCAGCTTAGGTCTTGAAACCTTACTTCTAAGAACACAAGCTTTGATACTAATTGTTAGAATAACTGAGAGGGGGGGAGGGGTGAATCATTGGCCTTAAAAATATTCTAATAAATCAACCCAAAAATGTAGTACCACAATATTAAGCCTCTAGTTATCTTCAGTCCTACAAGATGAATGCCTTGAAATAGTTTGATCAAATAACTACTACTCGGAGTTGACTATTAAACCGTATTCTTAATGTTTACCGAATAGCAGTCTATCATTTACCGAAATACATTAAATAACTTAGTGTTTACCGATCAATCCTATTTTAGTAATGTGTAAAGAAAAACATGAAAGCAATGACTCATAAACACATTTGACACATGGATTTTTAACGTGGAACCTTGTTAAGCGAAAAACTACTTGGGACTGGTAACCCAAAATTTTTAGTTTTCTGAAGTGAGATCAGTGAAGATCCAACCCTATTAAAGGTTACAAACACAATGTTAGGTGTGACCTTGTTAGATGATTTAAATAGAATAGTTTGTCACTTGATATCTGGCATCTCTATGCTATCTTTATGACCAAACCCTGTGTAGTTTGTCACTTGATATCTGGAATCTCTATGCTATCTTCATGACCAAACCTTTTGATACTCCTTAGGATGTATCTCAATTTATAAAGGATTATTAAGTCCTCGGTTAAGATAATTTTTTATCCAATGGTTAAATTGAAACAATAAATGATTTGTTCACATATACAGCTATACTTTGCATATTTTCAGATCTATTGTAAGCTCATAATACCTATCTAATCAATGTTTCTTTTCAATAAATTTTCTCCACTGCTTTCTTCTCGGTGATGATGTGCTTTTCTGTTGCTCGGTGTCCACAGAATTAGCTCTATTCTTTAGCTTGATTGATTAGGTCTGAATGAAGTCTTTCTTCACCAGTTTCTCTTCAACATCCTCTTCTCTATTCACTCCCCTAATTAAAAATGAATTATCTTGTCTCTTTATAGACATGATTTCACCATTTCTAAGTCCTTGACTTTATTTTTCTTGGCATGATCCAGAATTCTTTCCTTTCTTGCTTTAAAGATTTACTTCAGTTTTATACCGTAGATTTCTCTTAGACAACTGGAATAAAACTACTTAAAAAATTTAGCTTATCTTTGGATTTAAACTTGTCAATGAAAACAATGTTTAACAACCAGTTAACTCCTTCTTTAGCTCTTTCCAGCTAAGTCTTTTGTCATTTCTCAACTTCAGTTATTTTTGGTGTTTAAATCTTTGTTAGCTCAGTCAATATTTCAGTTCTCCTTGGGCATCTTTGTCTGTCCGTTAGGGTTCTCTGTCTGTTGGGGTTGTCTATCCATTGGGTAACACTATGTTTCTGCTCTTCGGTAATTTTTCTTGGGTTTCTTTCTTGGGTATCACTGTGACTTTACTCTCAGGGTTCTCTATCGGTCAGGATGCACTGCCCGTTGGTGATTGTTATCACTTAGTGTATACTGAACTTTTATGCATTACTAATAGCATAACCTTTATCTCTCTGGTTCTTTGAAGTCTTTGACACTATGTATACAACCAATCAAAATATATCAAGTTGACATCAATGACAATACAATACATTAATTGATTTAATGTCTTGCATTAACTTTCTGCAGCTCGGTGATCATCAAATTAATATCTTCAAACATTTAATCAGTTATGGTTCATCAATGGCAGTTTACAAGATAGCAACTGTCTTACCAATTAAGGTTTGACATAAATGGTAATATAAAAATTGCCTCAATTGTAGTTTCCAACAGTATGTTGATTTCAATGGTTTCCTTATGATTTTTAATTGATCTCCATATTTATAACCATTGATGTAATGACATATTGAAGCATTGTGTTGCAGCTTGTAGGTAAATAATTCACACACCTACTTAGGTCATCTCCAAAGAGTGGTGAGTTCCTTGAATTTACTCACCATCATAGATCTCAGAGTGACAAAGGGAAATCCAAATCCACTCATCATCCTACTGAACCCTTGGAACCCTTTGAAAAACAACCCCATGTTACTCTCCCATCCATCATGAGACAAGTCCCTTCAAATCATAAATTACAAAATTAGAATTTATAGCAACTTTGCCCCATGGATTTATTCGCTAACGCACAAAGTTATCCATTGAATCTGGTGGGTCAACTCCACGAATTGCCCAAAAACCCAAAGAATTTTTCCACATGTTTTGTATATGGAAAATCAAGGATAGAAAAAGAGAACATATGTTCCTTCAAAGAGATTTTTAATCGCAAGGAAATTGCACACCAAGATGTTGTCTCTTATTTTTTCCCATACACCTTAGGTGAGTTCGCATACAACTTGTACCTAAACTTGCCACACAGTTCCATCTCTGTATGGGTCCAATTTTAAACAAAATTCCTAAATCAATTGAAGTTGTATGTGGATCCTGCCACAATGCATCACTATTTCATAACAACAAGGAAGGATTCTACTGAGATAATCGCTTTGTTCAACCATCACTTCCACAAAATGCACCAGAAATTGGAAGTACCTTATGTCATACTTGAATCAGTGGTCATACAAGTCTATTTAAAAGCTTTGGATCTACTCACTTCCATTTTTTAAGAAGACTCCCTCCTACAGATAGAGACACTATGGAAAAGGTGTACAACAAAGCTATAAATTTCACCCAATAAATGGATCCCCAAGGAGGAGGAAACTTTGGCACCTTAACCACTCTTGGAAACCTTTCTACTCCACATCAATTCTCCAAAATAAATTAGGATTTAACCACCCATACACCCTTGTTAAACCTGATCCTAGCACAACCAATTGTTTCCCCTCCACTAGCCATCACCTATCTCGGTTATGAAGGTCAGAAAATGGCTTTCTTTAAGTAGAGAATTGTGCCTACCCCAGAGCCTAAAAATCACCTAGCATCGGAATTAGATGATGTAAAGAAAAATCTATCTCAATTGACCAATGATCTCACCCAGATGAAGCTAAACCTATCCCAAAGCCAAATCGAGTATCAAAGGACACATGTGACTCCAAATGTCTATCCTCAAAATCAAAATTGGAGCTTCAATACCTATAGTAACAACAAAAATTCATAGGATAAATAGTTTGGGCAGAAGAGACCCAATAAGCCTTGGAACACCTGACCCAAAAATGACAAAATTTCCACTGATAATTGTTAGGAATAAGGTGTCTCAACCTTGGATAATTCCTATTCTTATTATTTATTTTGTAAAATGTATTTCTTGAAAATAATGTAATTAAGTGTGAGTGTACATGTCTAGTTGGCATGTTGATGTGTCA
>MU222919.1:234081-268824 GCA_018584345.1 Thuja plicata
GGTTATGACGGATTCCTATGACATGTAAGAGCTATTTCTAGAAGATTCAATGATGGGTGAAGACATGCAATGACATGTGGCAACTGATAAAGTTGAGTACTGTACACTCTTCCACAATCGTGGGGTTTTAGGGTTCCTATTTTCTCAAAGAATGGTAAAACCCTAATACAACTATCTTTGGATGTTGCCCTAAAAAGGAAAGTGCATGATATAAGCATTTTTAGGGTTGTAGACTGAGATAGAAAAAATGTGTATTGTTGGTATGATCTGGTGTTGCTGGATTAGTCTGTGTGTGTCAATTGTCTCCTGAAAGAACTTACATTGCAAGTGTGTTGTAACTGTTGTGTTGAAGATAATACATTGTGCAGGTTTTAGAGTGCTAGGGTTTTTTATCGAAAGGTTTTCCCCAGGGTAAATCATTGTGTCATTCTTTGTTTTCTGTATGCATGGTATATGGTGGCAATATCTTTGTTAAATTAGTTAACGAATCTGAAATTGTAAGGATTTAAAAGAATTTGCACAATATTTTCCTTTAGAGATTAGTGTAGGAAGTTGTTTCCACACCTAATTTTCCTTACAATAATGCTAACACTTATGATGCTGCTAATGTGAATTTTTTTGGGGCTCCAACCCAACACCAAGACAATGACAAGTGTAGAAGCAATTCAAACCACCACCATCCATGAAGTTCAGAGGAACCTCATGTTCAGTTCAATGTAATGGTGTTGGATTTCTATGAACCTAGTAGTGGAGAAAGTTCTTACGTATATAATGAGGAAGAATAATTTGTGTTCCCATTCCAGAGGGAGAATGAACCTGAGTATTTTGAAGTTCACACCTTTAAAAATGATCACCAAAGCCCGTACAACTTAAGGAGTCGAAAGGAACCTCTATCAAATGGTATACCTCCAAGAAAACAACCAACTCCTCGAGACCCCGAAGAAAGAAACAACCCCATGCCTCCTAAAGGTTTGAGTGCTCCTACATCATCTCCACCAAATATGTTTGCTAGTTACAAAAGTCATGCTTGGTCAACTGATAAATATAGTGTGGTCGAAGAATTGAATAAAACAAAGGAAAACATCTCTATGTTTGAAATACTTCAAGGCTTCCCTTCTTAGAGAGAAGCACTCCTAAAATCCATGGACCATTCCAGACAAGGTACCATAGCCAGCAGAGCGAAGACCCCCACATCCAATATCAACACTCCAGAAGCTTTCCCTGCAATGTTTAAAGACAAGATAGAAGTACCACCACTCCTACTTAGTCGATAAATTTTCAGAAAAAACTTACACAAATGCCTAATTGATTCAGGAGCTTCATGTAACATCATTCCCTTGTCTATCTACCCAAATCTAGGGATGGTTCCCCAAACAAAAAATGGGGTGGTAATCCAACTAGACAAGATAGAGGTCAAAGTAATTGGTGTGCTCAAAGATGTGCACATCTAATTGGTCATGCACCCAAGAATATAAGAAAACATCAATATGCACATAGTGGATAATTCCAAGACCTATGGGATACTGCTAAGTTGATAATGGACCAAATGTTTGAGAGGTTGGTTTTCTACCGACTTCACCCAGCTTTGGCTACCATGGAAAGGATTTAACAACCAAATCAAGATCGACGTGAGACCAAATTGAAAAGGATGATTACAAATTATAATGCCCCAAATGAGGTTGTGTTCACAAAAAAATACCTATCTACTTACTGGATGGATGATATCCTCATGTTTTAGATCACAGAAATGGAAGAACAAGATCACAACCCCATACAAGGTCTGCTAGAAGTCAACCTCAATGATGAAATCTTAAAAAGTTTCATCAGTAGCATGATGACAAGCTTGCAAAACTTGGGACGGGATGCAGATCCCAAAATCCTCCTATTACCAGGATACTATTGATTGCACCAAGTGAGCCACTCAGAATTCACCTATCCAAGTTCCCAAGATGCATTATCATGTGTGTTAAACCATATTGCCTTACCAACTAGAGTTTTAGAAGGTCTGGGAGCAGATGTCAAGAACCCTGAGAGTAAAGACATATGCGACACCCCTCCAAAGGCAGACAACCATACTAGTCAGAGCCCCCTTTTTGGAAGTTAATATGGTGGATCAGATTTAGATGAAAAGAACCCTACTCCTGGTGTGTATAGTGATTGGATTACTTTAGATGATGGTTCCTTCCCACCCTACAGGAAGCAGCGAGAAAACCAAGAAAATGAAGACCCTAAACCTCGAGATCTTGAGGGCACTCCAAGGATAAGAAAAGAAGAATCAACCTCCTCTGATAGTGAGGGAAGAAAGGAGAGGGAGCCTAAAATGATGAAGTTGATAGGAAATCTCCAACCCAAGTCAAAACCCACAAAATAGTATCCAATATGGAAACTTCGTTTTGATGGGTTCAAGTGTAAACAAGGAGTCGGTGCAAGGATTGAGCTGATAAATCCAAGAGGTAAGTCCTTCTATGTTGCTTATCGGTTATATTTTTTGTGCACTAACAATGTTTCAAAATATGAAGCACTAGTTTTTGGACTCCTCCTTGCCCATGAAAAGGGGATAAAAGATATGACAGTGGAAGGTGACTCACAGCTGGTTGTCAAGAAAATCCGTAGTCAGTATTATTGCAACAATAAGAGACTCTCACCTTACTAAAAAAGGGCATGGGACTTGATCAAAGACTTTGAGGCATTCAATATCAAATCCATCCCAAGGAGAAATAATTTTATGACCAACACACTAGCTGTGTCTGCTAGCTCATTACACCCAATGGAAAAGTCAAAACTCAAGAAGTTCTCAGTAGAACTCATTATAGCTCCAGCTATCCTGGAAAATATTACCAACTTTCAAGTCTTCCAAGATGACCAACACATCCTAGAGTTTATCATGTGCACGGGTGTGTTTAAAAAAATATCATAGACAAAGAGAAGGAAGAAGAAGGTCTGGAAGCACCCGATAATTAGGGAATCATAAATTTAAGAACCAATTCCAAACCTAAATGCATGATAGAACTAGAAAATATTTTTGACAGCAACATGACTGCTGCAAGAAGGCAACCAAATATCCCACCCGATGGTAAAGAATATGAAACATTCAACCTCAGCACAAAAAGATGAGCCAAGAGAGGTCCATATTAGGAAAGTAAGTACCAAAGAAGAGAAGGAGAGAATGTTCCAACTCCTCTCTGAGTATTGAGATGTCATAGCCTAGAGCTATGAATAATTTAAAACATACATCTCAGTCACAGTATACAACATCCCACTGAAACTAGACTCCAAGCCCTTCTGACAATGTCAAAGACCCATGAACCCAACCATGGAGCCTCTAATACAAAAGGAAGTCCAAAAGTTTCTAGATGTGAAAATCATCTTCCCAATTTGACATTCCATGTGGGTCACAAACTTGGTGCCAGTAAGAAAGAAGACTGGTGAGATCAGATTATGCATAGATTTATAAAACCTAAACAAGGCCTCCCAAAAGGATAACTAACCACTCCCATCTCTAGATGAAGTGTTGAAGGTAGTAAATAGGTCCCAAATGATGTCCTTCCTTGATGGATACTTAGGCTACAATTAGGTAATGGTACAAGAATAGGATAGGTTGAAAAAAACTTTCACAACCAAATGAGGGACATTCCCCTATCGATAGATGCCCTTTGGTCTAATTAACATTGGGGCTACTTTCCAGAGAGAAATGAACATAGCTTTCAAAGGTTTAGTTGAAAAGTGCATTATCATCTATATGGATGACCTAGAAGTCTTCTCCAAACAAAGAGTTGATCATATAGATGACCTTAGAAGAGTCCTTAAAAGATGTAGGAAGTATGGAATTTCTCTCAACCCCAAGAAATGCATGTTTGGGGTCACAAAAGGAAAGTTGCTAGGACACATCATCGCAGAAGTAGGGATAGTAATAGACCCCAAATGGGTACAATCCATTCTCAATTTAACACCACCTCATAGCCACAAGGAGATAAAATAATTCTTAAAAAAGATTAACTTTGTAATGAAGTTTATCAATGGTTTTGATGAGATAGTAAAACCCCTAAACGACATGCTAAAGAAAGATGCCAAAATTGAGTGAAGAAATCTTTTGAGGAGATAAAGAGTGCAATCGCTACAGCCCCTATCCTCATCAACCCAGATTACACTATTCCCTTCAAAGTATATTCCTTTGCATCTGAACACTCATGTGTAGGCATCCTCACATAGAAAAAGGATGGTGAAAGTGAGAGACTGATAGCCTTCATGAGCTACCTCCTTAAGAATGTCAAAGTCAGGTACCCTAATCTGGACAAAAAATATTTTGCTTTGGTCAAAGTAGTAAAGAATTTTTGGCACTATATCCCAAGGAGTAAAGTTTTTGGGATAGTCCCTGATGCAACTATAAAATCTTTGTTAATGAAAAATGAGATAGGAGAATGAAGGGGAAAGTGGATGGTGATTCTACAAGAATTCAAGCTCAAGATTCAACCAATGAAACTGGTAAGGGGCCAAGGCTTGACAAAGCTGATCTCTGAAGTAGAAGAAGGTCTAACATGTTAAACTTACACTGATTAGGGTGTGATTACAGACATATGGAACCAAGACATAGTCTACCACTTACTACAGAACCACTGTATATAAGGAATGAATAGCTCACAAAGAAGGGCTCTGAGAATTAAGAGAAAATCTTACATGCTGAAGAATGGACAGCTATACGAATGCAATTACGAGGGCCTATACCTAAGATGTTTGGACAAGATTGAAGAAAAACAAGTCCTATATAATTTTCATGAAAAATACGGGACAAGCCATGGGTCAGCTGAAGCCACTTCCCACCAAATTTTGAGAGTAGGATACTATTGGCTAAGGCTATTTAGAGACACCAATGAACATGTGAGATCATGCCACAGCTGCTAGATGAGTGCAACTCGAGAAAGGAACCTAGAAATGCCTTTATAGACAGTATATGAGGTACATCTATTTTCCCAATGAGGCTTAGATTTTGTTGGAATGATTAACCCCCCTTCATCTATAGGCCATAAGTTCATCCTAATAGCCACTGATTACTACACGCACTGGAAAAAAGCCTAGAAATAAAGAATTGCACTACATAAGTACTAACCAAGCTCTTAGAGGAGCACATCATCACCAAGTTTGGGATGATGTTCTACCTAGTATGTGATAATGCCCCCTCTTTTTCCTCTTCTATGCTCATGCAATGGGCATTTTAAAATTAGGTAATCCTCAAATTTTCTTCTAATTATTACCCGCACAAAAATGGTGTGGTAGGATCCACAAACAAGAACCTAACAATGGTGATCAAACACCTCCTAGATGAAAATCCTAGAGATTGGCATGCTCAATTGAAATATGCTTTGTGGACTAACCGGGTAAGGATTAAAAATTATCTGGGGGCATCCCCATACCAACTGGTCTATAGCCTACAACCGGTCTTCCCTATAAACTTAAAAATACAAATCCTAAGATTTATGGACCAGTATGTTAGGGGTGAAGATCGAGTGCAAGTTCGAATCACAAATCTCCTCAACTTGGAGGAGAAAAGAAATTTAGGTTTGGAGCACATATCAAAACACCAAGCTATTGCCAAGAAATGGCTCAACAAGAGAGACATGATCAAATCTTTTGAGATCTCCAACCTTGTCCTGATGTGGGACAAGGAAAAAGAAAAGATGGGCAACCACACCTAGTTTCATAAATTGTGGACAGGCCCCTACTAGATATCAGAGATCTTAGGAGAGAACGCCTTCAAAATCAACACCTTAGATGGAGAGATGACCCCATTTCTGATCAATGGGAAATTCCTCAAACATTATTTTGTATCCTAAGCAGGATTGCCTTTCGTCCCTTGTATTTTATTTTATTATTTTTGTCCCTTTTTCTTTCTTTCTTTTTTCTTTTGGTCTGGCTTGCCCCTTTTTTTTTGTCTGCATCTCTGCCTTCCTCCTTTTTTCAAGGCTTGTTGTTTCTTTTTTTCCTTGGGTTGGTGTATTTTGAACCCATCCCAAGTAGTCCTTCAAATTGGAGTAGGGGTATTTCTTGGTCAAATTCTCCAAACAAATGTTTGGCACTGAGAACATTCCCAGGGTCAAAAGTGACAACATCTTCCATTGGAAATCAAAGAGATGTCTGACCCTTGGTCATCCTGATCACAAATAAGACTAAGAAACAACACCTAAGAGTGTTGGTGTCTAGAGAATTTGTTAGTTGTGACCAGCCTTAGTACATTGACTCGAGAACCCATCGATCCCAGGAACCCAGTCTAAAAGATGCAAAAGAAATAGGGAAGAGGGAAGAAAGAGGATAAAGAAACAAATGAATCGGCTAAGAAAAGATAACCCTCAGACGGTTACAATTAGAAAAACCAAGGTAGCACAGCCTAATCACTACTCAGGTTAACCAAAAGAAGAATATGTCCCTAAATACATTTTGAAGAGATACACAATCTGAGTCATAGTCTGACAAAAAAAAGGATGAGAAGAAATTGTTCCAAAATGAGATTCCATGCATATCTCTAAACTCTATCATACATAATAGATGAGGGTGACTCTAGCAACCTCTACTATGGCTATGGATTCCTGACTGATAGTAGAGAAAGGTTATATTGGGATCTGACAAAAAATTTCTAAGGGCTATGGATGCCTGACTGGTAGTAAAGCTCTTTTTAGGAAGCCCTGGTATACGTAATGAAGGTCAAGAATAGCTGAAAAATGCTCTAGCCACCGCATTCAAAGGAGGAGAAATGAACCCACTTGTACACATACTAGAAGACAACAAGAGGACTTCAATCTTGGGATTCAATGAAAGATGGTCAACACAAGTGGATCTTGGTTTGCATTTCACTGCAAAGATAAATATACAGAAAGGTTTTGCTGATAAAGAAATGCCTTGGTCATTCCTCCTTTTTTCAGGGCTATTTTTTTTGGGTCCACAACGCACACCCCATTTTGGCCCTCTGGCCATGGGGATCCCCCCTCTTTTTTTTGGGCTTCTTTTTTTTCTGCTTCCCCTCCCTTTTCCTCTTTTTTCTAGCTCTCTAATTTTTTCACTAGGGCCCTAATAAAGAAGTGAAAAGTCTTTTCAGACTTTCACAATTTCAAACTTTTGGGCTAACGAGGTCATCCTACCTCTGAAAGTGAAAAATATTAGAAGATCAAAAGTGCCAAGTCCTTTGTAACTTTTTCACTTTCAGACTAACAAAGTCATCCTACCTTTGAAAGTCTGAAAGCCTAAAAGTTTGGAAGTTCGGGTGGCACCTTTTGGGGTTTCAGCCTCTGAAATGCAAAAAGGGGTGACATCACTCATGGGCTATAAAAGAAAGCCTGCACACTTTTTCCTCTTTCTTCCCACACATATTAGATTTTTTTTTGTCTCCTCATTGCTTCGTCTCCTTGTGTGTTTTCTTCATGCTTCATGGTGTCAGGTCTTCAGCTCCACCTTTGCAGCTTTAGCAGGTTGGTTCCCTTTCCTCCTCTTCTCTTTGTCCTTTTGTTTTCATTTTGATTCTCTTATTTCTATGTTTTTTTAAAATTTTCTAGGGTTTTTCCCTCGGTATTCATAGGTTTTTGGCCTCCAAAAGGCCAAAAATGGGCCCCATTCATTAGATCTTGAAGCGTGGAGATACCAAGTATTAAGAGAACCTAGAAATTTAGAATTTTGGACATTTGGTGTTTCAGAGGTCTCAAAACCTCTGACATTCGACACACTGAAAACAAGGTCACACCCCAAACCTTCGGCCTTTCACACTCTGAACTGATTTCACATCTTCGCACTTCGAATGTCCAAAAGGGAATCCTCAACTTACCTTTGGCTTTCGCACCCCAAAGACCTTCGATCATTTGCACATCAAATTTTTGTTTCACCTTCTCACTTTGAATGTTCGAAAGAACACCATTTGAGCCTTTTTGCATTTTTTGTCCTTTCGCACCCCAAACTTGTTTTTGGTGTCTGCAAGTCTGAGTGGCTGAAATTCTACCAATTCATTATTGATTGATTTTTAAGCCACGACCTCTATTTGTTAAAGTTTTTAGTTTGCTTTGATTTTTTTTTCTTTAGTAGTTTCTTTTGAATAAATGTTGATGTTTACATGTTTCTCTTATAGGAATGTTAGAAAGGAACATCAAATCACCAATGAAGTACCTTTTCAAGGGGTACTATCCACCATCTAAGATCAGAAACCACCATCAGGAAGTCACCGATATCAACATAGGCAACATGGACTAGAATGAATTCCTGATCAGATGTTCCAAGCATACTGGGAGGTTGTTTCATTTCACTTTCCTGGTCCTATCCAGTCTGGTAAATGTAGCTGCACACCTAGTATCAGTTCTATCCTTAGAACTGATCATGACCATGGCACATCACTATGTTATCGATGAGAGGGTATTCAAAAAAAAGGAAGGGGACATGGTCTTGGATCTCAGACCAAAAAATATTGAAGATGTCTTCCAGCTCTAGAAGGAGGTTGACCGGTTCTATGATTTCTCCATGAAAAAAAGCCTAAAGTGGTTTGTAGAACACACTCTATAGGCCTATGAAGTCACCAATCATGAGTACTTGATTCAATCCATGCCCAAGAGCAAGCTTGATATGATAGAATTGAGGATGGGATACCTAAAAGATGATATCCAAGCTGTGGTTACTATGTTGAGCTGACTGTATGGACTACCTCAATCCATTCAAATTAAAAATTGGATGATCCTTCTAATTGAGAGGATCAAAGGGCGAAAGGCTAGATTTGATTGGGAAATCACCGACTACCTTAGTAAGGCATGACCCATAATTCTACATGACTTCATACATGGTGTACTTACTGGCATCAAGGGAAGAGCACCCCGAGCTGGTGAAATAGGGGGCTTTCACTCAACCAAATGCATGGCCCTTCACAATCTACCCACAATTAAAAAGGAAGGAAAATATGGATGAAAATAGTCCAAATTATAGGGTGGTGAATGAGGCATTCATCTTTGTGATCATCTATTCTATAGAGGGTGATTATGCCAAAAGGCTACCGAAGAGGCTACATCCAAGGTTAGGGAAATAGGGGCTTTTTACATATAGTTAAGGATGTTCACCTACATTAGAGTAGAGGGATCCACTCTAAAACCCAATAAGCTACCTAGATACCCTTTTAATTGGATAATTACCATAGAAATGGCCAGATAGCTTGTAGATGTGTATGATCACATCAAGCACAAGAAAAAACATTTTTGGGATTTCCCCATATCAATAAGGCCATATACCTTGTAGGACATGAGGATATGTAAGTCTCTGGCATTCGAATTGGGATGAGTTCCCACTACAGTTATATTCACATATTAGGACCATATTATGGGTAAACACTACATTATGGGTAAACACTACATCCATGAGCCATACATAGAAGATCAATAGATCAATTGTGTGGATGATTATGAAGATCAGATAAAGATGAGAATGATAGCATCAAATTTAAAGAAAGTCATATAATCAAGGTTACCAAGTCATTGATTAGGAAACCTTTCCTAATGGATCCTATTCTTATGAAGCCACAACTAAACCCTCCCACAAAAGGAGATAGGAAAACTAGATAAAATCCCGCAATGCCTCTTTTCAAGAAGGCTCCACCATAGAAGCCAGGGACAGTCTACGGCCATAAGCATCCCATTGTATATGGATCCAATCCCAAGCATAAGAAACCAAGGAAAAATATTACTAGGAGTATAACACAACCCATGGATCAATCACCAACCACCCAAGGGGAACTTCCTACTACTTTCGGTCAATCTTCAACTATCAATACTACATTGAGAGAGAAGACGAGGGTATATAAGAGGAAAAGAGCATCAACATCTCCACAATTGGAAACCCTATAGGAGGAACCAGAAGATGAAAAAAATGAAGAAGATGATATACGTTTGGTAAGGAGAACAAGATCCAAGAAATTTGTATTAAGAGAAAATGATCCCAGTAAAGATGCACCCACCCGTGGAGGGATAAGACACAAGGAGAAAGGGAAAATCCTCTAGATGTCCTTGGTTTAAATGAGTTTCTCATGTATGACTTTGAGGAACTTGAAGGATTTGGTGACCAAGACCAGGATTCCTTCCATCCAATAATGGAGGTTAGTGTAGGGGACAGGTGCCAGTGAACCCTCAATTTATCCTTACCCCACCTCCAACTCAGTTCATGAATCCCATAGTGGATGCACCATTCCCAACAATGGACACAAGTATAAGAAAATGGACAGGGACCAAAGGTGTATCTACATCCTCTGACAATCAGGTTACCCACACTACTCCAAAGAAGTCACCAGGAAGGGATAAACATACATAAAAGGATGTAGCTACTACTCTGCCACCATCTCTTCCAGCCCCTACTCCTACTCTACCACCATCTCTTCCCACTCTTAATCCCATTCATCTACATTCTTTACAAGTTCCTACCCCATCACCTTCATCTCTACTACCTGTCTCTAACCTAACTCCCCAAGTGTCGCTAGATGCAGGGATAATGCCTCCTCTTCAGACAACACTAGAGTCAATAGCTGGTCTTAGGGCCAAAATCTTAGCCAATTCCTCAGAGGATGAAGATGAATAAAAGGACAAAGAGAAAGATGCCACTAGAGAAGGGGAAGATAAGGAAGGAGAGGGAGAAGATAAGGAAGGAGAAGGGGAAGAGAAAGAAGAAGAAAGAGAAGATAAGGAAGGATAAGGAGAAGACAAAGAGGATGAAGAGGAGGAAATACAGGAAGAGAGGATAACCCAAGATGAACTAGGTTCCACTGCGGTATTGAATATTGCACCCTATGAGTGTGTAACCACCTTTACTAAGATAACTTGGTTTACTAAAGAAATTCAGCGCAAGAAATTGTTATATACAAAAGAAGAAGAAGAAGAAGAAGAAGAAGAAGAAGCGGACATGTCCTTCCTAGGCCAAGACTTGCATAAAGCTAAATCCAATGTGCCAGCAAGGACCATATCTTATGTCACTTAGGACACATAGGGTCACTAGAAGGCACAGGTAGTAGTTCTCACCACTGGTATCACCCAGGCATAGATAACCCCGGATGACTACACTTTTGAGGATGTTGATTTGGGGGAACCTACAAGGGAAGGGAGTAAAACTCTGGCAGTACTAGGACTCAAACATGCTTTGGGTTTTATGGACAAGGATCAGGAGAGAATTAAGTCACTAACTAAGAAAAATGAGGCTCTAAATAAATTCATTCACAAGATGGTGGGTCCCATTGAACCAAATTTCCCAAAAGCCTCATTATAGGATTTCCTTGAGAAGAAAGTCGCTCCCAAATTGTTGGAAGGTATGACTCATTCTTTCTTACAAGCATGCACTGATTGGAGGAATGATTTTGAAAAATTTGGAGAAGGGGTTATTAAGGAAACATATAGACCATTTAGATCTATCATTGTAGAAGCCACCAAATTGTTGGACATGATGGAGAGTGACACAAGGTTATACTTCAAATTAACCAGGTGGTAGACCACCCTACAAGACCTCAAGATAATCAAGAACAACGCTTCCAAATTCTGGTCAAGGTATATGAAGGTGCAGATCTAGAAAATTTTGGCACATGGATCAAGAGTATAGCTAAAATAGTTAAGGTTTGTGAGAAGTGTTTAAACCGCATATGCCAAAGGCATGAGGGAGTTATGATGTGGGTGGAACAGATAGAAAAATTCTTCACGGATATTGATTTGGAGTTGTACAAAGATGAAGAAGATCATATTTTATTCCCAGCTAAAGAGATCATATAAAATTAATTCAAGGGCATCCTAGTAGGGGTTGGCATAAAAGAAGATCTCCATCAACTTTTTTTCTTTAAAGAAGACATGCAGAGGATGGCAGAACATGAGGAAGAAATAAAGTTCTTTGCTTCATAATTGACCACTTTCAGGGAGAAGTAAGAACAATGCCTCAGTAAAGGGGAAGAGAAAGAAGTATATTACGATGAGGTACAATAAATAGTACAAAGGCTATGGGAAGCTCACCCAGAAATACGATCATAGATGCTACCCACGGGAAATTTCTCCAGACTTAGCCAAATTTTGAACTGAAAATTTCTCCAGACTTAGCCAAATTTTGAAATGGAAATTTCTCCATACTTATCCATTTTTGCAAAGGCCAGTTTTTGGCCTTTCATCCACCAAAATTTCAGAGGACCCGGAACTAGTTTTCATACTTGGTGAATTTTTCCTCTATCAAAATTTGGAGCAAAGGTCGGGGTCCGAATTCTCGGCCATTCCAATGAGATTTTTTTTAGTATAAAATAAGAGTTCTAGATCAAATTGATCCACAAATGGGGTTCATTTTTGCATGACTACAGGCCTTCTATCAGTCTTCACCACATGGGGGACGCAAGTGAATATTCTAAGGGAGAACTTAGAGATCAAAAGAAAGACTACAGTTAAAGATGATGGAGCTCCAATTCCCTTTTCTCTCCTTTATAAGTGATTTTGACCCTAAATTCATGTGAAAAATGATTGTAAATGGATCAAGGATCCATGCAAACTGTTTAGCATTAGTTTAGTAGTAGTTTTATTTAGAAAGCTTTAGATTTAGTTTAGTTTTCATTATTTTTAGAGTTGTTGAAGCCCTAGTTTTGGGGTTTAGAGTTTGTAGATCAAAGAATTATATATTGTAATCAAAATAATGTAATATGGTCAGATCTTTGATGCAATAAAAGATATATAATTGGTGCTTCATTCACTGTGTGATTATTTTCTATTTTCTATGAGAATTTTATGAATGTGTGTTTTCTCATTCATTTCTTTCAAAGATCCAATTGGGCTTATTGTGTTTTGGATGTGCAATTAATTAAATTGGAGGTTTTTTTATTCTTTGATCTTGCTGTGAAAAATGGTTGGGAAAGATAATTATGTTGGTTCAATGGTAAATCCATCTTGTGTGTATGAACATGCTTGTGGCTTCACGATTTGATGGATTTTGAAAATCTTGCATCTTGATACATTTCTCTCCAAAGGATTGTATCTATTGGGTATAGAATTGTGGCATGGTTTGGTTCATATTTAGTAGGTTCTAATATTTCCATCATTTAACTCACAATATAATGGTTCAGAAATGTTTTATGTCCGTTAGGATTTAATTTTTAGCAAACTTGTTTAAAATATCATTACCCAAATATTTTGATTTTATTTGACAATCTAGATAATTAGGCTATCTGCATAAGTTTCAGCATAGATTTTCGTAATTAGTAAGCTACATGCATTGATAAATTGGAAAATACAAAAATGACTACTAAATTTGTTTTGCAGTTTGACATCTTGAAAGTACCAGCAAAGGCCTCCTTGTGAACATTCACATTTATCTTCAACTGATTTTACTGAGAAGGTTGTACCATGACCACGAAGAACCTTGGGAATAACTTCATTATTCCTTCAAGAGAGGAAATCGAATCTCAAAATCCTAGCAATTGACTTGTGTAAAAACAATGCTCAACAGGAACTTTCTAGGGAACCAGCGTTTGGTGCCTCAACCAGAGTAGAAATATTATGGGATCCTAGGAAAATTAAATTTGAACTAAAATTTGGATCTAGATACTGGATCAGAGAGTGTATTACCATTATAAGAAGCAAGTTGACTTTCACAATTATCAACATATATGGCCCGATTGATCTAAATGAAAAATTAAAAATATAAGAAGAAATTTAATACTTTATTCAAAGCTATATGAATACATCTATTATTATAGGAGGAGAATTTAATGCAATACTCAATTAGATTAAAAAAAGAGGGGGATTAGGGAAAGATTCTGTTAAGATAAACTACTTTAAAGAATGGGTCAATAGGAATAATTGGATGGATATTAAAACTAATAATGGAATTTTTATATGGACTGATAGGAGAGAAGAGTACTTTAGTAATATTTTAGAAAAATGGATAGGTTTATGTTTAAAGGAAACTTAGGTAATTTTAATTTCAACTTAGATTCTTTTATTCTTCCTTACTCAGGATTTGATCACTTTCTAGTAGGGTTGGTAATTTTGGAGAGTACCAAACCTAATAGAAATACCTTTCGGTTTGAGAAAATGTGGTTCTTAGATAATCACATTATAGGTAATATTTAAATATGGTGGAATTAAATAAAATTTAAAGGTTTGAGGGCATATGTATTCATGTGCAAACTAAAGCTTATAAAACTAAAATTAAAAGAATGGAATAGAACATCCTTTGGTAAAATCCAGGAATCTAAACTAAACACGGAAGTAGAACTTAAAAATGCTAATGAAATTGTTATTAACAAAGGTATGGATTTAGAATGTTATTTTAAAGAAAAATAATTATTACAAAAATATGAGGACATTTTAGCTAAGGAAGAGATACTTTGGAAATAAAAACATAGAGAAACATGGTTAGAAGAAGGAGATAGGAATACAAAAAATTTCATAACAGTACTAAGAATCATAGACAAGGCAATAGGATTACAAGGATTAAAAATTCATTAGGAGTATAAATAGATGATCCAAAGTTAATTTCTGATGAATCTATCAATTATTTTGAAAATTTATTAAAATAAGAAAGTCCCAAATATAAATTTACAAAATGAAATTTGTTCAAATATCCCTAAAATCATCAATAAAGATCATAATCGAGTATTAACAGAAAAAAATCACCAAAGAAGAGGTGGAATAGGCTTTAAACCATTTACACCCAGATAAAGCCCTAGGGCTATATGGCTTTCCTATATTTTTTTACCAGAAATGTTGGTCATTTATTGGAGAGGAAGTAACTTTGGTTTTGGAAGGATTTAGGAATTCTGGAAAATTATTACAGGAGATCAATAATACCTTTTTTTCTTTAATACCTAAGAAAGATGATATTAGTAGTATGGAGGAATTTAGACCTATCACCTTATGTAATACAATATACAAACTCTTTACTAAAATTATGGCTAACACATTAAAAAGTATTTTACCAGTAATCATTGCTAATGAACAAACTGGTTTTGTACCAGGCTGATCTATATTAGATGACATCATTATTGCTCAAGAAGAAATTCATTCTATCCAAAACAATAAAGTACCTAGTATGCAATTAAAATTAGATATTAAAAAAGCATATGACATGGTGGGTTGGACTTTTTTATGTAAATGCCTAGAAGCTTTTGGTGTCTCTAAACAATGGATTAGTATGGTATATGAATGTATCTCAACTCCTAAAATATATGTTTTAGTCAATAGGAATCCTTAGGGTTTCTTCAAGATTTCACAAGGAATTAGACAAGTGGATCCCCTCTCTCCTTTCCTTTTTATTATTATGGCTAAGGCTTTAGGTAGAACCCTTTCTCAATCTAGAATCAATGGTGTTCTTAAGGGCATTACTATTACTAGCCAATTAGAACCTATTACCCATCAAAAATTTGTTGATGATTCTATGTTAAATGGACAACTAGCTAACATAGTGGAAGAAAATAATTTTAATATTATCCTTGATAAGTATTCAGTTTCCTCTTGCCAGATCATCACTAAGATAAAGTCTGATATCTTGTTCTTCAATACCCATGTAGTTACTGAGCAAAATATTTTGAAGTTATTAGATTTAAAAAAAGACAGTATGCCCTCCAAATATTTAGGCTTACCTTTAGATAAAGGGATTAAAGAATCCAATTTGTGGAATAATATTATTCAGAAAGTAGAAAAGAAGGGTGAATCTTTGAAAGGAAAATGGTTAACTTCAGCTAGAAGAGAGACCATGATTAAATCAGTGTTGTCAGCAATACCTATTTACCAAATGTCTTGTTTACAAAGGATAGAGTGTGTAGTAAAAAAATTATCTCAAAAGATTAGATCTTTCTTTTGGAAAGGAGCCAATGAAAAAAATAAAATTGCATTACTAGCATGGGAAACGATTTGCAAAGAGAAAAAAGATGGTGGTGTAGATATTAAAACTATTAAAGATCAAAATTTGTTTTTAGGGGCTAAATTGATATGGAAAATGGTTAGATTTCCTGAACTAAAATGGGTTAAGATCATTAGATACAAGTATTTAGATGGTAGGGATCCCTTGTGTATTTGTAGACAGGAAAACCCCCCTAAAGGATCAAGAGTATGGAATTTTACGACATTATAGGAATATTATAGGAGATAACATAACCTAGAATATAGGAAATGGAATGGAGGTATTATTCTGAGATGATTCTTGAGAAGGCTATCCTCCCATCTCACAATTGATGAATGATAAAGACACGATAGATAAATTAAAAATTGATATGGGATTATTTGTGAATAACTATATAATCTTTCCTCTTAACAATCCAGTAGTAGGGTGGGAATGGAATATTTGTAAGGAGTATATTACAGATGAATTTTTTGATAAATTAATAAATATATTAAGTACTAGGTACATTTTCCCTAGTAATGTGAAAGATAAAGTGGTATGGTTACGTGCAAAAATTGGGTAATATAATTCTAAAGATGGATATAAATTGATGTATAATAAAAAAGGGCATGAAAAGACCAATTTGCCAATTGATTTATGCTGGAATAAACTGTGTTTACCAAAGGTTGGCATGTTCACTTGGTTAGCATTGCATGGGATAATTTTAATAGAAAAAATATTGTGTAAAATGGGGTATAATGGACCATCTCAATATGTATTATGTAAACAAGCGAAAGAAAGTATTAATCACCTTCTTCTCAATTGTAATTATTCTATGCAATGTAAGAAATGGATATCAAAAAGATTTAACTGGCAATTTGCCTTCCCAGATAATTTAGTTGATTTTAAGCTAGGATGGCCTAGACCAAAGAATAATGATCTATACAATAGCCTATGGATTATAACTCCTTAAACTATCCTATGGTAAATCTCGAAAGAAAGAAATAGAAGTATTTTTAGAGAGGAAGAAATTTAGATTAATCAATTTATAAACAAAGTGGAAGCTGTTATTGTAGAGGTAGTTTGTAATAGGGGTTTTCTTAGCAAACAAACCAGAATATTCTCAACTTGGGATGATAAAACTAGAAATAAATGGACCGGCCTCAAAATTCCATTGATAGATTCTAAACTAAAAAAGGATGCAGCGAAATTAAGCTTAGAATGTAAATGGAATCCTCCTACTTATGGGTGGCATACATTATATTTTGATGGCGCGTCCAGAGGAAACCTTGGAATTGTAGGTATATGAGCATGCATTCACAATAGTAATGGAGAATTAATTTCTAGTTTCTCTAAACTAGTAGGTATTAAAACAAACAATGAGGTAGAATGTATGGCCCTTATTGAAGGATTAAAATTAAGTAGAACAAATGAAATAAAAAAAATTAGAAATTGAAGGAGATTCAATGATAATAATTAATGAAATTATAAAGGGGGAAACTCCTAACTGGAAATTAAATAATTATTTAAGATAGGCTAGAGGACTAATGGAATACCTAGAACACTTTACTATAAACCACATTTACAGAGAAGGAAACAAGACATCAGATATATTAGCTAATTTGGCACTGACAAAGTTAAAACAAGTATAGGTTAATCATATTAATTTTTAGGGGTAAGGTAAAGAAATATTAACTAATAGAATATGGTAGTGAAGAATACGAAATATTATAAAAAAATGTAAAATAAGTTTAGATAAGTTAAAGTAGGGATTAATATAAGAAAAATGTTCCAAATTCTGGTGAACTAAATTATTTTCTAGAATATATTGTGAATGAACCAAACAATAGAAGTATAAATAGGAGATAGTTATACGAGATAACCAACATGAAGGTTACAATCTATAGCTTAAGTAGGTAGGATATGGCTATTGCAATTAAAATTAGATTTTCAAAACCACAGGTAGCGTTTGATGGTAAAATTTATTGGAAATGAGTTGAGTAACTAAGAGGGGAGGGGTGAATCAGTTACCAAAAAAACAAATCCAAGTCCCTTAGATGTCTTAAAAAAATTTATCATGGTTTCTCAGTTAACAAATATATTCTACTGTCACTCGGTTAACATAGCAAATCTTAAGATATTAACTATGATTATCCTTTAGTGATTAATTATAGAAACATAAACCATAAATCAAATAAAATGTACACAGATAACACTGAGATTTAACGTGGAAACCCAGTATGGGAAAAAACACCAATTGCAACTAGTCAATATTTTTTCACTCTTCTGAAGTGATCCCTGTTAGGAGTCAACCCTATTAAAGGTTACAATAACACACTGTTAGGTGTGACCCTGTTACAGGATTTAATCACCCTGTAAGAAGTGGCCTTGTTAGAGGTCCTCAAATACTTCAATGTAGAAATGTCACCTTGTGAGAGGATTTACAAAAATACTGTTAAGTCTACTCTGTTAAGAGATTTAGATCACTGTTACAATTGTTAGAAAGTAACAATGGATTGACCTGTTTTGAGAAGCAAGTATCTTTGTTGATTCAAATCTCTTCTCTAGCTTATGAAACTTGATCCTCATTGATCGGATATTTTGTTGCAACTTTGTATGTTTTGTCCTCAATCAGAATCCCATATGATTTCACCTCCACACTTTATGTCATAAACACACACATCTCACACTTATTCAATCCAAACTTGACCTTATATAAATATGATAAGCCTTGTCAAGTCAGCCTTAATAACCTTCCAAATAATCAATAAAACTTAATTTTGTCGGCTGCATATAACCAATATACCATAAAATATAAATTGCTATTAGTCGGTTGTTACTAAAAGCATAACTCGGTTAATACTAAAATCCTTCAATGCCAAACCAATATTGTAATGCCTGAGTGAACTCTGTTAGAACTGAAAATCACTTTTGTCTTCTTCAATGCCTGATATAACTTGGCATACATTGAATGTGCTCAGATAGGATTAGACATTTATGTAAACATCACTACATTTGTGTAAACATCAATGACAATACACAATTGAATACTTGTCATCAACAATCTCCCTCTTTGGCATTGATGGCAACACAACATGTCATAATACAAATAATTGTAAAGAAATAGACACAAGAATCAAATTTTATTAATGTGCTTAGCTTCATTTTGATTATCATCCAAAAACTCCCTCCTTTTTCACAATCACTGAAATACAGATTAATCTCTGTTCTCTGATAAATTTCTCCCTCTGTCATCAATCTCTCCCTCAGTAATCTTTCCTTTAATAATCTTTATGGCATCAATAATCTCTCCCTCTTTAACAACCAATGCCAAAGACACCATCCAATACACATCCAATGAAGTTGTAATGTACATGTTTGTACTTATTCATATGCAATAAGCTCTGACTATCTGCATCAACATGTTAAATTTGTTTTGTAGCTCCGTTGATTCATCACTAAACTATGTTTTAGTGAGCCTTAGTTAGGGGAATCACACCTAGCTTTCCTCTAAGATACAAAAATGCATCCTTAGGTAATGGTTTTGTGAA
Organism: Thuja plicata; assembly: GCA_018584345.1. Taxonomy (NCBI): domain Eukaryota; kingdom Viridiplantae; phylum Streptophyta; class Pinopsida; order Cupressales; family Cupressaceae; genus Thuja; species Thuja plicata. Next base: position 253,467 of record MU222919.1, read on the forward strand.
TATGTCTGCAATTTTTTTTTTAGTATTCACATATTCCAATCTTACTTCCTTGTCCTGAACCAATTCTCTCAAGAAATCATACTTTATTACAATATGTTTAGTCTTAGTATGTATCACAGGGTTCTTTTAAATGTTAATAGCACTGGTGTTGTCACAGTAGATAATAATTGGTTCTTTTATTTCCTCCTTCATACCTGACAATAGTTGTTTGAACCATATGATATTTGAACAATTTACCACTGCACCAACATACTCTACCTCTGCTATAGACTAAGAAATGCAGTTTTGCTTCTTGCTTATCTAGGAGACTAGCCTCTTTCTAAGAAATAATGCTCCACCAATAGTGCTCTTCATGTCATCAACACTTCCTTCCTAATCAGCATCAGTAAAAATCTTCATACTCTTCAGTACCCTTAAGATATCTCAGAATCCTTTTGATAGCCATCCAATGATTCTCTCTAGGATTACCTAAAAACCTTGCAATAATACCGACTGCTAATGCAATATCAGGTCTAGTGTGAACAACATATTGAAGTTTACCAATCATGGATCTATAGGTAGTCTGATTTACCTCTTTTGAATCATCATCCTTAGACAACTTATGTCCAATAGGCATAGGTGTCCCAACTGGTCTGGAATCTTCCGTCCCAAATTTCTTCAGTATCTCTTTGATGTATTTTGGCTGAGTAATGTAGATACCATCCTTTATCTGATAAACTTGTAAACCAACAAAGAATTTGATTTCACCAAACATAGACATCTCAAATTCTTTACTCATAGCTTTAGAGAATGCTTTGCATAAATCATCATGTCTAGTAAATAGTATATCATCAACAAATATCTCTGCTAATAGTATCTTGTTCTGAGGTCCTTCTTTGATGTACAATCTACTATTGTCATTAGTTCTCTGAAATCCAATACTTATCAAGTAACCATGCAATCTTTCATACAAGGCTCTAGGAGCTTGCTTCAGTCCATACAAGGCTTTGTGAAATTTGCAAACCATATTCCTTTTGTTAGGATCTACAAAACCTTCAGGTTGCTCAATATAGACTTCCTCTTCAACAATTCCATTCAAGAATGTAGATTTTACATCCATTTGATATGCCTTGAATCCTTTATTTGCAGCATATTCTAGAAGCGTTCTGACTCCTTCAAGTCTTGCAACAGGAGAAAAATTTTCTCCATAATCAATACCCTCTTCTTGAGCATATCCTCTACATACTAGTCTTATTTTTTTTCTGGAAACTTCTCCTTTTTCATTCATCTTTTCTCTAAAAACCCACTTAGTACCAATCACATTCTTGTCTTTTGGTCTAGGTACAAGAGTCTAGGTTTTTTTCTTTTCTATCTTCTCAATCTCTTCATTCATTACTTTGATCCATCTTTCATCATTCAATGCATCTTTAATAGTTCTAGGTTCAATTTCACTAAGCAAACATGTAACTTTGATTTTGTTCCTTGTCATTGTACTTTTTGTCTGATCTCCAATTATTTGTTTAGGTGCATGATGCCTTCTGACATACTTTGCAAGTATAGGTTCCTTCCTCTTTGATTTTGGGCTTGATCCACTAGGTTCACCATGCCCAAATATTATGTTATGTTCTTCTGTCTGATACTCAGGTTCCATTGTCTGATACTCGAGTGCCTCTATCTGTGACTCGGGTGCCTCTATCTGTGACTCAAGTGCCTCTTTATGTGACTCAGCTTCTTCAGTTTGAGACTCGATTCCCTCTATTTGTGACTTGGTTTCTTCAGTTAGCAGTGTTGGTTGCATAGGTTACAACAATATTTGTGCTAATGAATTCAGTGGTTGACATGGTTGCTTTCCAATCACCATTTCTTGTGTCTTAGGTATAGTATCAGGTTCATAATACACAAAGTTCATGTAGTCCTCAGGCTCTTTAGTGCTCTATTCTTCATTTCTCTTTGCAAACTCATCAATATTTACATGCACACTTTCTATGAATTTATGAGTAGTAAGATTCAAACATTTATATGCTTTGCTTTTGTAGGAGTAGCCTAGGAATATACCTTCATCACCTTTTACATCAAATTTTCCATTTCTTGCTTCCTTCAAGATGTAAAATTTAATTCCAAATACTTTGAAATAATGAACATTAGGTTTATAGTCATACCATAATTCAAAAGGTGTCTTCTTAGTACCTTTCCTCAGTTGAACTCGGTTCAAGGTGTGAATTGCAGTGTTGATGGCTTCCTTCCAGTATTTGATAGCTATTGGAAATATATTGTAGGCTAGGTGACTGAGAGGGGGGGTGCATTAGGAACCAATAAAAATTAATGTCTTTAATCATTTATTAGATTATCAAATCTGATTGCATGCATGAAACAGAAAAGTAATAAAAATTCACAACACTTGACACAATACTTGGTTACCCAGAAACCTATTGGAGATTTACTTATGGCAGCTAGTTGATTGTATGTTTGTCATTGATGAAAACATATAATATACAATAGTGTTCTGTATGTAATTATCAGAATGATGCTATTAAGACTTGTGTAGTTATATTCATGTTGTAGACATGTTGTTTATGTTTTGTTCATACATGCAGACTCGGATATGAAGTTTCAGTTGTGTTGTGTAATTATGTTAGTGGCATTTACAGTTTCTGGAGTTTGTCTATACAGAGCCGACGTATTGCATTGGTTCTTGAGTTGCACCTATCTTTGGCATATGCCTATGTATATTCATGTTTAATTATGAGTTAAAGATAGTTATCTAAAGGTGACAAACATGTTTCAACAAGATTGCAATGTTAGAGTTAATTTGGTGAGGCTGACTTTGTGAAGCGTCATGTCTATTCAGTTTATATTGCATGGTTGTATTTATGCTTGTGTGATTAGTTAAGCCAACAAGGATGTTATGAAGATTTGCTTAATAGGTCCCATGATCTCATACTTCGAGGAAGATACTAATAGTAGTTCATTTGTGAAACGCTAAGTGTGAATGATAAGATAAGAGACAAAAAATATAGAGCAGAATATCAGTTGTGTTTCATTCATCAAGGATATATGTGAAGAAAAATTGAAAGATTACAATACATTGGAACTGATCAAGATAGCAAGTCTACTCTACAATTCATCATTAGATATAGTGCATATCTATTCTAGAGAAGGTTGTAGCCTTCACCATTGAAGCAGTGAGCTTGTGGACAGTGGGTCCTCACCCTTAACAGGGTTATTTTTAAAAGACTCCTAACAGGATTAGACCCTTAACCAGGTCATTATGCTTATTGCATTGTAAAGAAAAGCTCCTAGTAGGGTTGCAAGATCTTCTAACAGGGATTATTATAAACAAGTATAGTTCATTGTGGGTGTTAATTCCCACCGGGGTTTTTACCATTTGGTTTCCCCGTAACCAAATTGTGGTGTTGTCTATTGTGTTATCTGAATGTGCATTTACTTTATTGTATTCTGGAGTTAATAAGGGAAAAGAATTTAATTAGCTGATAACTAATTCACCCCCCCTCTTAATTATCCTTTGGGACTATTCTAACAATTGGTATCAGAGCCAAGTGCCTTGAAGAGAAAGCCTAACAGCTTAAGGTAGATCAAATGGCATACTTCAGAAAAGAGAGTCATAAGTTCAATGGAGAGAATTATCTGGATTGGAAGAACAAAATGATAACAAATATACATTGTGTTGGTTTTGACATCTTTGAGATAGCCACACAAGAAGTTGTTATTCCCTCTCTAAAAGACCTCTCAAGAGATGATGCTACTAGTAAACAAAAATGTACATTCATAGCTAATGCAGTTGCCAAAGAAGCCCTTATAAGTGCACAATCTGACAGTGAATTCTCTGAGATCAAGAAAGTAGACAAGGCATACACAATATGGAAGTATTTAGAAGACATGTTTGAAGGAGATATCCAAGCAAAGAATGCACACAGGAAGACATGGAAAAATAAATACAACAACCTTGAGATGTTACCTGAAGAGAACATCAGAGCCTACAATCAGAGGATAAATGAAGCAGTTTCTGGATTCAGAAACAATGGTGGAGAAATTTTAGAAGAAGACATGATGGACAAGTTGATGACTACATTGACAACAGACTATGAGAGAAAGATCAATATTCTAGATGAAACCATGCAATTTTCAAAAGACTTCAAGAGAGATACTTTGATCAGTAAAATCTCTGCATTTGAGATATCAAGATTGAAGACTAAACCCAAAAGTGAAATAGCCTTCAAAGCCTCAGTCCATGGTAAGAAACCTTTACACATCTCTAGAAATAATGAGAAAGAAGAATTTGATGAAGAACTAGAAGAAATCATTGCTATGATTGCTAAGAAGGAAATAAAAGGCAAAGGCAAGTATGAAGGACAGTTGCCATTCAAATTTTTTTCATGCAACAAGATCGGCCACTTTGCATCCAAGTGTCCTACAAGAGTAAAGAAATTCAGATCTGATTATAAACCAAAATATAGAAAGGAATGCTATCATGCTGAAGAAGGTGTAACTGATAAATATTTAGGAGAAGATGAAATTGTATTCGTTTCCCTTAAAGACATGGAAAAATTGCTTGAGGAAATGGGCATTGAAGATGAAAAGGAAGCACAAGAGTTAGCCCTAATTTCCAAAGCAGACATCAGAACTGATTGGATCATTGACAACAGATGCTCTCACCACATGACAGGTGATAAAGACATATTTTTTCATCTAGACAAGTACAAAGGTGGTATGGTTAGATTTAGAGATAACACTCCCAAACCTATCATAGGCAGAGGATCTATCACCCTGGATGGAAAGAGTAAGACAAATGATTTTTTGTATGTTGATGGATTACATCACAATTTACTAAGTGTTGGATAGCTACTCGACAAAGGTTATCATTTGGAATTCAAAGACAACAAATGCATCATTAGAAACAAATAAGGATACATGATTGCATCAGGCTCAAAAACAAAAGGTAATGTTTTTCAGCTCAATTTAGATGTAAGTTGTTTTGTTACAAAATTGGATGAAAGTTGGTTATGGAAAAAGAGACTATGTCATATTAATTTTGACAATATAGTAAAGATAATCAATGTCAAGGAAGTTAGAGACCTTCCAAGTATTGAAAAACTAGTTGACACAATGTGTAGGGAATGTGTTATGGGAAAGCATGTAAGGAGCTCTTTTAGAAGAAAGCAGAACTCAGCTAAAAACAAGTTAGACCTAGTGCATACAGATTTATGTGGTCCTTCTCAAACAAGATCATACTATGGAGAAAGGTATTTCATTTTGTTTGTTGATGATTTTTCAAGGATGATGTGGGCTTCATTCTTAAAGGAGAATTCTAAAGCCTTTGAGAAGTTCAAAATATTCAAATCCAAAGTTGAGAATGAATCTAGATTAAAACTAAAATGTCTAAGATCAGAGAGAGGAGGAGAATTCACCTCTGACCAGTTTTATGACTACTGTGAAGAACCTGGACTCAGAAAATAGTTGAGTGCACCCAAAACCCCTCAACAAAATGGTGACTTGAAGGAAGAAGTCTACATAGAATAGCCTAAAGGATTTAATCTATCAGATAAACTAGACATGGTATGTAGATTGAAGAAAGAACTCTATGGACTTAAATAGGCCCCAAGAGCTTGGTATGAGAGACTAGATGGTTATCTTACCAAGATTGGATTCAAGAAAGGAGCTGTAGATTGTAACCTATTCATAAGAGAGACACCTGATGGATTATTACTTGTTGTCATATTTTTTGATGACATTATCTTTGGAGGTAATGACAAGCTTAGTGCATAATTTGCAAAAGAAATGCACAATGAATTTGGAATGAGCATGATTGGTCCTATAAAATATTTTTTGGGATTAAATGTAAAGTAGATAGATAAAGGAATATTTATAAATCATTCCAAATATGTGAAGGAAATATTGAAGACTTTCAAAATGGAAGACTGTAAGACAGTATGCACTCCTATGATAACAGGAAGCAAGCTTTCTAAAGAGGATGATTCCATAGCAGTTGACAAGACATTGTATAAATCTATGGTTGGAAAACTTATATATCTTACTCAATCTAGACCAGACATATCTAATGCAATTGGCATTGTTGGTAGATTTGTAGCTGAACCAAAATAGAATAACCTAATGGGAATAAAGAGAATATTTAGATATCTAAAGGGAACTATAAACTATGGTTTATGGTATCCTAAATTAGAGAATGTACAACTTCATGTGTATATAGATGCAGATTGGGCAGGTTGTATTGATGACAGAAAGAGTACTGCTGGAGGAGAAGTATTTCTTGGAGATAGGTTGGTTTCTTGGGTAAGAAAGAAGCAGAATTATATCTCTTAGTCGACAGCATAAATTGAATATGTTGCAGTAGCATTGAATTATTCAACAATGGTTTGGATCAGGCAGATGGTTAAAGATTTTGGTATACAGGTTGATTATCCTATTGTTATTCACTGTGATAACACCAGTACTATAAACATGTCCAAGAATCCTGTAATGCATGCAAAGACAAAACACATTGAGATCAAATACCATTTTCTTAGAGAAAAAGTTGTAGATAATGAATTAAAATTGGACTATGTAAGCACCAAAGAACAGTTGGTAGATATTTTCACAAAGTCTTTATCAAAAGATACTTTTGAGTATCTTAGGGAGAAGTTGGGAGTAATTCCCTCTCTTGAGTCTGATTAGATAAAGCACCAATTACATCAGTCCATAGTGACTGATGAATGGTTGACTACTCTACTTCTGGAGTAGTACATGTGCCTAATTGTTTATGGCACCCTTTGCCATTGATGTCAAAGGGGGAGTATATAGTAAGGGGGGGCATATACTCTAGGGGAGTATAAAAACACACAGAGGATTTGCAACAGTGTAGAGGAATCCTTGATGAGGATATTGAGAAGATTTTTAAAAGAAAGAGGACACCATATGCTGAAGATGTTTTTAATATCATATGTTGCCATCAATGTCAAAGGGGGAGATTGTTGGAGATTTACTTCTGGATGCTAGTCGATTGTATGTTTTTCATTGATGACAACATATAATATACAACAGTGTTCTGTATTTACTTATTAGAATGATGCTATTAAGCCTTGTGTGGTTATATTCATTTTTTAGACATGTTGTTTATGTTTTTTTCATACATGCAGACTCAGATATGAAGTTTTAGTTGTGTTGTGTAATTTTGTTAGCGGCAGTTACAGTTTCTAGAGTTTGTCTGTATAGAGCCGATGTATTGCATTGGTTCTTGAGTTTCACCTATCTTTAGGATATGCATGTGTATATTCAAGTTTAATTATGAGTTTAAGATAGTTATCTAAAGGTGCCAAATGTGTTTCAACAAGATTGCAATGTTAGAGTTAATTTGGTGAGGCCAACTTTGTGAAGCGTCACGTCTATTCAATTTATATTGCACGGTTGTATTTAATCTTGCGTGATTAGTTAAGATTACAAGTATGTTATGAAGAGTTTCTTAATAGGTATCATGATCTCATACTTTGAGGAAGAAACTTATAGTAGTTCATTTGTGAAACGCTAAGTGTGAATGATAAGATAAGAGAGAAAAAATACAAAGCAGAATATCAGTTGTGTTTCATTCATCAAGGATCTATGTGAAGAAGAAGTGAAATATTACAATACATTGGAACTAATCAAGAAATCAGGTCTACTCTATATTTCATCATCAAATATAGTGCATATCTATTCTACAGAAGGTTGTAGCCTTCACCATTGAAGCAGTGAGCTTTTGGACAGTGAGTCCTCGCCCTTAATAGGGTTATTTGTAAAAGACTCCTAACAGGGTTAGACCCTTACCCAGGTCACTATACTTATTGCATTGTAAAGAACAACTCCTAAAAGGGTTGCAATATCTTCTAACAAGGATTATTATATACAAGTATAGTTCATTATGGGTGTTAATTCCTACCGAGGTTTTTACCATTTGGTTTCCTCGTAACCAAATTGTGGTGTTGTCTATTATGTTATCTGAATGTGCATTTACTTAATTATATTCTAGAGTTAATAAGGGAAAATAATTTAATTAGTTGATAACTGATTCACCACCCCCCCCCCCTCTCAGTTATCCTTTGGGACTATTCTAACAAAACCTTCCAAATAAAAAGTAAAACTGGGGTGGGGATGGTACCAACAAGATTTATTACTGCACTATAAATTTATCCTGTTAAAGCTTATAATTTACCACTTCTGATGGCCTTCCCTGTTAGGAGAAATAAGGACTATTAGGTACACCTTGTGAAAGGATTTAGTACAATATAATTAAGTATGCAACTCTGATAGGAGATTTGTAAAGGACTGTTAAGTGCACCTTGCTGGAGGATTTTGCTAATGCGCCTGTTAGGATGAACCAGTAGATGATCTCTATGCGACTCTGATTTGTTGAATAAGATCCAATGATATAAAAACTAATCACCTGAATGTGATGGATGAGTCTCTGTTCTTCCTTATACTTGTGTAGCCTCTTAATTAGTTTTCCACTTCATATTCACATATACACTTATTTCACACACATTTGGATAAACAAAGTAACTTATATTTATACCCTATCCAAATCAAATAATTCTATAAGTCAGCTTCCATAAGATAAATTAATATCAAAAAATATAAGCTAAGTCGGCCTAAAACTATTACTCGGGTCTAGTAATCCACTTGGGTGATATACTGGCACTTGAGAAATATGTTATCACTCAGGCAACATAGTAAACTCTGGAACTTGGGCTACACTATGTACTCAGGTAATACTGATCACTCGAGTAATACTGATTTCCACTGTCTGCTTGGTCGACACTACCACTACTTGGGTTACACTGTAACTGCTTAGGTTGCACTACTGACTCGATCAACTCTATGATGACTAAGTGTTTTGGCACTAATTTACAACATGTCTTTCCATAAGGTCATCAATCTCCCCCTTTGGCATTATTAACCAAAAACACTTATCATGTTCAAAAATTGCTCAAACTTCTGAGTCAAAACTTCCCCTTACCATATGCTTGGGTACTTTCTCAATTTTTGACAACAGCTCTGTGACTCGGTTACAGTTGACTTTATTTTTTATTTTTCAAAAAACATTTTGTAACACTGCTTTATTTATATCTCTTCTACTCTTCTCTTCTGTACATTTATTTCCTTATATGTATATATAATAACTTTCCCCCTTGTTTTTGACACAAATACCAAAAAATATATATCTATTTGTTAATACAAAAGTAGGATAGGAAATCACTATTTACCTTCAAAATTTGAGACAAAGTGTTGTCCCAATTACCTTGCAACACCTTCAGGATGTGCAACTCAATTTGTATCTCTCCTGAAAACTCCATCATAAGCTCTGCAACTAAAATTTTTTTGTTATGTATGAGTGTCTTGGCATGAGCTATATGTTTTTGCATTACATCCATGCATGGAAGGAGTTGGCTTTGCATATCTGTAAGGGATTCCCTTGTTCTTTCTTCTTCCCTTAGTAATTCTACCTACATGTCTGTCAGATACTTGAGCTTCACAAAGTGTGCTGAACTCAAACTAGGGTTAAGTGCCAACTGGTTTTCACTTTCCTTCAAATCTATATCTATCTTTGTCAGCTTAGTTTTGATTTCCATGGTAAAGTTGGAAGTATCACTCAACTTTACAAATAATGAAACACCATTATTTACTGTAGTTTCTAGAGAGCTAATGAGAGTTTTTAGCTTCACTTGGTCAATTGTAATTTTACCTGCAACATTCTCTAGAACCTTATTCTTAATCTTCCTTTCTGCCTTCTGTAGTAGTTTCTCTTGACCACTTAAATCTTTATTAAACTTGTGAACTATATCAACGAGTTGGTCCATAATAGAATCAATCTCATCAACTTCTATTTCTAGAGCATCTAGGAATATACCTTTTTTGTCCTCTAGCACTCTGTTTCTCTTCTTTTCTTCTTGGAGCTTTTGTTGTGTAACTACTTTCTTCCATAGCTCCCCTAGTATATCCATCTACTCTACTATTAGATTAGATAGATCCCTATTTGGAATCACAATATATTTTTCAAGATCAATATCATTAGTTTCTGTTTCCTTCCTTTTTCCTTTGTCCTTGGGATTGGGTGAAGGAACATTTTCCTTACCTTTTCCACTATCATCATTATCCTTTCCTTCCTCAATTTTATCTTTAGTATTTAGTTGGAATAGGTCATTAACTTTTGTTGCACCAACTGTAGCATCAATGCTCACTGAAGAAACATTCATAGTTTCCTTCTATGACTCGGTTAGTCTTAGCCCATTAGTAGGTGGAGCCTGATGCTTGATTCCTACTAGTCCATATGTAGATTTTGTAGTCTTCTCCTTTCTCAGAGATACGATGTTCTATATAGGTTATTGGGGAAGGGATTCCATCACTTCTACTGCTAGCTGTTATACATTGGATTCTTCAATAGTTTCCACCTCAGGTAATTCTTTATCTTTAGTCTTTACCTTGGGTTCTGTACTTGGTACCTCTGCCTTATCTTCTTCCTTGATTTCAAAGACTATCTTCCATATCTTTGTTGCAACCTGCACCACATCCTCTATTCTCTTGTTCAATATTTGAAAGGTCCTAAACCTTGGAGTGTAATTTTTTTCATACTTGGGCATGGCCTATTTTACCTCTTTATTTGTCATAGTAGGCATGACATACTTCAAAGTTTTTTCCCTAATATATTTTTCTGTTTGAACTGCATTGCTCCAAGGAATAGATATTGCTTTGAATAGATATTCAGTCATATGAATTTTCAATTCAGATGGATCATACTTCCATCTGGTCATTTTCTCTACAACTGCTTCCTCAATCTTCTTCTATTCATTCTTAGTTCAGGAAGCATATTTCAATGATTTTAGAGAACCCATACCACTACCTCCTTTCAAATCTTCAATCTGCTACTCAAAGGTAGGTGGTGGCTTCTTGAATATGACTGTATCTTCTTCTTCATCTTCCTTAGGTAATATAATTTTTCTTCTTGATGTACTTTTAGTGATGATAGGGATAGAGATTTTTTTTCTTCTTGGGGTTTACCTTCTTCTTATTCTTAGGAGGTTTTGCTTCTATCTCTTCCTCTTCCTTTTTAGGTTCATCATCTTCTATCTTAATTTCATCTTCTTTTCTTTCTGTGATAGGAGGAGAGTCTAAAGTCTTTCCATACTTCTTTCCAAACTTCTCTAACCTCTTCTTTCCTCTTTTCAAGATCTTAGGAATCTCAATTTCCAATGAAATTCTTCTCTTGGCTTCTTCATAGGTACCAAAGTATGGTGCTTTGGGGTCAACCGGTTCATTCACAAGAGCCTCAATGATGTCTTTGGTCTCATCTATTTTAACCTCATATACAAGAGGTTTCACCCATGCAACCCTAGGTTTGACTGCCTTAATGTATACCTTAGCACAATCAACTAGGAAGAAAACATCATCTTTTTAGTCTTCTAACAATTATTTAGGAATTCTATATCTATTCTGCATCTTTTGTCTGAACTCCTCAAAATATGCATCCGTGATGCTCTCAAAATTGTCTCCTAATTCTTCTATGAAATCATTTATCTGATAAACTATGGGTCTATCCTTCTTCCAAACAATTGTGCCTTTGGAAGAGAAAAACATTTGAATATAAAAGAATATTAGACTAGAAGTGAACCAAACTTACATGGATTGGTCTGTGATGCCCGGATGCTTTCCATTTTTTTTCTCAATTGGATGAGTTGCAACTTGGCAAGGTTGAATGAAAGGTTTTTATTGACCACTTTGTATGCCAAGTCCATAGCCTCACATGGTATGTTGTTTGGTCAGCTAGAACTATAGATTTTGTGTGCAATTACATGAATCCCAAACTTCAATTGCATGTTTGTAACTCCATTTAATCTCATGCCTCTTTCATCCCACTCAGCAAGAGTATTCTTAGTTAGGTCATCCCAAGGTAGGGTTTTGGTATCTTTTGACTTGTCAAACATAGGATACTTTGTAACACTATGTACCATTGTCTTGGTGATCTTAACTTGTTGCTCCAACCATATATGCATGTCATGAACACGGCTTAGAACAAACCTAATCCACTTAATTTGAAATTTCTGTGGCATATGCATGATATGAGTCAAACCCTTGACTTTGAGGTGTTTATGTATTGGCTTTAGATTCTCATCTTCATGGAGTTTCTCATACGCTTTATTCATTTCCAATGTACCTATCTATTGAGTTGTGCAATGATAGAAGGCCCAGATATCATTGATCAGCAATACCTTTAGAGGAATTAGGGAATGAGCTCCCATCAGATCTATCTCACCTACAATGGATGGACAAAGCTTAAACTATGGAGGTTTGTAGACATCATTCCTCACCAACATCTTTGATCCTTTCTTAACCTTGCTGCTAGATGTTGTTAGGAATAAGGTGTCTGAACCTTGGATAATTCCTATTCTTATTATTTGTTTTGTAAAATGTATTTCTTGCAAATATTATAATTAAGTGTGAGTGTACATGTCTAGTTGGCATGTTGATGTGTCACTCCACTTAATGTGTCAGCATCTTGAATTGTGTGTAACGAGATCATGGCTGAAATGGTTATGACGGATTCCTATGACACATAAGACCTATTTCTAGAAGATTCAATGATGGGTGAAGACATGCAATGACATGTGGCAACTGATAAAGTTGAGTACTGTACACTCTTCCACAATCATAGGGTTCCTATTTTCTCAGAGAATCGTAAAACCCTAATACGGCTATCTTTGGAAGTTGCCCTAAAAAGGAAAGCGCGTGATATAAGCATTTTTTAGGGTTGTAGATAGATATAGAAAAAGAGTGTATTGTTGGTATGATCTAGTGCTACTGGATTTTTCTTTGAGTGTCGATTGTCTCCTGAAAGAACTTGCATTACAAGTGTGTTGTAACTGTTGTGTTGAAGATAATACATTGTGCAGGTTTTGGAGTGCTGGGGTTTTTTACCGAAAGGTTTTCCCCAGGGTAAATCGTTGTGTCATTCTCTATTTTCTGTATGCATGGTATATGGCTGCAATATCACTGTTAAAGTAGTTAACGAATCTGAAATTGTAAGGATTTAAAGTAATTTGCACAATACTTTCCTTTAGATATTTGTGTAGGAAGTTGTTTCCGCACCTGAGTTTCCTTACAAGTGGTATCAGAGCCTAATCAAATTTTGATCCTAGTTGTTGGGTAGATTTTTTTGAGCTAATCTCAAGTTGAGTGGGAGTTTTTTTGTGTAGAGCATTCTGAATCTTATTTGCAGATTGAGATGGAAAGTTCCTCATACAGTATAATGGAGGTGGAGAAATTTAATGGCACTAATTTCAAGTTATGGAAACTCAAGATGGAAGACATGTTTGAAGACCGTGATCTATGGGAGGCTACTTCACTTGATGTGAAACCTACAGTGATATCTCAAGCAGATTGGGAGATCAAGGATCGGAAGGCTAAGGGTCTCATCAGATTCTGTCTAGCAGATGTCATTCTTCTGAATGTTCTTGATGAGAATACTGCAAATTCTTTGTGGAAACAGCTTGGGTCTATGTATCAGGCCAAATCTCTGGTGAATAATGTGTTCCTGAGAAAGAAGTTGTATTCTTTAAGAATGGAGGAAGGTGGATCCATAACTAATCATCTCAACGCATTCAATTTATTGATTGCATAGTTGGCATAATTCGGTGCCAAGATCGAGGAGGAGGATCGATGTGTGACCCTACTTTGTTCCTTGCCAGATTCGTGGGACCATATTGTGATGGCTCTCAGAAGTACTATAGTCACATTCTGTATGGATGATGTAGTGTCTTCACTGGTATTTGAGGAGATGCAAAGAAAGACTTCAGATTTGTCTAAGGAAGCCCTTGTTGTTCATGGGAGATCCAACCACAAAGGAAAGTAGAATGACAATAATTCAAAGAAGGATAGATCCAAATCCCATGGGAGTTCTACGACTCCTAGAAATTCCAAGGTGAAATGTTGGAACTATGATAAATCTGGGCACTTCCAGAGGGATTGCAAAGAACCGAAGAAGAAGAAGAAAGGCTCAGATTTAGCTTCCAAAAAATCTCAAGAAGATGGAGATGCTTTTATTGCAGCTTTGGCAACCCATGCATCTGATGATGTGTGGTTGGTAGACTTGGGTGCTTCTTTTCACATGACCTCTCATTGAAACTGGTTCTCAAAATATGAAGAGTATGATGGTGGAAAGGTGTACTTGGGTGATGATTCTCATCTAAAGATAGTTGGATGCGGAAGGGTCACTATTAGATTTCCTGATGGATGAGTAAAGGGAATCAATGGAGTTATGCATTCTGGGTTTGGCATGAAACCTATTATCTATAAGTATGTTGAATGATGTAGGCGTGCAAGTTATCTTTTTGAAAGATGGATGCAAGATGCTGAGAGGTTCTATGGTGCTCGCTAAAGGTACTAGGAGAGGTACTTTGTTTCAACTTGATGCATGCATTGATCAGTGCAATAGTTCTTTTGTTTCAAAGAAGAGAGCAGATATCACTTCGTCCCCACCATCTAAATGAGTAGTAAAGAGGACTATGGAAATGGGTTCTGATGGCAGTGCAGTAAGTGTACCTAAGGGTGCAAACACTTTGGAAGGCAAGCTTCCTGCAGAAAAGACAATGTTGTGGCATATGAGATTTGGTCACATTGGTGAGAAGGGTCTTAGCTGGACCTTGAAAACTAAAAATATCATCGAGGGGCTAAATGATTGTAATCTCAAATTTGATTTATGTGAAAACTGTGTTTATGGTAAGCAAAATCATGTTCAGTTCTACTCCAGTTCTCACAAGTCTTCTGGACTTTTAGATCTTATTCATTCTGATGTATTTGGTCCTGTAAAAGTTCCTTCTAACTCTAGTTCTGTATATTTTGTATCTTTTATATATGATTATAGTAGAAGGACTTGGATATATTTCCTGAAAAGTAAGACATAGGTTTTCAGTCGTTTCAAGGGATTTAAGGCTCTTGTGGAGAATCAGACCGGTAAAAGAATCAAGTGTGTGAGAACTGATAATGGTGGTGAGTTTTGTTCCATAGAGTTTGAACAATTCTGTAAAGAACAAGGAATCGAGAGATACAAGACAACTCCTTACACCCTACAGAAAAATGGAGTTGTAGAGAGAATGAACAGGACACTGATGGAGAAGGCTAGGAGTATGCTAAGTGGAGCTGGTTTAGAACAAAGGTTTTGGGTCGAAGTAGTGGCCACTACTTTCTATCTAGTTAACAGATCTCCTACATCAACTCTTGTTGGTAAGACACCCATGGAGGTGTGGTCTAGTAAGAATCCTTCAATTAGACATCTTCATGTTTTTGGTTGTGAAGCTTATGCACATATTCCAAAGGAGAAAAGATCTAAGTTGGAAAACAA
>MU222919.1:277599-291003 GCA_018584345.1 Thuja plicata
GGTCAATAGGCCTAAAATCATAGGATCTTAGTCTTTTTCATGTTTTTAAGGTCTTAGATCCATGTTGGATCACTAGAATAAGTTAGGACCAAGTTTGGTCATTAGTCTTGCAAATATTGCAAATATTACACAAAATGTTGTCAAAGTTGCTTAGCAACTTTGGAAACTTTTGCCAAAAGTTGTAACTAAAACCCCCAATGGTCAGATTGTTTAAAAATCAGTTGGAACTGATGGGGGAAGCCATCAAATATCCCTTTCAGGTAGGTGGAAGGCATAATGGGTAACTTGGCATTTTCAAATCAATAAAATAAACTATTTTTCTGCAGATTTCAGAGGATAGCAATCTTGTATGGACCGGTAAGGTCATGGGGGCATGAAGTAGTGATCCAAAAATTTGAATCTTTGAACCTTATTCCATTTGCACCTGGTCTCATGTGTTGATCTACCCTAGATTGCAAGATACCAAGTTTTTAGTGAGACTGCTTGGGTTCGAGGCTAAAAATCAGGATTCACCTAGGGCTTGAGTGTTTGGATCGATTCCACCATGGGAAATTGATGCCCCTTGGTGGAATTCATCCTTGTTAAATTTAATTTCATATTCTACAGGTTAAAAGTGTGGAGATGCAGAGAAGTGGTTTTGCCACAAGACCCTAGGTGTACATCTCATGTGTGCACCAATCTATGACTTAGGACAGTCACTATAGATTTTTATTGGGGGTTCCTCAAGACCTAAAACCCTAGATTCTGAATTTTTTTGTGTACCCACACATGTCCCCATACTTATTTTTCATATTGGCTTAGGAGAAAGAGCACTTGTAGTGCATTTGGAGCCCAATTAGGCCTATTAGCCCGGTCTAAAACTTGTGACAACAGTATCTTATTTTTGCATTCAATCCTTGGTGCTTTGACATGTTTAGTAAAACCTCAAAGGGTATTAGAATCCCTAATCAATTCAATACTTCCTTTGGAAACATTTTGAATTATGTCTGAATTTGCCTCTGTAAAAGGCTACAAGCCAAAGCCTAGGTTGTGAAGCACCTTAGTGTTATGGGTTTCTTTTGAATGAAAGAACCATTGGAACTAAAGAAATAGGACCTAAACAAGCCAGTACAGTGATTGTAGGGAACCCCTAGTCTTATAAGTTGTCTTATGGGATTTGATTTCCTTTTGGGTTAAGGAGATATCTTGGGAACTTCTCAATTGTCAGTGCTTTGGACTTGGCATAGCCTAGTGATTAGGTTGTCTTGGGTGTTTGGGTTGTGATAACCATTCCCCTAGTCCTTCCAATACTTGTGATAAGTATTTGGGCACTTGGATCCCTTTTGGGTGATTAAGACCTTTGAAGTTTTCCATTTAACCCTATCCTCTTGGGTGTTGATACCTTTTGGAACTTACCACTTGCTCATTGCTTGAAGGCTTCCGCTTGCCACTGCTACATCAAATTTCAAACATAAATTCACTCTGAATCCCTTAAGGCTCTGAATCACTCTACAAACTAAAGACTTTGTAAACAATAAACCTTCCAATTCATCTTTTATAAGATATTTTACCATTGAGTTTTCATTAAATGCTCTATACATGGTAGCTGGCATAGCTCAGAATGAAGCTCAGTGAAAACTAATTTTTACATCCTCAAAACCATACAACCCAACTTAACTCGATTAAGCCTGTGTAACTTGGATGTAACTGAGATAGTGACTCGGTTAAACCTATAATGTTTCCTAGTGCATCAATATGCTTATTTGGACTTGCTAGCATGTCTCGAACTGATGTATGATGGCTTGTATGCACAGTTCTATTAAAGACAATTATTGAATTGTGTTTTGTCATTGATGTTACACATGTATTTACACTTATGTAATGATGTTACACAAATTTCTACATTCAGACCAAGCACAGTTGGTGAATGGAAAGAGTTTTTCAGTATTGACCAAGTCACTCAGGCATTTAAGTCATGGTTGGGCATCAAAGAAACTTAGTGTTAGCCAAGTTGATTATTCAGTGTCAGCCGACTAACAGTGGTTTACAATCTATAATTAATTGGTTATATGAGGCCAACTGGATTATGATTTATTAATTATTTAGAAGTATATTCAAGTCGACTTGACAGGGCTTATCATATATATGAAAAGTCAAGTTTGGATTGAATGTGTGCAAGAGTGTGTGAAAGTTGAAGAGAAGCAGAAGTGTGGAATTCTGTGATATGAAGAGTGAAGGAAAAATTAGATGGGATTCTAATTGAGTATAGAATACTCAGATCTACAATAGAATATTTGATCAGCAAGGATCCAGTTATAATTAGAAAAGAGATTTGAATCAGCAAAGACAGTTGCTTACACATACAGTTCAATTCATTGTTACTTTCTAACAATTGTAACAGTGATCTCAAATCTCTTAATAGAGTAGACTTAATAGTCTTTTTGTAAATCCTCTCACAAGGTAGCATTCCTATGTTGAAGTGCTAAATACCTCAAACAAGGCCACTCCTCACAGGGTGATTTAAATCCTCTAACAGGGTCACACCTAACAGTATATTTTGTAACCTTTAACAGGGTTGGCTCCTAGCACGACTCACTTCAGAAGAGTGAAAAATAGTAACTAGTTACATTGGTGGTTTTCCCATATTGGGTTTCCATGTTAAATTTTGGTGTCACCTATGTATATGTTATTTGTTTCATGCTTTATGTTTCAGCACTTAATCACTAAAGTACAATTGCATTGGATATCATAAAGATTGCTTTAACACCTGAGCTACAAAAGAATATCTTAATTAACCGAGTAATAGTGTTATATTGTTTAAGACATCTAAGGGACAAGGGATTTGTTTTGGATTAATTGACTCACCCCTCCCCTCTTAGTTACTTATCTCATTTCCAACAATTGGTATAAGAGAAACAAGTGCTTTCGGAGAAGGTTTCAAAGCCTAAGCTAAAGATCGGAGATGTCTTATAGAATGGAGATACCAAAGGTAAATAAAGACAACTTCCTTGCATGGAAAGAGCTGATGGAACTACATCTATCTACTATTGGAGATGTTGGTTTGGAATTTTTGGATAGAAAATATGTGGAACCAATAGGGACTATGACTGTGGAACATATGATGGAATATAAGCTTCATAACATAATGATGATTGATATAGATTCTTCACTCAGCTACTCAGAATTTGATGAAGTTAAGGACTACCTTACAACCTATGATATGTGGATAAAATTACAATACATTCATGGAGGAGATGAAAATATAAAGTGAGCCAAAGTAGAAATTCTCAGAGGACAATTTGACCAGATGAAAATGAAAGAAGGAGAAGAAACTAAAAGATGCAGTGAAAGAATCAAGAAGATTGTGAGTGCCATCAGAGATACAGGAGGAATAATTGAAGATACAACAATAGTCAGAAAGGTTTTAATAAATTTACTTCCTATCTATGCTATTAGAGTTTTAGCTATTCAAGAGATGAGGTGCAATAAGAATATAACTCTGGATACATTAGTTGGAAGGCTTACAACTTTTTAGTTGGACAACTTTGACAATTATTCTCCTAGCTCTAGAAATCTTGAGTCTGTATTCAAAGATAAATTAAAACTTGGTAAGAAGGATAGATACTCAAAAGGAAAGTAGATTGAAAGTGATAGTGATGATGAATCTGATGATGAAGATCTAGATGTCATTGAAGCATACTTGCAAGGAGAGATTCCAAAGGTAAAATATCATTAATTTGTTTCTCATGCAATGAGGTTGGTCACATTGCTGCCAAGTGTCCGAACAAAGAAGAGAAAAATTTTAGCAAGTACAAAGGCAAGAAATATTTCAAGAACTACAATAGCTACAAGGACAAAGGTAAGAAGTCTTGTTATATTGCTAAGGATTCTGACAGTGATGAAGAAGAATATGAAATGGTTTATATTGCTATAAAGAATGAGTCAGATGAAGAAGATGAAAAGACAACACTTTTCTCACATATCAGTAAAAATGAAACATGGATAATTGATAGTGGTTGTTCTCATCACATGACTGGTGATAAGACAAAATTTGAACATCTTAAACTCTATGATGGTGGGAGTTTCAGTTTTGGGAATGATGAACATTGCTATGTGAAAGGAAAAGGTTGCATTACTCTAACAGAAGAAATCAAATGTGATCATTCTTATTGGGTTGAAGGACTAAGGAGAAATGTACTCAGTGTAGCACAACTAAACAATATTGGCTTCAAGGTAGAATTCATGAATGGTAAGGCCAAGCTCCTGGATGGTAAAGGGAACCTAGTTGGAAATTGTAGGAAAACAAAAGGTAATCTATTCTATCTTGATCTCACTGAAGGTTCATGCTTCATTACACAAGTAGAAGAAATCTGGCTATGGCATAAAAGGTTGTGTCATGTAAATTTTGATAATCTGGTAAACATAAGAAAGAACAAGAGAGTTAGATATATTCATATTTTGAAGAAACCCGAGTTAGAAATATGCAAACAATGTCAAATCAGAAAGATGACCAAGACAAGTTTCATGAGAAAGAATTACAATACTAATGAAATCTTGGAATTGGTACACACTGACCTTTGTGGACCAATTGGAACAACAAGCTATACTAGAGAGAAATATTTTATTCTATTTTTTGATGATCATTCTAGAATGATGACTGTCATGTTTCTCAGAGAAAAATCAGAAGCTTTTCAGAAGTTTAAATGGTATCTTGCAAGAGTTGAAAAGGAAACTGGAAAGAAACTAAAATGTCTAAGATCTAAAAAAGGAGGAGAAATCATTTCTAATGAGTTCAATGAATTTTTTAATGAGAGAGGAATCAAAAGACAAGTATCTTCCCCTGGTACACCATAGAAAAATGGAATAGCAAAAAGAAGAAACTGATCCATTATGGATTGTGCCAGAACCCTAATGATTGAAAAGAATGTTGCTACCAAATACTGGAATGAGGCCATCAGAACTACAATGTTCACCTTGAACTGAGTTCAACTGAAGAAAGGTAGTAACCAAACACCTTTTGAATTTTGGTATGGCTATAAACATAATGTTCATTATTTCAAAGTATTTGGAAGTAAATGTTACATCTGGAAGGAAGCAAGAAATGGAAAACTAGTTGCAAAAAGTGATGAAGGAATATTCCTAGGTTACTCATGTAAAAGAAAAGCATACAAATGTCTGAATCTTACTACTCATAAAGTCATAGAAAGTGTACATGTCAAGATTGATGAGTTTGTAGAAAGATGTGAAGATACGAGAAGTAAAGAGCCTCAAGACAATAGGAACTTTGTGTATCATGAACCTGATACTATGCCTATGACTCGAGCAATGGTGATTGGACAACAGAATTGTCAACCACTGAATATACTAACACAAACTGTACAACCTGAGTTACAGACTATGCAACCCGAGCTATTAGTAGAAGAGACCAATTCATAGATAGAGGGAACCATGTCTCAGATAGAGGGACCCAAGTCAAAGATAGAGGAACCCGATTCACAAACAGTGGAACCTGATCATCAAACAGAAGAATAGGAAAGAATGTTTGAGAATGATAGACCTAGTGGATCAAGTCCAGAATCAAGATTGAAGGATCTAGTACTTTCTAGATATGTTAGAAGACATCATGCACCTGAGAAAATAATTGGAGATCAGAAATAAGGTGTAATGACAAGGAAAAAAATCAAAGGTACATGTTTACTAAGTGAATTTGAACCTACAACTGTTAAAGATGCATTGAATGATGAAAGTTGGATATAGGCAATGAATGAAGAAATCAAGAAGATTGAGAAGAAAAAAACTTGGACTCTTGTGCCTAGGCCAAAGGACAAGAATGTGATTGGAACCAAGTGGGTTTTAGAAATAAGATGAATGAAAATGGTGAAGTTTCTAGAAACAAGGCCAGAATAGTTTGTAAAAGATATGCTCAAGAAGAGGGTATTGATTATGGAGAAACTTTTGCTCCTATTGCAAGACTTGAAGGAGTCATAACTCTTCTGGAATATGCTGCACATAAAGGATACAAAGTATATCAAATGGATGTGAAATCTGCATTTCTGAATGGAATCCTAGAAGAAGAAGTCTACATTGAACAACCTGAAGGATTCATTGATCCTAGTAGAAGGAATATGGTTTGTAAGCTGCACAAAGCATTGTATAGACTGAAGCCAGCACCTAGAGCCCAGTATGAAAGACTGCATGGTTACCTACTAAATATTGGATTTTAGAGAACCAATGATAACAATAACATGTACATCAAAGAAGGGCCATATAACAAAATATTGTTAGCAGAGATATTTTTTGATGACATATTATTCAATGGATATGATGACTTATGCATAGAATTCTCTATAGCTATGAGTAAAGAATTGAGATTTCTATGTTTGTTTGTTGGATTACAAGTTCATCAAATGAAGGATGGTATCTACATTAATCAATCAAAATATATCAAGGAGATACTCAAGAAATTTGGAATGGAAGATTCCAAACCTATTGGAACACCCATGTGTACTGGACAAAAATTATCTAAGGATGATGATTCAAAGGAGGTAGATTAAACCAACTAAAAATCCATGATTGGAAAATTGAAATATGTTGTTCACACCAAACTTGATATTGCATTAGCAGTTGGTATTGTTGCAATATTTTTAGCTAATCCCAGAGACAATCACCTAATGGAAATCAAAAGAATTTTGAGATATCTGAAGGGTACTAAAGACTACGATTTATGGTATAAGAAAGATGGGAACTTTGATTTAAAGACATTCAATGATGTTGATTGGGCTGGAAGTGTTGATGATAGGAAAAGCACCAATGGTGGAGATTTCTTTCTTGGAAAGAGGTTAGTATCTTGGACTAGCAAGAAATAGAATTGTATCTCTTAGTCTATAGTAGAGGAAGAATATGTTGCTACAGTAGTGAATTGTTCAAACATCGTATGGTTCAAGCAATTGTTGTCAAGAATGAAGGAAGAAGTAAAAGAACCAATTATTATCTACTATGACAACACTAGTGCCATTAACATTTCAAAGAATCTTGTGATGCACACCAAAACCAAGCATATAGAAATACAATATCATTTCTTAAGGGACTTGGTATAGAATAAAGAAGTAAGGTTGGAGTATGTGAGTACTAAAGAAAAAGTTGCAAACAAATTCAGAAAACCTTTACCTAAGGATGCATTTTTTTATCTTAAAGGAAAGCTAGGGGTGCTTCCCTAATTGAATCTCACTAAAATATAGTTTAGTGATGCATCAACCCAAGCCACAATGAAGATCTATCAATTGATGCAGGTACATTAGAGCCCATTGCAGATGAATTAGTACACTCAAGTACATTACAACTTCAAAGAGAAATAGTATTGACTATTGGTATTGATACTTATTATTTATGGAGATGGAGTCTTTGGCATCTATTGTCAAAGAGGGAGATTTCTCTATAATACATAAAAAATTACTTAAGTGAGAGTTCATAATAGAAAGAGGGAAAGTTTGATGTCAGAGGGAGAAATATTATCAAGAGTCAAATTTTGATGAAAGAGAGAGTTTTTTGGATGAGAATCAGAATGAAGCTAAAGACATTAAAGAAAGCTTTTTTGTTTCTCTACAATTCTTTGTATTATGACATGTTGTGTTTCCATCAATTCCAAAGTGGTAGATTATTGAAGACAATTATTCAATTGTGTATTATCATTGATGTTACACATGTATTTACACTTATGTAATGATGTTACACAAATGTCTACATTCAGACTGAGCATAGTTGGTGAATGGAAAGATTTTTTCAGTATTGACTGAGTCACTCGGGCATTTCAGTCATGGTCAGGCATCAAAGAAACTCATTGTTAACCGAGTTGATTATTCAGTGTCAGCCGACTAACAATGGTTTACAATCTATAATTAATTGGTTATATGAGGTTGGCTGGATTATGATTTATTACATATTTAGAAGTATATTCAGGCCGACTTGACAGTGATTATCATATATATGAAAGGTCAAGTGTGGATTGAATGTGTGCAAGAGTGTGTGAAAGTTGAAAAGAAGCAAAAGTGTGGAATTCTGTGATATAAAGAGTGAAGGAAAAATTAGATGGGATTTTGATTTAGTATAGAACACTTAGAGCTACAATAAAATATTTGACCAGCAAGGATCCAGTTATAATCATAACAGAGATCTAAATCAGCAATGACATTTTCTTACACATATAGGTCAGTTCATTGTTACTTTCTAACAATTGTAGCAGTGATCTCAAATATCTTAACAGAGTAGACTTAATAGTATTTTTGTAAATCCTCTCACAAGGTAGAATTCCTATGTTGAAGTGCTAAAGACCACTAACAAGGCCACTCCTCACAGGGTGATTTCAATCCTCTAACAGGGTCACACCTAACAGTGTATTTTGTAACCTTTAACAGGGTTGGCTCCTAACAGGGCTCACTTCAGAAGAGTGAAAAATAGTAACTAGTTACATTGGTAGTTTTTCCCATATTGGGTTTCCATGTTAAATCTTGGTGTCACATGTGTATATGTTATTTTTTTCATGCTTTATGTTTTAACACTCAATCACTAAAGTACAATTGCATTGGATATCATAAATATTGCTTTAACACCCGAGTTGCATAAGAATATCTTAATTAACTGAGTAACAATGTTATATTTTTTAAGACATCTAAGAGACAAGGGATTTATTTTGGAGTAACTGATTCACCCCTCCCCTCTCAGTTACTTATCTCATTTCTAAAAATTGGTATCAGAGCAACAAGTTCTTTTAGAGAAGGTTTCAAAGCCTAAGCTAAAGATTAGAGATGTCTTACAGAAGGGAGATCCCAAAGCTAAACAAAGAAAACTTCCTTGCATGGAAAGAGGTGATGAAACTAAATCTATCTACTATTGGAGATGTTGGTTTTCAATTCTTGGATAGAAAATATGTGGAACCAATAGGGACTATGACTGTGGAATAGATGATGGAATAGAAGCTTCATAACATAATGATGATTGATATAGCTTCTTCAGTCAGCTACTAAAAATTTGATGAAGTCAAGGACTACCCTACAGCCTATGATATGTGGAGAAAATTACCAATTGAGGTATCTTGAAAATAGGAATACCTCTTACTCTTTTGTTCTTTCTTATGTTGATCAGGTTATCAAAATTCACATGACACAACCTTTTATACCTTAACCATCTTTCTTCTACTAGTGCAATAAAAAATGAACTTTCATTGAGATATAGATAAAATAGATTACCTTTTGTTTTCCTACCAGTTCCAACTAGGTTTCTCTTACCATCTAGGAGATTGGCATTACCATTCATTAATTATACCATGAAACCAATGTTATTTAGGTGTGCAACACTTAGTATATTATGCCTTAGTCCTTCAACCCAACAAGCATTATCACATTCGATTCCTTTAGTTAGAGAAATACAACCTTTTCCTTTCACATAGCAGGGTTCATCATTCCCAAAACTGACACTCCCACCATCATAGTGCTCAAGATGTTCAAATTTAGTTTTATCACCAATCATGTGGTGAGAACAACCACTATCAATTATCCAAGTGTCATTCTTGCTAATATAAGAGTAAAGTGAAATATTTTCATTATCTTCACTATTTGACTCATCCTTAATAGAAATGTAAACCATTTCATCTTCATCTTCATCACTATCAGAATCTTTAGCAATATAACAAGATTTCTTAGCTTTGTCCTTGTAGCTTTTGAAATCTTTCTTTCATTTGTACTTGTTAAGATTTCTCTCACCTTTGTCTTCTTTGTTTAGACACTTAGAAAAAATGTGACCAACCTCATCACATGAAAAGAAAATCAATGGTATTCTTCCTTTGTACTGTCCTTTTCCTTTTGCATCTCTTTTTGCAAGTAATGCTTCAATGATTTCCAGATCTTTATCATCAGAATCATCATCACTGTCATTGTCAATCTTTTTTCCTTTCATCTTTCCAAGCTTTAATTTAGCTTTAAATGCAGACTCAAGATAGCTAGGATTAGGAGAATAATTGTCAAAGTTGTCCAACTCAAAAGTTGTAAGCCTTCTAACCAATCCATCTAGAGTTATATCATTACTACATCTCATCTCTTGAATAGATGAAACTCTAATTGCATAGATAGGAAGTAAAGTTCTCAATACCTTACTGACCACTATTTTGTCTTCAATTTTTCCACTGAAAGCTCTGATTGCAATGACACTTTTCTTGATTCTTTCACTATACTTTTTTAAGTCTTCTCCTTCTTTCATTTTCATCAGATCAAACTGACCTGTGACACTTTCTGCTTTGGCTCTTTTTACATTGTCATCTCCTCCATAGATATCATACAGTTTCTTCCACATATCATAGGCAGTAAGGCAGTCCTTGACTTCATCAAATTTGGAATAGCTAAGTGAAGAAGCAATATCAATCATCATTATGTTATGATGCTTCATGTCCACCATTTGCTCCACAGACATAGGTCTTGACGATACCACATACTTTTGATCTAGGAATTGCAAACCAGTATCTCCAATAGTAGATATATGTAGCCTCGTCAAATCTTGCCATGCAGTGAAGTTGTCTTTTTTAAGCTTAGGGATCTCCCTTCTATAAGACATCTCTGATCTTTAGCTTAGGCCTTGAAACCTTTCCTGTAAGCACTTGGTGCTTTGATACCAATTGTTGGAAATAAGTTGAGTAACTGAGAGGGGAGGGGTGAATCAGTTACCACAAAAACAAATCCAAGTCCCTTAGATATCTTAAACAAATTTATCATTGTTTATGGTTAACACAGATATTCTAGTGTCACTCGGTTAACATAGAAAATCTTAAGATATTAACTATGATTATCCTTTAGTGATTAATTGCAGAAACATAAACCATAAAGCCAATAAAATGTACACAAATAACACCAATATTTAACGTGGAAACCCAATATGGGAAAAACCACCAATTGCAACTAGTCACTATTTTTCACTCTTCTAAAGTGAGCCCTGTTAGGAGCCAACCCTGATAAAGGTTACAATAACACACTATTAGGTTTGACCCTGTTAGATGATTTAATCACCCTATAAGGAGTGGCCTTGTTAGAGGTCTTCAAATACTTAAATGTAGAAATGTCACCTTGTGAGAGGATTTACAAAAAGAATATTAAGTCTACTCTATTAAGAGATTTAGATCACTGTTACAATTATTAGAGAGTAAAAATGGATTGACCTATTTTGAGAAGAAACTACCTTTATTGATTCAGATCTCTGCTCTGGCTTATGAAACTTGATCCTCACTGATTAGATAGTCTGTTGCATCTCTGTATGTTCTATCCTCAATCAAAATCCCATCTGATTTTGCCTCCACACTCCATGTCATAAACACACACATCTCACACTTATTCAATCCAAACTTGACCTTATATAAATATGATAAGCCTTGTCAAGTCATCCTTATTAACCTTCCAAATAATCAATAAAACTTAAGTTTGTCAATTGCATATAACTAATTAACCATAAAATATAAATTTTTGTTAGTCGACTGTTATTAAAAGCATAACTCGGTTAATACTGAAATCCTTCAATGCCCGACCAATAATGTAATGCCTGAGTGAACTCAGTTAGAACTGAAAATCACTTCAGTCTTCTTCAAGCCCGAGAGAACTTGACATACACTGACTGTGCTCAAATAGGATTAGACATTTGTGTAAATATCACTACATTTGTGTAAACATCAGTGACAATACACAATTGAATAATTTTCATCAACCAAAATTACGGTGAAAAGAGTCAAGAAAATTATGCTAGAAACTTATGATATAATAGTAAGAGCTATTTATATCATCTTAGGAAGATAATTTATAGAAAATGATAATAGGCAGTGAGTAAATTCGGACATCCCAGCAATGTTTATAACTTTGACTTTACAATTTGATCCTGATATATAGGCTATAGGGTGACTTTGCAGAAAGGTATTTAAGAGGAAATATCTTAAAGACCTAAATAAGGTGATTGAAAGTGTCCGGGGAGATTTAACAATACCCAAACCAAGGTACTACCAACATTTTATTAAGAATGACAGTCAAATACCTACTTATCCTATTTTGATGGTTGAAGATTTGGAATGATACAATGAAGAAACACCATCAATTAGAAGAAATTTGGACTTTTTATTTATCTTCATGCATATTAGGAGCATGATTGAGGCTAAATGGTTTGATAACTATGTTATAAAATATGAATTTGGTCTTATTGTACACTGTGATGAAAATCATGATGAGGAATAAATGTGTAATTTTTATGAGATACAGATATTTCTTCTTTCCTCCTATATATATATATATATATATATATTCTATGTGTTGATGTATACTATTATTTCAAATACCATAGTTATTATAAAGATGGTACAATTAATGATTAATCATGGTGGTAATATAAATGGTTAATACGTTTCAATAAGCAACAGTAGATGGTAATCATGAATAGACCAAAAGTAGTAGAAATAGATATATTTAGGGAAAGTAGTTTTATTTATGGGAGTAGGATAAGGAATTTAATAATAATGGCTTTTATTTAGGAGTGATTTATGGCTGAAAAATCTAGTAATGACTCATGTGAAGACAGATCATGGAAAGACAAATCTTTATTTCCTATCAAATCTATTCATGACGAGGAATGCTTTGAGAAATATATTAATTAAATTTGTGTGATCAATCAAACTTCAATAAATTTTAGAGAAGTGTAATTAAGTAGTCAAAAAGAAAGGTAGAGGAAAATATTAAAATTTAGATATCCTTTTGAATTCTGCTTTGTCTATTTTAGATTGAAGGATAGTTATTAATAGATCACAAATTGATCAGCGTCGAGTAAACTGCAAGAAGGTAAGCAGAACAGATGTATTTTTTCAAAAATATTATAAGAGGAAATTCTTTTCCTTTTTCTTTCATAGAATTGTACTAACAAAGGATCTTTATTGAAATGGAAAATGTATACTAATGTAAGGACCTTTCATATCCTGAACAAATGAGATATGGCTTTTCCTGGAAGTATTAAACCAAAAAGATGGAGCAAAATTTTGAAACCAATTGATGATATGACTGGAAGGGCGATAGAGTTGGCTCTAGGTGAATCCTATTTCGATTATATTTTTACATTGTGCACTAATGGTGAGATAGTAGGAACTTTTATCTCATGTCTTCTTAGAGGTGGTACTAGCAAGATTGATACTATAGAATTGTGTAGGAAAAATTTTATTGAAAATATTTTAGGTGGTTTGGAAGAAGTGGTATATAGTGTCAATTTTGTTAGAGTAATTTAGCAATTGCTCCTTTGTGCTTAAGTTTCACTTAGGCAGGTTCTTTAGTTTTAGGAAAGTTTCTATTTCCTAGCAGCTGCCCGTTTAGGGTTTCGACATCCTTTATAAGGATTGTCTTCTTTGTATTTCATAAGGAGTTT
>MU222919.1:293316-304178 GCA_018584345.1 Thuja plicata
TTTGCACTCTCTGGCCTATCGGCCGCCATAGCTTCTGTCTCTTCTCTCTTCTGTCTTCTTCATTCTTGTAGCAGTTGTTTTGCATGCAGGTGTTTCTTGGGTAGATTGACATTCTTCAATCACAACAAATTTTAGATAGATGGTACCCTACCCTAAAGATTACATGCAGGCTAAAATATAGCCTTGATCATAATTTCTCCTTACCTGGCAGACCCTGTCTAATGTTCAAAGACTTGGATGTCTTTGAAAACCACTAGGAGGTAATTAAAAGAAATCTTCATCTCCTACTGATTTGGACCCATATCAAGGTTTCCACTGAGATAGAATGGATGTCTGAATACTTTAGTGTTGAATGCTTCATGATTCTTCCTGCCTTCAACCAAATTAGTGTAGAAAGGTTGCAAGCTCTACCGCCAATCTTTGTCAAAAAAATATTGTTGTCCAAAATTCCTAGAAAAAAAGACAATGATATGTAGAATATGGAGTCGGATGAGGAAATTTTGATCCTTAAGAAAGTTAAGAAAGAATATAATATGGGGGCAAGGTAGTATTTGGTACTTGGATAGTATAGATAAACTTAGATAATCAGACATAATTTTTGGTAAGATACTCTTGATTAACAAATTAAGTGGTTTAATACCTAAGGTTTTGACAATATAGAAAAAGATGAAATGACTTCTATATTAAGACTAGAAATACATATATATTTTAGGAAATCATTGTAAGTATGTAATATCGGTTAAAATAGGTACTAACAAAATGAATACTCCACAGTTAGGCATCTTATTATGGGTCCTGCAGCAACAGTTATAGATTCTCTATTCTAAGGAATATTTTGGCAAATGTTTAAGGCTGGTGATTACAATTTCTATTTTTAATACATGTAAGTTTATAGCTTTCATTCTCTATTGATACTTCATGAAGACCTCTTATCTTGAAGTCAGCACATAATTTTTGAAATATGTATTGACTTCAGGTTAGGGATCCTCAAGTTTGTATCATGATCATAAATTATCTGTGTGCATTTTTTGATTTTATCTGTTTTAACAATATGTATAACTATCATTGGCTTTCTATAATAGTTATCTGGTTCTGATTTGGTCTCCTTATTAAATCTTTTTTGAAGTTAATAGGAGTAAATACCAAAGAATTTAAGAATGCATCTAAATAAATATAGAATAAGTTATGATATATATATATATATATATATATATATATATATATATATATATATATATATATCATGTTATCAAAATACAGTATCCTTTATATTAATATATATTACTAATCTTACAGGAATAGAATACTTATTTCTTGAAGAAAGATATTCATTAAAATTTAGCTACAACATCGATAGTTAAAAGTATTATGAGTTACCAAACTTAAGGATTCTCTTTAGAGATTTCATGAGGAGTATTCTATGACTAGCTAGTTAGAAATATTTCACCGGGGATAATTAAAGAAATGATGCTTCTTAATGTGCTCCTATCTGTACTAACAAGTAGGTGAAGAAAAGGCAATGGTATTTTCCCATATTTTTTTGCGGATACAGATACAGGTTCTATGGGATAAGGCTTTATCTCCAAAAGATCTAAACAAATAATAAAATTTCTTTCAAAATCCAAACAGTGCTATAAAGCAAAGATAGAGAGGATGTAGTAAAATAGAGGCAGAAGAAAATAATAAAATTTAGTGCTATTTTCATATAGATATGTATTGTACTCTTCTTATAAGAAAATTTCTTTATGTGAATAGGGGTATGCCTCTATGGATTTCTTTGTACGTATTCAGCGGATCATTGATCCTGGGGAAAGAATGGAGGTTTTCTTGACTCTGTTCTTTCCTACCAATGCCCATTTGAAGGGATTTTTTGTTATTTTTATAATATTAATAAAATTATCACGACCTTGGCCTTTTACCAAGCAAAAAAAATTTAATGTAGCTATAAATATAAATATATAAGTATATATATAAATTGAATTTACAAGAACACCCTTTGCATTGTATTTTGGTTCGGGACAAGTTTGGTGGGACCAAGCGTATGCTTGGACCTCCAAAATAACAGCTAAGGCATTTGAATACCAGATTTCTGTCTTGCCGTAATTTTTTGAGGGTCTTCCTAATCAAATTTTTTGACAAAATAAAAACCCATTAGAGCTCTTACTCTCTAGATTTCAAAAATTTAAATTTTATAGTGATATGATAAATTTTACTATTTTTAGAATATTTATTAATCCAAAGTGGTACCTAAACTTAAAATAGTAAGGTTCACTAGAACTTTAATAACTTTTTTGATTTTAGGTTTTTGAAAAAATGAATTATATGAGCCCAATCTGCATAGAATTTTCTTCAAAATTAAAAACAAAATCCAGAAAAAGTAAAATTTTCATCAAATTATGGTGGTCGTACATGAGAGGTTTTGAAAATGTACTTTATAGTCAATTAAAAATTAAAAAGAAAAACACATTCAATTTTTAAAAAAGAAAAAAATTATGACCAATCTTTGATGTGTTGGGTACCTTTCCCCATAAGGATTTAGAAAAATTCATTTATTTACTTCAAAATAGGGTGGTCATACACATGTGGGGTATGGTCCTGAAACAGACATTTTTAAAAAGGGGGTTTTAAACATGCCTACTAAAATATATTTTCTACCATGTGGGTATTCAAATAAATTACATATTTGAAAACTAGACTCTAAGAACTACATTTTCTATTAGTGGATTGTTTAGAGATTCAATCTCTAAGTGCCTCACATTTTGACATCAATTGACAAAAAAATTTGAAAAACAGAGAAAACACTTCCACTTTTTGCCCAAAAGTCAGACTCAACTTCTTGCATCCACCCATCTATATATATAAATATATATGTATATATGTGTATTTATTTATGCATACATATATATATTTATATATAACTAAAACCATATAAATTTACAGAAGGTCCAGTGTAACGCTAGAAGAAATTTGCCAAGCTATTTACGAATATGCTAACAAAGTCTTTAATATTATTATTAAAGGAAGAAGTCCCATAGATTGAATATAAATCCAAAATATTATATCTTGTTTAGTATTGTCAGTACCCAACCTTAAAGCATTAGTATCTTATCTATCTAGCTAACTTATAATAATAATATGCATATAAGATCTAGATATAAGCCTAAACATCTTATACTGGTTCCTTGCCATGGGTTGTCGCATGTTCCTTGCCAGGGATACCTTCCCCTTATTCTCCATCTTCTTCATCATTCAAGTCCACTTTTTCCTCTTTCAGAAACCATTCTAGACCTTTCCATTCTACGCAAACTCAAACATGCATTATGCTTAAAAGAAACATCCAATTTCTTTTAAGTGTTGGGCGTCTCTGTTCAAACTTCCTGAGGTCTCTAATAGTCAAGATAGGATAAACTTGAACCAGATGGTCCCTGATACCATAGTCACTAAATTTTGGGATATAGATATTATCATCAATGGTCTCTAGAATAGTGTCAAATTCTTCTAACAAGAATTTATTAAATAAGCTATAACAAAGTTCACTAATTATCACTTTGTCCCTATCAATGTGTATAATTGAAGCTACAAATTTACAAATTACCTCTGTATTATTCTTAGGTAAGTCCTTGAGCTTTGATAAATATTCTCCCATGATCTTAAAAACTACCCTAAATATCAGATTGTGTTGTGCTTTCATCATCTTCCCTAATTTGTGTTCTGTGATTTCCCCCCAGAAGGATATTTCTCTCTTACCTACTTTCATCCTAATCGACATATACATCTTTCTGTTAAACTTATATGATGTGAATGAAAACCAAAAGCCACTCTAAATGTCTTAAAACACCCATAATCTATGCATATTTGATTTAATTAAATGCCATAGATACTTGAAGTCCGAGGGTGATCATAATATTAGCACAATTTGATCCTGCCAGCTCTTGTCCTAACAGTTTTTTTAATTGTCACCGATATCATTATCTAATACCCACATCATATGTTGAGTTCTGAGATAGCTTAATAGGATTTATTTAATTTTATAAATTAATATGATGCTACTACTAGGTGTTTAATTAAATGATTTCTCTCTACTAGGATAAATCACATTGTGTGAGTAGGAGTATCGGCCTAGCAACATCCAAATTTGTAATTATATATTAAGATGAAGGAATTAATTAGATCCCTACTACTAACTATATTTAAATCTTAAGTGTACTTAACCTATGCCTATTATTTACCCATCAACCCCTAATTTAACTAATTTATCAGCTATACCATTACCTTCCCAGAAAATGTGGTTAATCGTAAAATGTCTAAGTTGACCTATGAACTCCATAATTTGTTTAACCAATCCGTCTAATTGCCAATTCTGATTTCCTCCCTTCCTTATCAAATTTACTAATAAGGATAAATATCCATAAATTTCCATTTTTTATAGACCTATTTTGGTACATAGGCTAGTGGAGTGGCAACAAAGAAGGTCTTCAAAGCTTCCCACAAGCAAGGATCAAACCAAAGACTTTAGGAATCCCCAAAAGCACCAATTGGCTCCTAATAGAAAAAATAAATGAAAGACCTATCCATAGCCCCTAGCACCTTATAAAACCTATTTCAACTTTTTCTAACATGTTACAGCCCTCTAGTGTGGTTCAAACACCTCAATCCACTCTAATACCCAATTTGGACTAGAAGGCTTAGTAGCCCTATTCTCACTATTTTTTGAACTTTTTGAGAAAACTTCCCAAAGAAATGAACAAACTCTTCATATTTTCAGATACCCTTTATGGCCTTATAAAACATACCTCAAAATTAGATAGGGGTAATTAGGAACACAACCCCAAAAAATTATTGCTCCACTTTCCTTCCTAGACCTAATAGGTCACTTTTACAAAGGAACCCTATCCCACACTCAACACCCAACCTTTCTACTTTTAAAATAGTTTTAATATGGTCCCAATTAGAGGAATATGAATTCAATTTAGTTCTACAAGATTCCTATACCCAAAAGCCCCAAGTCACTCCTCAAAACCCCTAAAAATTGGGCTTCTTCAATCTTGACTCTCCAAGAACTTTTTGAAACAACCAATGGTGGATTCACCTTCCCCTTGACATGTGGGAAAACATTATGCCATAAAATATAGCCCTCCAATGGCTATAAAAAAATTTTCTACACCCTTGCACCCATTTTAGTGCTCTTTCCATACAACAACTTGATGATCACCAACCAAAACTTTACTTCTCCTGCATTTTGGGGTTATATTCATATCATATAGGTTAAATCATGATCATTCCATGAGAATATCATTTATCCCTTGATAACACTCAAAACACTTAAGGAATCTTAGAAGTTAAGGCTCTGTCAGACAAAATAGTAAATGAATGCCCCAACATAAAGTATCATAACATAAGAAATTATTAAAACAAGGTTTATGGATATTCTTCAATCACTAGGAAAGAATAGACAATGAAAACACTTCAAAATACCATGAGAAATTCACAAAAATCAAAGATGTTATTGCAATTTAAAGTGTAGTCCATAAATTTACATTATCATCCATACTATCTATCCTCCATATGCTTTATAGAGGTTACATATATGGTTTTACAACTTCTCCAAACCGATTCTAATCGGTTGGAATGAATTGGAATAGCAAATGACTCTTAATCATGCTTTCCCTCCAAATAACTACTAACCATTATAGTTCAAATATTTGAATTCTTAACTCTTGTTTTATTGCTTTATTGATTATGTATCTGATCAAACTTATGTCATATTTCATCCTAGGATCTATTTATCATATCTAGGACCCTACTACCCATTTAGATCCAAATTAGGCACTATTGGCCCCCCTTACAAACAATTTG
This sequence comes from Thuja plicata, assembly GCA_018584345.1. Lineage (NCBI taxonomy): Eukaryota > Viridiplantae > Streptophyta > Pinopsida > Cupressales > Cupressaceae > Thuja > Thuja plicata. The sequence continues at coordinate 299,173 of MU222919.1, forward strand.
GTCCTAGAGTCTTTATCAGGACCCTTAGGACTTTTCATCTCAACATTAATTCATCATTACAAATGGCCATGATTGGCCTTAAAACATTCAAATTTACTTTCATAGATGCCCTTCCATGCTCAAAATCACTTTGTATCTTCAACACTTTGGGTGCCCTTGCACCATACTCCCTGGGTGAAGAAGAACTTTTGTCCCAAAATTTTAAGGGTCTTGTCTTCATACCATCAATATTCCTTGAGGGAATTCTGAAACTTGGGCTTCCTTGAGACCTCTTTTGTAATAAAAATATTTCTCTTCTCTCCATGAACCTGCAACAACTTGGTTAGAAACATGAAAAGAATACACTATATGCATACTATCATTTGACTATTGTTTGGGACAGACATCTTCGAGCTTGGTGTGCTTCTTTGTTTTCTACATTATGGGATCCAAAAGACCCCTACTACTGTCCTCCATAGATAGACATTCATCACCTTTAATTGGTGAATCAATAAGACACCAAAATGTTCCCACTACCATTCCTTCTCTTTCCACAATATTTTGTCCCCTTTTCATCTTGTGTTCACTATCATGGCACTTTGTTTTCAGCACAAACAAGGATGTTTTCATCCTCTGATTTTATTCTACAGTCCTATCCTTTATGTGACCTTGCACATCCACATATTCTTTCCTCCCAAAACAAATAATTATGGATTTATTAGCAACACTATTTTGCATAGGTTTAAGAGTGAATACCCTTTCATGCTTATGAACCACATAATTATTCTCAAAACCATCATGAATAGTTCTTCTTGAAGACCACCAAGGTCTTCCCAAAAGAACATGACAACAAGTCATTGGAGAAATATGACAAAAAACCCTATCATTGTAGTTACCAATTGAATAATCAATATATGCTTGCTCCATTACCATTATTCTTTTCTCAATAAATTACTCAAGAGCCTTTACAACTTCCTCAAATTCAACTTATCTACCATTTCACATGATACTAAGTTGTCAAATGAACCAGATTCTATTATCATTTTACAAACTTAACCATTGCTCAAAAAAATTATTTTAAAAATTGATACCTCTGATCTTCTTTGCTACTGAATGGCTACTCATTTTCTTCCCATGAGACATTCTCCAATTTTAGGGTATTCATAATCCATCCCTATTTCTTCCTCTTACTTTTCATCCTCTCCATTACCACCTTTTCCTTGTGTCAATCCCACTTTCCTATCATACTTCCTTGTGTCTTTCTCCGGACACTTGTAGAAAGGATGCCCTACCTCTCCACAATTGTAGAATTTTTCATTGAAGGTGATGTTTCCTCTACCTGCACTAAATCTTCCTCCTCCTCTTTTTCCACTCCTCTAATCAAACATAGGCTCCTTTCCCTTTTCATTTCTTCTTTGTGCATGTCCTTCATTGGATCTTCCACCTCTTCCTCTATTTTCTTGTCCTCTTCCACCTCCTTATCCTTCTTGTCTCCTCTTTACCTTGTCCTCAACCTTGATGGATAATTTGTAACATTCCTCCACAATGTTAGGGTTATTAAGACTAATTTCATATTGAAAATTGAACCTTATCCCCCCTAAGTATCTTGCTACCTTCTCTTCTTCATCCTCATCATGTAAAATCCTTATATCCAACTTGTGGAACTCCTCGGTGTACCTTTGGACATCCATGTCCTTTTGTCTCAAACTTTGCATCTTCTTGTACAACTATATGTTGTAGTCTTTAGGAAGGAATTTCTCCTTCATCTTGTACATAATACTTGGCCATGAAGTGATCCTAGCCACTCCCTTCTTCCATCTATTAGTCTGCAAGAAATCCCACCAAAGCAATGTATACCCCTTCAATCTGGACTTTGCAGTCTTCACCTTTTGTCCATCCTCAACATCTTCACAATCAAAAAAATCTCCATAGCACTGAACTAGTCAATCAAATACTCATCATTCATCTTCCCATCATACATAGGGATGTCAAACTTACCCTTGTAGTCATTTCCTTTAATAGCTTTGACAATTTTTTCCGTCCTTCCATGCCCATGATCAATCTCTTCCTTTGATGCCATATCTTCTTCTTTTTCTTCTTCTTCTTCTTCATGTTCTTCTCTATGGTTCTTACAAATCTTCATCTTCATCTTCTGCATCTTTTCTTTCATTTTCTTGTTTTTTTTAGCATATTGTACCACAATCTTGGCAAGCTGCACGTTTCTCAATCTTGGAGGCATCTCTTGGGCCTCTTCCCCAAATGGTTCAAAATCTTCTCCTTTTGACATAAAATATTGTCCTTCTCCCAAAGGTATCTTTTGTTCTCTAATACCACTTGGTGCAGAGGCTAGTGGAGTGGCAACAAAGAAGGTCTTCAAAGCTTCCCAAAATCAAGGATCACACGAAATACTCTAGGAACCCCCAAAAGAACCAATTGGCTCCTAATATAAAAAATGAAATTAAAGACCTATCCATAGCCCCTAGCACCTTATAACACCTATTTCAACTTGTTCCAATAGGTTACAACCCTCTGGTGTGGTTCAAACACCTCAATCCACTCTAACACCCAATTTGGACTAGAAGGCCTAGTAGTCCTATTCTCACTATTTTTTGAACTTTTTGAGAAAACTTCCCAAACAAATGAACAAATTCATCATAGTTTCAGATACCCTTTTATGGACTTATAAAACATACCTCAGAATTAGGTAGGGGTAATTTGGAACACAACCCCCAAAAACTCATGCTCCACTTTCCTTCCTAGACCTAATTGGTCACTTTTACAAAGGTACCCTATCCTAAACTCAACACCCAACCTTACCACTTTGCACATAGTGTTGATATGATCCTAATTAGAGTAATATGAATTCAATTTGGTTCTACAAGCTTCCTATACCCAAAATCCCCAAATCACTCCTCAAAACCCCTAAAACCTAGGGCTTCTTCAATCTTGACTCTCCAAGCACTTTCTAAAACAACCAATGGTGGATTCACCTTCCCCTTGACATTTGGAAACACATTCCAGCATAAAATATAGCCCTCCAATCAATATAATTGTTTCTGCTACACCTTTGCACCCATTTTAGTGCTCTTTCCATACAACTTGATGATCACCAACCAAGACTTTACTTTTCTTGAATCTTGGGGTTAGATTCATATCATATAGGTTAAATCATGATCATTCCATGAGAAACAACAAGAAACAATTCATGTAATGATTAGTTATCCCTCCATAACACTCAAAACACTTAAGAAATCTCAGAAGTTAAGGCTCTGTCAGACAAAATAGTAAATGGATGCCCCAATATAAAATCTTAGAACATAAGAAATGATTCAAACAAGGTTTATGGATGTTCTAGAATCAAAAGGAAAGTATAGACAATGAAAACACTTCAAACTACCATGAGAAATTCACAAAAATCATAGATGTTATTGCAATTTAGAATGCAGCCCGTACATTTAAATTATCATCCATACTATCTGTCCTCCATATTCTTTCTAGATGTTAAATATATGGTGTTAAAAATTCTCCAAACTAATTCTAATGGGTTGGAATGCATTGGAATACCAAACAAATCTTAATCATGCTTTCCCTCCAAACAACTTCTAGCCATTATAGTTCAAATATTTGAATTCTTAACTCTTGTTTTATTGCTTTATTGGTTATGTATCTGATCAAAATTATATCATATTTCATCCTAGGATCTATTTATCCTATCTAGGACCATACTACCCATTTAGATCCCACTCAGGCACTATTGGCCCTGTTGGCATTCTAAAAAATTTGTGAGGAATGGGACACATTAGCATGCATTTGTACTATTTTGCTTTCAAGATGCATGTGGGAACAAAGTGTTTTCTGGGTGGTTTCATAAAATGAATTTTTCCATTTCCTTTCATATGCTTCATTGGTTTATTCTGAGTCCTAAAGTTGCATGCTCAAATGGGTTTTCATCAGTTCGTTCCTAGGGGGTCTCAAAATCAGAAAATTGCCAACTGTAGAAATCGCCGAGAAGGGCTAATTTGGGATTGACTATCGTGAAATTTGATAAGTGTTATGAAAATCTGAGCCTAACATATTGTTTTACACATTACATAATCTTTATGTGTCAGGTTTCAAGTCCCTGTGATGAGTTTCGACCCTGTTTATTCATCCCCTTCCAGAGGTGTTTTCTCAATTTTGCACTTGTGCACTGGTTAATTTGTTTGTCGGGAGCCCTGTTTATGAAGCTATATTTTATACCCAATGATTGGAAAAGAAGAATTAATTATGGATTTGTATTTTAGGCATGTTCCTCTTTTGGCCTGTCCATTTTTAGCCCCTGGTGAATCCATTTCAGTACTTTTCAAAGCAGAATCCGTTTGTAGTTTTTACTGTTTTGCTGAAACCCAGAAGTCCAGAAGTTTTAAGGGCTATTTTGACAGTGTGAAAAGGACACCTGTGTGATCCAATGATAAATCTAATGATTGAGTCATGTTTTAGTCATGTTTTACTCCAGCTGTGCCAAATCTGGAACCATGGCCAATCCGTTTGACCAAGTTTCTAGGCTCATCCCATTTGCAATTTTCACAAAATATAGTCGGTTCTACAAAGTGTGTTCTCCTGAAAATCCAAATGCCCTACTTTGCCAATGAATAAATTTTGGCCGGTTGATTCTTTTGACGAATTTATTTTTGCATTGTCTTGCGAAGCTGACATACTACTTCCAATTCAGATTTGAGCCCCCTATTAATCCATTTGTCAGCCTTTTAAAATCAATTACGGCGATTAAAAATCATTTTCTGACAGTGTGTTTGCAGGAATAGAATAAAAATGGCAATTTCAAAGGTTAATATATTTCGACTCGGTTACATTCATGAGATGCCATTTTGGGGAATGATAGTTTATAGATCAGAGAATGTGCCTGTCAGAGGGCAAGGTCTGATCGAATCATTATGTCAGTTTTTAAAGGCAGCCCCAGAGGTCAGTTGCCATTAATGTGTTAAGTTTGCAGAGATGTGAAAAGTTGTTAAAACATCGCCAGTTCAATG
>MU222919.1:353488-374990 GCA_018584345.1 Thuja plicata
CTTCCCCCCCCCCCCCCCCCCTCTCAGTATCTTGCTTTCCCAATATTGTATTTCCAACAATTGGTATCAGAGCTCAGTTCTCCTACAAAAGTTTTTAATCAGCCTGAGAGTACAGATCTGGAGATGGAGATTTACAAATTGGGTAAAGTCATTGAGAATCAGAAGATTGAAATTTAGCTAGCATTAAATCAGCTTGAGAAAGCTAGATAAGAATTGAGGAATTCATTGACATCTAGGAAAGATTTGGCCAAACAAATGAATGATACTCATTATCAGGAAGAAGACACTGCAAATCTATTTCATAATGGAGATTCTACTAAGAGTGATGCAACACTTGCAGATCTGCTAGAAAGGAACAATGCACTGTGTGAAGAAGTTAGAAACCTGAAAAGAGAACAACAAATGTAAACAGTAAGACTATGTGAAGTAGTGGAACAAAAGAAGAAAGCTGAAGATGACAAGGCTATGGCTAAAGAAGATAAAACAATGATGACTATCAGACTTGATGAAAGAATGCATGATGTACAAATGATGATAAACAATCAGGTTGACATGGTGAATCAACTGCTACTTGAAAACCAGGAGATCAGTATGAAAGACATGGAAATAATGAATCTTAGATCTAAGAGCAGTCAATTGAAGGATGAATAGAGATCTGAGAAAGAACTGAATGAAAGCTTGAATAGACCTAATGAAGCTTTGACTCATTTTGAGAACTTGATGGAAGCATCAAGGAGATCAAAAGATTCTTCTAGATTAGGCCACACTAAACAACAGACATCTACTGAGAAAGGAGAATCATCTAAGATTGGTGAAAAGAGGAATGCAAAGACAAAGAAAACAAACTTGTATGCCACCACTGTGGAAAATCAGGACACACAATAAACATCTACCAAAGCAAGAATGGTAAGTCCAATCCTAAACCCAAGTTCAATGGTTATTTCTTTAACTCTAAGAAGTTTGGACATAAAGCACATGAATGTTGGGCTAAGGCAAATGATGCACCTCCCACACTGAGAATCAATGGATATTGTTACAACTGTCAAACATTTGGACATAAGGAACAAGATTGAAAATCTAATGCTAAACAACAATGGACATCAAAGACACAAGCAAAAGCACCAAGGAAAGGCAACACTTAAAATTGGGATTATAACATAAGGTAAAGTTGTCATTACTGTGAAGAGTATGGACATGCACCTGAAGACTGCATAAAGACACATTTTAGAGGAAGCTCTAAGAGTTGTATGAATGGAAGCCTATTTTTCTTTAGTTTTTTGAAAAATGGTCATACTAAGAGAGAGTGCAAGACAAGAGTACCTGCTCCCACTATTGAGGAAATTAGAGCACAGATGAGCCAAACATGGGTAAAGAAAATAGAACTGAGTAGAAGTGAAACTACTGAAGCCAAGGTCACCAAATCCAATGGATCAGGTGATCACACCATCTCAAACTAAGAAAAAGAGGTATGTAAGGAATTGCATTTAAATTTCATATCTTACACGAGTTCCTAACATATAAATGTACCAAAGTCCATATCTGCATATGTTAAGATGCACCAGGACATATTTGGAGACATGTACCAAGTAAAATTCAAATTGCACTATAGGTGTTGAGAATTAGTGGTATGCACTAAGGCCAAGCTCTTTAGTGTGTGCCTAGCTAATATGGTTGGCTAAGTAATTTTTTGTGATGGTCGAGTACGGTTAGCCGAGTGGTATGCAAGTTGTGTTAGTTGGTCGTGGACAACTGTTTGGCACTAACCCAACGGGTAGAACATTTAATGCTAACCTACTTTGACCTTTGGAGTCTATAAAAGGATAGAGGCATTTATTCTTCATTCTTACCTTGCGATTTAGAATTTCATAGAGCAAGTGAAGATTTGCAAACTTGATTTCTACAAATTTTTCTTGAGGATCTTTTCAGCGTGCCATTGACAACCTTAAAGTGAACAGTGTGAAGTGTGACTTGCTGAGGTACTCTATTCATCATCTTCAAAACCCTAATTTTTGAGATCATGGATGCAATTTCTTCCACAATAGTCAAGGGTATGGAGAAGGAGTTGAGACAAGTTCAATTGGTGACGAGCGATGCTTGTGCACCTCCCAACTTATATGTCATTCCAGAAAGCACTATCCAAGGTGATTTGACTGGAGCCCTATCGTCAATTCCACCCAAGGTACTTATGATACATGATGTAAGATCTTGTTATATGGTTAAAATTGGTGAAGTCGTGTATACAGAATTGAGGGAATCTTACAGAAAATTGTGTGAAAATGGAAATTTGAAAGATGAATTAAAACATCTAGCTGAAAAGGGTTAACTTGTGCCCTAGACTTCCCACATGATTTTAAGATGGAATGGATTAAGATTGTCATGAGTTGAGTACATGACATGAATATTTGGCTAGACAATGGACCAATTAAGATTAAAAAAGAAATTATTCATAGGGTAACTGGGTATCTAATTGTTAGCGGGAAAAGGACCATGAGAGATCTGAGCAAGGAAGATATAACAGCTAATACTGGAGCAGTTTGGAACAATAGATGCATGACTATTTCTAGAATCAAGGATTTGGAGCTTGATTTCAGAGTAAGGGTAATTTTTCATAAGTTATATTAATCGAACTGACTGGACAATATTCCATGTATGACAGTCGATAAAGCTTGGAAAATAGTGAAAAAGAATCATACTTATGACCTTGCCAAGCTTCAGTTGATCCGAATGGTAGAGAGCCTTTCTTCAATCAGGAAGGCAAAGAACTCATCATGTAATTTTGGTTCTCTACTAGTTTGTATATTCTTCTATGTACAAAATTCATTTCCCACACTCAGAAATATTGTTTGGAAGAAGGACAGACCTATCACTCAGCAGATTAATGCAGTCATTCAAAAATTAGGCAGCAAATTTAAAAATATTATGGGAACATACTTTGTTGAATTCAAGAAGAGAATGAGGTTGAGAAGTAGAATTCCCATTTCATTAGTGGAGAAGCATTATGAGGAGATTTTTTTCTAGTTGACACAGATTTCACTTATGCTCAGGAAGTGATACGTAGGGTATCATGGCTAAAGCCATTTCCTTATGAAGTTAACATTGATGAGACATCTGCAAAAATCACAGTGCTCCTAGCAGAGGAGATTGATAGCTCGGTTCAATGATTTGGAAACTATGAAGAAGCAAAGGCCAAAATATCTATAAATTTGAAGGCTGGAACTATGGAGAGGAAGAGGAAAAATATTGTTAAGAATCTGAATAAAATGGTTGGGTTACCTAGTGATGAGGAGGAAGAGGATGCACCTCTAGGCCTAACTACTAGACAAGGAGAAGACATATCTACTGAAGAAGAAGAAGTTAGTGAATCTGAGGAAGAGATTCCTATAAAAGAAAAAGGAAAGAAACCAGTAGTTGCTAAGGTAACCAAGCCGAGCAAAGAAAAACCTAAGGTTACCCCTCCTATTTTTAACTATCTAAGGACAAGGGCATCAACTGTTTCATCTCCTGCAATAAAAACTAAGGTATATACAAAGAAAAATACTGGAGAGAGAAGTTATGGTAAAAGGAAACAAGTTGCAACAAAGGTTGTGTTGAGCCTACCTTTGAAGAGACCAAGAAGAAAACTACACTTGGAGTCAGATAGTGATGAAGAAAAGACAAAAATTGATGAACCCAACAATGTACCTATTGCATCATTCAAACATCCCATAGATATTGATGAGGTATGTAAGAAAATCAGAAGTTCTGCAGGGTTATCTAGATTTAAATTTATCAAGTATGAGAAGTTAAAGATAGAAAATAAGCATAAGTTTCAGGAAGCACTTTTAGACATGATGAGCACTTTCAAGATGACACCTGTAGAGATAGGAAATAATTTCCCAACAAAACTTTATGAATTTTTATCTAGTAAATGGGAATATGCATTGATGACTGAAAGGCAGATAAGAGAAGCAACATTCGCTAGAGTTATCCCAGAACTAACCAAGAAACAGTTAGCTAAATTTTTTCTAGATAATGAGCATAAGTTTATACCTAAACTCAGAGCCTATGCTATTTTGAAAAATGATATTGAAGGAGTAGTACAATAGAGTACTAGGATTTGGAAAAAAATCTTTGGGTTTTCAGTTCCAAAAGAGAATAAATTAGATGAAGGAACCTCCGAGCAGAAGGCAAAAGAAGTAGAGACCACCTCTAAGCCATAGAAAGCAGAAGAAAAAATTGCTATTGAATCTACAAAGACTAGAGTAGAACTGAAAGAGAAAATAGATACAGTGAAAATTGTGGATCTGACAATAGATAGTCCAATTGACACCACAATTGATGACACTAGAAATTTGGATGTCGAGGGTCAGGATGAGCCGAAAAACACAAGTATCAAATTGCCTATCAAGGCTACTGAGGCCAATAAAGAGAAAGATGAAGAGAAAGAAGTTGAGAAAGAGAAGACAAAAGAACAAGAGGTAAATACTGAAAATCCAGCTATTTTAGAGGTTGTGCAAACAGTTTTAGATAGTGGAGAGGAGATAAAGGATACTAAGCATAAATAAAAAGAGGTTGTACAAGTGTTGGTTAATCTACCACACTCTGCATCATTTACTCCAACCGGTCCTAAAACTGAGGGTATGCCTGATCATCAAACAATCTTGACTGAATTGAAAGATGTAATGGGAAGTAACACTGTTAAAGGAAAAGGTGTTGATGAAACAGAGCCGAGCATCAGCTCAATAGAACTCAAGAGGAGGAAATTAATTAAGAAGAAGTCTCCAAACCTAAATGTCACATTAGATGAAGTCATTGTGATTCCAAAATGGGATCCCAATGATTTGTCTTTTGAACAGATAGAGACTATTCAAGACTTACTTAAGAGGAAGAAAAGGCAAGAAGAAATGAAAAGAGAGAAAAAAACAAAAGCAAGTTTTATATGACATCAAGGATATTTTTGTGAAAGCTTTTGACATGGAAGATAAAAATCCTCAAGCACCTATTCTGGAAAAGTTAGTTCATTTTATGCAGAAGGTAAATGATGAAAAAATTGAGGCTAATGAAAAGTTGTTGCAATGGTTTGAAAGAAAATTTGAGAACAAAGTCTTGGAGAAGATCTCCGCAGAGATTGCTACAAAACAGGTTGAACTTTCTTCTCTTGTAGATATTCTTGAGGAAGTTGCAACTAATGTTTATTCTTTGTATAGAAAGTTATGTGATGTAGAATTATTCACAAAGGATAATCTATAGCTTATTGAGAAGTTGAAATTATATTTGAAGTCAACTGGTAGTTCATTAATAATGGATGCTAGCACTAGCTCCATATATTTGAAGTCAACTATTTAGACTACCTTAATACCTCATCTGTAGGTTATTCAGAAGGAACTTTCAGCTGTAAAAGACTTAGTCAAGAGGGATTCTCATCTCTCTACTGTAGATAGTTTGGTGAGTCTAGATGTCGAGCTAGAAATCAAGTTACAGGTTATGAAGTATGTAAAGGACAGTTGGGATACAACATTTTCTTTAACATTACAACTTCATAAATGGTTTTTGGACAAGTATAACTTAACCCCACCAGCTATCAGTGACAAAAACAAGGGGGAAATTGATAAGGGTTCAGCACAAGAGGAACAAAACTAGGTATAAATATTCTTACTGAAGGCATGTATACTATGTAAATTTTTGTATGTAGTATGGAGTACATTACTAGGGGGAGTACATTGTGTACTTAGGAAAATTTTGGATGGAAAGAAATGATAAGTGTGTTTTTGCCACTAATATCAAAGGGGGAGATTGTTGATCTCTAAGTTTTGTTGATCATTAGTGTCCCACACTTAGTCATTTATCCAGGTAGGTTAGCTAGTCTTCACTGCGGCCGAGCTATCCAGTATAGGCCGAGCTATCTGGCATAGTCATTGCCAAGAAGATTTATGGTTGCCGAGTGACTCAGTAATCAAGAAAAAGCTGATCATGTTCATGTCGAGCACCAGAGACTTAAGTGTCAAGCAAGATAGTTTTGACATACATGTCAGGAATGACACAAACTTGTAGGTAAACCATTTTGGGCTGACTTGTTCATGCATTTAATGATTTCAATGGAGTTAATTATGGATTTAATTATTTTATCCTATGCGTGGCATGCAGCCAATTAGAAAATTGGAATGCCTAAGCGGCATAAGCTTTTGATCCTGATCATTGATCTAGATCTAATCGCCAGATTCATAAAGTATATTAAGATTGTTTCTTAAAACCTAAAGTGTATGAGAGTATAGAGTGTATGTGTATAAATAGATGCACTAAGATTTATTTCAAGGAAGAAGCATAGATCTAGCAGAGTGATAGAGCAGTGAATAGCAGAGTAAAGACATATCAGATTATAAGATCAGAAAAGGTATTGGAAAGAGGAGATCCGTTATTAGCATCATAGTGCACATTGAAGGATCATATCTTGAGACATTCTAACAAGTGTATCAGGTAAAATATCTTAACATAGTGGTTCTATCAAACCCTTCTAAATATCTTAACCGAGTGCTTACTTTGTTGTAAGTTTAAATCCTTTCACAAGGTATATTGTAATGATCTAAAGCTCTTAACTAGGCAGACTTTTAACCAGGTAGATTACATATTGTCATCAAACTTTGTAGCCCTAATAGGAACACTTTATTGCTATAGTAGTGAAGATCTTTGTGGGTATCATCCCCACCCTAGTTTTAACTATTTGGGTTACCAAAATCTGTGTCATGAGTTATTTATTTCATGTTGTGGATTCTAATAGTTGTTAGATTAATTTTATATATGTATGAATTTGGATCAGTTAGTTTTAAGTGATTAAATTTCAAGATCTGATTCACCCCCCCCTCTCAGTATCTTGCTTTCCCAATATTGTATTTCTAACAATGCCTCCTGAATCCAAGAGGGAAGAAATTGATGAGATGATGGAGAACCATAAAAAGGAGTTCTCACCCAAGTTGAGAGCCTACATATTTCTTGAAGGGAGGCTTATGGAGCTTGAAAAAGAAATTCACAAAACTTGGAGAAAAATACTCAATAGACCTATTGAGGAAGCAAGCCCTAAAAAAGGACAACAAGAAGAAGATGATAATCAGGCAACTCAAGAAAAAATAATAATCAAAGATGTCGAAGATGACACATCAGTTGAGTTAGATAAACAAGAAATGGACACAACCAGCAACAAGAATGTGGAAGTTGTAGATGAAATATGGTAATACACCACAATGAATAACATAGTCATTGACATAACCGATGACCCAGAAAAAGAAATACAAAAACATGAAGATGTCACTATTATCAAGGACAAGACCGACAAACAAGACACAACATTTGACACTTCATAGGTGAACATATCAAGAAACATGCCAATATTGATGCAAGCCATCAACATACTTCAAGAAATAGACAAGTCACCTAAAAAAGATTTAATCATTCCCAAGGATGCAAGGGATGAAGGAAAGAAAGACGAAACCGATGAACAGAATGTCATCGGCGACACTCATATTGTAACTAAAACTAACAAGGTTGTAGAAGGAGATTTACAGAAAGAAGATGGAGACACCACTAAGAATTATGGACAGAAAAAAGAAGATTAAGTACATAAGGACACTGATGAAGGAGGAAAACCTAAATATGGCACTCCTGAGGAAACTGAAAAATTTTCAATAGACAATGTAAAGGTTGATGCGGAGACGTCTACTAAAAACTAACAAGTTGACACCGATGCACAACAAAAAAAAAGGCAACACCACAAGTCACTTCATCTAGTACCACAGACAAAGATGAGAAAATGGCTATGGTTCTAAACTCAAGTGAAACTCAGAAGAAGAAGAACAAATCCAAAAAGAGTAAGTTGGAAGTCACTCTTGATGAAATCATTGAGATACCCAAATGTGACCCAACTACACTTGATTATGAAGCACTAAAAGAATATGGTGAAATATGCCAGAGGAAGGCATTACAGGAGAAGCTGAGAAAGCAGCACTGAGACTCCATGGTACTAGAAACAACTAGGAACATCTTGCATCAGATTGTACACAATGTTGATGTTGATCAAACTAAACCTATTCTTCATCAACTAACCAATTTCGCCGAAGCCATTACAATACAAAAAATTGATGCAGAGAAGGCAATTGAAGAGAGAGCATAGTAGAAATATCAGCACAAGCTAGTTGAAAAGATCAGCCAAGAAGTGGTAGTAAACAAGGTAAAGCTTTCAAAATTCATAAGTGAATTAGATCCCATAATTTTTGAAGTTATCTCCTTGATCCAACAATTTAGCACAATTGAAAAATTCACTAAGGATCATAGTGATAAGATAGACAAGTTAGATTCTGATCTAGCTACAAGTGCTAAAGGCTTAACCATCAAGGACAATGCACTAAATTTGAATTATGAGAAGATTGTTGAAGTAAAAAGGTTAAGGCAAGAGCTGTGGGAAGTAGAAACACAATTCAGGAAAGAGCTCACCGAGCTCTAGGCTCAACTTCTACCAAATCTAACACTGCTTCAACAACATATGAGTTCAGTAAGACAACTGATAGCAACCCTCGAGATGTTTGTAGCATACGACATCTGCGATATGCACTCAAAGATCACACTTGAGCACATGGCTCTAGAGAACCTGAAGGACCAACAGGAGAAGATGATGGAAGACATGAATTCTTCACACTCACATTTTTTATAAGCTATAAGGTATACACATTTTCCCTTAATATCAAAAAAGGGGGAAAATAATGATATGTACAGATAGAAATTTATACAGTACAAAAAAGGGGAGAAAATAATGATATACCAACATATACATAGGGGTAGTGATGAAATGAATAAGGATTATATATGTTGTACATACTTAACATTTTGTTATTATTTTGCACATATCAGTTTTTGATACTAATGTCAAAGGGGGAGATTGATGACATTATTTTTCCATTATTATGTAAACAACACTTTCGGTAAGCATACACTAAAAGATAGGACAAAGAGAAAACCAAAAATGCAGATATAAGAGATCACCAAAAACTGCTAAGTACAAAGAAAATTGATGACACAATTTTGTGTGTAAACCAAAATTGCAAAGTGGAAAGGATACAGAGGAACCCAAAAGAGAGTTCAAGTAGGAACACCATAAATCACTCTAACTGACTTCAGAGCATAACCGACCGACAGAAACCTAAAGTTAATTGCAGCCCCAAAAAAGTGGATCTGACTTCCACATTAGATAAAATAGTCATGTTCTATTTATAGAATCTTGATTTATTTTTAAAACCATTTCTTTAGGGACAAGAAACATGAATTTAAGTTTTTTAATCAATCTAACTGATTTAAAACACATAGACTAGGAGATCAAGGTCAAGTTGTAAACCTGTATCTTAGAGTTAATATTTTTTTATGTGAAACTTGATTAGGTAAATCTATCTTATAAATAGATGATGTGATCATTCATTATAAGAGATGAGTGATGTGATGTGAGAATGGATGAGAGGATGAATGAAGCATACAAGCATATCTAAGGATCAGATTGAATGTTTCAAGAACCAGAACAACAAAAGGTGAATTTGGTTATCAAGAACCAAGAACAATGACTACCGAGCATTAGAGGTATTATTCAATTGCATTAGGTGATACACTTATTCATGTAATCTTAAATGGATCTGAAATCAGCAGTAGGAGATTGCATACACCAGGTCAAATTTTAATTTTCTTACATTCTAACAAGTGAAGCAAAGTGTAAAAATTCTTTCAAGAAAGGTGGATTTAAAAGTCTAATTATAAATCTCTTAACCGAGTGCACACTCAATAGTGTTCCTAAATCTCTTAACCATGTAGACTTTAACAGGTCTCCACAAATACTCTTAACAAGGTAGATCATCAGAAGTGATCAAATTGTAAGCCTTAACTGGCCCCTTCCAATCTACAGATAGTGAATAATTTGTGTTTGTCATCCCCACTACAGTTTTTACTTCCTAATAGGAGTTTTTTAAGATATCATATCTTGTTTTATGAGTCTATTACTTTCATGAATGTTTCTATGAATGTTCACATGTTTGGTTAAGTTTATAAATTGATATATCTTACATCAAGATAACATAGAACAGATGGTTGGATAAACATTTGATAACTTAAAGGATAAAGGTTAAAAGATAGAAAAGTTTTAGAGGTACTGATTCACCCCTCCCCTCTCAGTACACACTTCCCATTAATTCCAACAATTAGTATTAGAGCTAAGTCTCTTCTTCAGAAAAGGTAAAAGTGCTAAGAGAAAAGATCATACAATCGAGAAGTACAGACTTGACAAATGTATTGAGAATAAGAAGCTATAAATTCAGATATTCTATGAGCAGTATAAAGAAGTTAGAATTAGTATGAGATAGTTGTTAGATGAAAGAAATATTATGGCATCTCGTTGTAATGAAACAGATTATCATGAGGAAGAGATAAAAGATTTCTTTGAGTCTTCAGGATCAACTACAAGAAAAGCATCAGACACATTAGAAGAAAGCATCACAAGCCTAAATGAAATCAATGAACATCTGGCTAGACAAGTGAAATATCTGCAAATTGGCCAAGAGACACAGATGGTAAGAATGAGTGATGTCATGAAAAGTGCTAGACAAGCTGAGAAAGAAAGAACACTAGCTATTGATGATATAAAGAAGATTACTGAAAAGCTACAAGAGAAAGAAACTAAAATACAAAATATTAACAGAACATCACCATGAGATTACAAAACAGATTATTCTTATGAGTCAAGAAGCAAACATAATGAATTTTGAACTCATTGAAAGAATAGAAGCTATCAGTGAGCTAAGGAAAGAGAATGAAAAGTTGAAACATGAAATAAGAATTTAGTAGCAGCATAATGAAATTATCAAGAAAGATGAAGAGAGCAATATTAGAATGGATGATTTTCTTGAAGGACAATGAAGATTCAACAACGACACCAGTTTAGGATTTACCAAGAATAGAGAATCACCCAATCAAGTTGATCCAAAGAATCTCTATGCAAATCTGAGACCAAGAAATCTGACATGCAATCACTATGGAAAGCAAGGGCACACATCAAATGTATGCAGAGCCAAAATGAAAGGTATTCCTAAATCCAAACTTCAATCATAGGATTTTGTTACAAATGTAACAAGAAAGGACATAAAGCATATGAATGTAAGTCTAAGATGAAACAACCAAAGAAGGAAACCTAAGTGGCCAAATACTATCCTAATTGCAAAATGAATGGGCACACTACTCTTGAATGATGGAAAAAGAAAAAGAAATAATTGAAGCTTAAAGGTCAAGAAACTCCCGATCAACCAAAAAGAGTCAGTAACTAGTATGTATGGGATTACAAGACATGGACAAATTGTACATCATGTGGAAGATTTGGTCACATTGCTACAAACTGTATGAGATAGTGGACAAGAAAGTTGAGAGGCTGGACTAACCCCAAAATGGAATGCTTACAATGTCATAAAGTTGGTCACCTCAAGAAATACTACAGAGACTGAATGATAGAGACCAAGACATATCCCAATGGAAACACCATTGAAGCCATCCAAAGAATGAGAGACAAAATGTGGAGAAAAGCTTCAAACAATGATAAAGTTGGACCGAGAAATGCAAATGGTGAAACCCCATCCAATGGATCTGGTGATATCACCACCACCACCTAAGAAGAACAAGTAAGTATGGAACTACCTATGTATTATTTTACATTAGTTCCATAATATGTTTATGAAATGCAAAATTAGCATAAGTAAAGATGCATCATGATATTACTTGTTAAAATCTATGATAACTATTCTATTGGGCAATACATACCAAAATCCATCGGTATACGCTCAAAGCTAAAACTGCCTAAACTTACCAAGAAGCATCGGTTAACATGAGAAAGAAAAGTTTCTAGTGTAAACTAAGACTCGTCGGTAATCAAGCAAGTTGAACAAGTTGTTTGTGCACAATACTGAAACCCGTTGGTACAAGCAAAGAGTAAGACGAACACCCTGAAACATTGCATTATCATTGAAGAGAGAAGTTAAGGCTCAAACTAACAAACTCCATCTTCACACACCAAGGATTGATTGAGTATTAATGACTCACTTTTAGGGCAAATGCCTATAAAAGGGCGATGAAAGGGTTTCATTGTTCACCATGACCAAGGCAGAGCGATGAGAGAGTAATTTGTGCAAACAGTGATAGCATCATAGAGTGACTTCAAATCGACCCAGAGCACTCCAATAGATCAGTGACCACAAAATGTGTAAATAGTAAGTTCCTATGATAAACAATAATGTTGTTTTACACATTTTTCAGAAAGCCCTAAATATCTGAAACAATGGCCTCGACCTTAAGAACCACCAAAATGAAGAACATCAAGGAAGATAAGGTTAAGCTCATCAAGAACTCTACTTGTGATGAACCTCACTACAATATTTTCCCTGAGGTTGCATCACAACCCAACAGTGCTAGAGAATTCTTACGAATACTAGCTAGGGTTTTTCTCCTCGAAGATGTGCAAGCTACATCCACTGCAATATTGCAGAAATTGGTGATTTAGAGGTGGAGCAAGCTTACAAGAATCTATGTAATGAAGATGGATACATAAAAGATTAACACAAACACATACAAGTGAAAGGGCTCACTAATGCCCTATTTGTCCCGAAGGTATTCAAAACCAAGTGGATTCGGTTAGTACTGAGCCGAATGCACAATCATAAGCTATGGCTGGATGAGCCTAAAATGATAACCCAAGATGTTATCCATGCAGTCACCGGTTACCCTATAACTGAGAAGGTAAAAGAATTGAAACACCCACCCAAGGCTGAGATTGAGAAGAACACTGGAGCAAAGTGTGATGGCAGAGGATTGAAGATATCCACTACAACTGATGATGAACTTAAATTTGGAGCATGTGTTCTAGGTTAAAAATTCTTCCAAGGAAGCAAGATGAACAACATAGCATCCGAAGTTGTAGATACAACCTATAAGATTGTAAAGAAAGGTACTCAGTTTGATCTTTCAGAACTTCTACTGAACTAGCTGGAAGAAAAATTTAGGAAAATAAGAAATGCTAAGACAAATACATGTAAGTTTGGATCACTTATCATGTGCATTTTCTTTTACTTTCAAGAAACATTTCCATCAGTAGGAGATGTAAAATGGGATACCAAAAAATTGGTCACCATATAGATTAGTGAATACATAACATCATTGGGAGACAAATTTGAAACAATCATGGATGAGTACTTTACAGGATTCAAGGACCAAATGCAGAAAAGAGTTAGGATCCCTAAGAAAATTATAGAGAATTTCAAGAATGATATATGTTTTATGGTTGACACCAACCACACATACATCAAACCTATTGTACCAAGGATAGCATGGTTACAACCTTTGGAATATGAGATAAATATTGATCAAGCATCCAATGCAATTAATGCAATGATAAATGAACGATTAGACAAGAAACAACCAAAGTTCAGAACTTATGAAGAGGCAAAAGCAAGAATCAAAACTAGATTGGTTGTGAATCAAATTGATAGAAAGAAAGATAAAATGGTTAAGAACTTAAAGAAAATATTGTCAGTTACTGAAGAGAAAACTAAGAAAAAGGAAGAAATTGAAGGATAGTCACCCGTTGGTGAGGCTGAGAAATTAAGTGACTTTGAGTCTACAGAGTCAGATACTCCATTGCCAATACCTGCAAAGAATCCAAGAACCACAGCTACTTCTAGAAAAAGAATCCAAATAGCTAAAGACTCAAGTACTTCACCCTTGAAGAAAGGACAAGTGAGAACATACAAGAGGAAACTAGCTACATAGAAAAGAGGGCCAACAAAGAAAAGGAAGTTCATAAGAACCAAAGAAGATATTGAGGACACCGAACAAAATGAAGGTGTACAAGCAAAAAAGATTAAGGTTCCAAAAAGCATTGATGAGATATGCAAATCTATTGCAAATTTAGGATCTATTATAGATTCTAAGATAAGAAGATGGCTAAAACTTGATCGAGAAGATCAAAACAATATTGAAGATTCCATCATTGCAAAGATGTACAAATTCAAGTACGTACCAATTCAATATGAATGTAATAATGTACCAAAGGAACTCTTGGAAAAAATATATGCTAGATGGTCATTTTCATTAAAGAATGAGGAGATAAGGGAAACAGTACTTTTTCCTCTTATTCCTCTTGAATCCAAGAGGGAAGAAATTGATGAGATGATGGAGAACCATAAAAATGAGTTCTCACCCAAGTTGAGAGCCTACAAATTTCCTGAAGGGAGGCTTATAGAGCTTGAAAAAGAAATTTAAAAAACTTGGAGGAGGATAATCAATAGACCTATTGAGGGAGCAAGCCCCGAAAAAGGACAACAACAGCAAGATGATAATTAGGAAACTCAAGAACAAATAATAATCAAAGATGAAGAAGATGACACATCAATTGAGTTAGATAAAGAAGAAATGGACACAACCGGCAACAAGAATGTGGTAGTTGGAGATGAAATATGGTCGGGCACCACAATGGCTAACATAGTCATTGACATAACTGATGACCCAAAAGAATAAATACAAAAAGATGAAGATGTCACTATTATCAAGGACAAGACCGACAAACATGACACAACATTTGAAACTTCACAGGTGAACATATCAAGAAACATGCCAATATTGATGCAAGCCATCAACCTACTTCAAGAAATAGACAAGTCACCTGACAAAGATTCAATAATTCCTAAGGATGCAAGGGAAGAAGGAAAGAAAGACAACACCGATGAATAGAATGTCATCGGAGACACTCATATTGTAACAAAAACTGACAAGGTTACAGAAGGAGATTTATAGAAAAAAATGGAGACACCACTGAGAAGGATGGATAGAAAAAGGAAGATGAAGTACATAAGGACACTGATGAAGGAGGAAAACCTAAATATGGCACTCCTGAGGAAACTAAAAAATTTGCAATAGACAATGTAAATGTTGATGTGAAGATGTCTACTAAAAACCAACAAGCCGACATCGATGCACAGCAGCAAAAAGAGGCAACACCACAAGTCACTTCATCCAGTACCACAAACAAAGCTGAGAAAATGGCTATGGTTCTACACTCAAGTGAAACTCAGAAGAAGAAGAATAAATCCAAAAAGAGTAAGTTGGAAGTCATTCTCGATGAAATCATTGAGATACCCAAATGTGACCCAACTACACTTGATTATGAAGCACTAAAAGAATATGATGAAATATTCTAAAGGAAGGCATTACAGGAGAAGTTGAGAAAGCATCACCGAAACTCCATGGTACTAGAAACAACTAGGGACATCTTGCATCAGATTGTACCCGATGTTGATGTTGATCAAACTAAACCTATTCTTGATCAACTAGCCACTCTCACCGAAGCCATTACAATGTAGAACATTGATGCAGAGAAGGCAATTGAAGAGAGAGAAGAGCCAAAATATCAACACAAGCTAGTTGAAGAGATCAGCCAAGAAGTGGCAGTAAACAAGGTAAAGCTTTCAGAATTCATAAGTGAATTAGATCCAATAATTTTTGAAGCTATCTCCTTGATCCAACAATTGAGCACAATTTAAAAATTCACTAAGGAGCATAGTGGTAATATAGAAAAGTTAGATTGTGATCTAGCTACAAGTGCTAAAGGCTTAACCACCAAGGACAATGCACTAAATTTGCATTATGAGAATATTGTTGAAGTAAAAAGGTTAAGGCAAGAACTGTGGGAAGCAAAAACACAACTCAGGGAAGAGGTCACCAAGCTCCAGGCTCAACTTCTACCAAATCTAACACTGCTTCAACACCATATTAGTTCAGCAAGACAAGTGATAGAAACCCCCGAGATGTCTGTAGTAGACAGCATCTACGATATGCACTCAAAGATAACACTAGAGCACATGGCTCTAGAGAACCTGAAGGACCAATGGGAGAAGATGATGGAAGACATGAAGTCTTCACACTCTCACATTTTTTATAAGCTATAAGGTATACACATTTTCCCTTAATATAAAAAGAGGGGGGAAATAATCATATGTACAGAAAGAAATCTATACAGTACAAAAAGGGGAGAAAATAATGATATACCAGCATATACATAGGGGGAGTCATGAAATGACTAAGGATTATATATGTTGTACATACTTAACATTTTGTTAGTATTTTTCACATATCATTTTTTTACACTAATGTCAAAGGGGGAGATTGATGACACTATTTTTCCATTAGTATGAAAACAACACTTTCGGTAAGCATACACTGAAAGATAGGACAAAGAGAAAAACAAAAATGCAGATATAAGAGATCACTGAAAACTGCTAAGTACAAAGAAAACTGACGACACAATTTTGTGTGTAAACCAAAATTGCAAAGTGGAAAGGATATAGAGGAACCCAAAAGATAGTTCAAGCAAGAACACTGAGAATTATTCTGACTTCAGAGCATAACCAACCGATAGAAACCAAAAGTCAGCTGCAGCATGCAAAAAGTGGATCTGACTTCCATGTCGAATAAAAAAGTCGTGTTCTATTTATAGAATCTTGATTTATTGTTAAAACTGTTTCTTTAGGGAAAATAAACATGAATGTAAGTTCTTTAATCAGTCTAACTGATTTAAAACACATATACTAGGAGATCAAGGTAGAGTTGGAAACCTGTGATCTTAGAGTTAATATTGTTTTATGTGAAACTTAATTAGGTCAATCCATCTTATAAATAGATGATGCAATCATTCATTATAAGAGATGAGAGATGTGATGTGAGAATGGATGAGAGGATGAATGAAGCATATGAGCATATCTAAGGATCAGATTGAAAGTTTCAAGAACAACAAAAGGTGAATTTGGTTATCAAGAACCAAGAACAGAGACTCCTGAGCATCAGAGGTATTATTCAATCACATTAGGTGATTCACTTATTCATGTAATATTAAATGGATCTAAAATAATAAATAGGAGATGGCATATACGAGGTCAAATTATGATTTTCTTAAATTCTAACAAGTGAAGCAAAGTGTAAAAATCCTTTCAAGAAAGGTGGATTTAACAGTCCAACTATAAATCTCTTAACCGAGTGCACACTCAAAAGTGTTACTAAATCTCTTAACTGAGTAGACTTTAACAAGTCTCCACAGATACTCTTAACATGGTAGATCATCAGAAGTGATCAAATTGTAAGCCTTAACTGGCCCCTTCCAATATGCAGATAGTGAAGAATTTGTGGGTGTCATCCCCACCACAGTTTTCACTTCCTAATAGGAGTTGTCTGCGATATCATATCTTGTGTTATGTGTCAATTACTTTCATGAATGTTTCTATGAATGTTCACATGTTTGGTTAAGTTTATTAATTGATATATCTTACATCAAGATAGCATAGAATAGATGGTTGGATAAACATTTGATAACTTAAAGAATAAAGGTTAAAAGATACACTATTTTCAGAGGTACTGATTCACCCCTCCCCTCTCAGTACTTACTTCCTATTAATTCCAACACATTTTCCATGGGAGAAAATAGGCTGGTACTAGGTAGTCAACCAGGTAAAGCCCTAGAACCCTATACCCCGCCCCATAGAAGGGATCCTTCTGTTAGGATTAATTAATATTGAGAGGGGGGTGAATCAGTATTACAACACTTTAAACTTAAATAAAGTAAATTACAACTTAACCATATAATTTCTGAAATCAAAAGAACATAAACACAAAACACAAAACTCATAACACCATGAATTTTTTGTCGAGGAAACCTTGGTCAAGGAAAACACCGGTGGGGATGGTACCCACAAATATGCACTAAAAGTATAATGTCCTTGTTAGGATACCTATCCCTGTTAGAAGATGATTATTACATTAGTAAATTTCCTTGTTAGAGGAATACAAAACCATGTTAAAGGTATACTGAGCTCACTACTCATACAATCATAAATGAAATTTTGTTACCATACTTTATCAAGAATGAACAATACAAGAATCTGTGATGCTTAGGTAGTTCTAGTTGTAGTTTTCATTACCATCTAACTGATTCTGATATCACAATGCATCCATCCAACTCTTCACATCCATACCAATCTATCACACATCCATCACATGAATCACTTCTCAAAAAGATCTTCCTATATATACATTGTTACATATCCAGTCGGCTTCCAATTACATCATAAAATAGAATTAATACTTATACAAAAATAAATTACCAAGTTGGTGATCATATACTATCAGAACATAGGTAATCCATAATTCAAATCCAATATAGCGTGTTTGGACTTCGCATTATACTCTCTCAATCATCACAACTATTTATCTACCATGTATCATTGTTACTCTATCTTTGCATGTCTTCATCATACTGTAATTTACTGTGATCAACTCCAAAACATAAGCTCTTAACTAAAGGTCACACATATCCCAAAATAGCTTCTCCTAAGCTCACATGTCTTTATTCGTCATATACTATATTTTTTAAACAAAATTGTACTTTTGTACCTTGTAACTCTTCTTCCTAAACTTAGTCATTTTGTAGTCCTTAACTCCAAAACTATGTTTCACACTATCTAATCATCCATTGTTGGAAAGCTACAATGTAAACAATTGTTGTTTTGTCATTGATGTCAAACCTTAACTGGTGAGAGTATTGCTATCTATTTGAGTACCATATCTATTGATTGTTGAAGAATATTTGATGGCATGGATAACAAGAAGACCGAGTGAAATGGTTGAGTTATGGGAAACTACAAGGGTACTTGATCAGTTGGTACATTGGAAAAGTAATGTTTTGTTTATCTATAACACTAAGTTAAGATGTCAATTTACTGGGAATAGTATATGCCGAGTGAAGTTTGTGTCGACCGAGCACCAGTGTATGTCAAGCATAATTTCTAGTGTCGACCGAGTGCCAGTAAATTGCCAATGAAATCAGTAATGACTGAGTGGAAGAACACAGTGTTGGCCGAGCACCAGTATTTTGGTAAATGTTGAGATTTGAGATCTCTGGCTGATATAAATATATTTATTGTGATATGTAAAGTTAATGGTCCACATTATTAAATGCACGGGTAACCATAATTAATTCATGGATTCAAGATTTAATTTGTGATTTCTTTGGAGAAGTAAATTAAATGTAAATGATGGAAAGATCCGTTGGATCTAACCTAACCTAAGATCTATGATCTTTATTAAGTGGCAATGATTTATTTTACCTAGATGAAGATGTATAAGATTACCTTGAGGGGTTATTCAAATTATGAAAAAAGTGTGTGCTAAGTGTATGCAAGAGGATTGCATGGTTAATTGGCTAATTGGCATGATCTAGCAGAGTAGGCTGAGAAGAGAAGCAGAGAGTTACGAAAGAGACTGCTTGATGGATTTCCAAGCAGATCTGAAGATTGAAATGAGAATGGAGGCCACTTAGTGAATTACAATTAGAGCTGAATTGGATCTGGATTTGCAAAGTAAGTTGTATGTATCCGATCACACCTGTTGATTACTTTCTAATTATTGTATTAGTCAAATTCCTTTAACCAGGTTGACCTAACAGTCCTTGTATAAATCCTTTGAACAAGGTGACATTCAGATGGATTTTTCTAAGTCCTCTAACAAGGCCACTCTTGATAGGGTAATTAAATCCTTTAACCAGGTCACATTTAGTAGTGTGTTTTGTAACCTTTAATAGGGTTGGCTCCTAACAGAGCTCACTTTAGAAGAGTGAAAATCTGGTAGCATGTTACTGGTGGTTTTTCCCAAATTGGGTTTCCATGTTAAATATTGGTATCAACTTGTGTGAATGTTTATGTTGTGTTTTACTGTTAAGTTTCTGCAAGTTGATTACATTTGAACAGTAAACTGCATATTTATGTTGTTGATTTATGTTGTTGCTACCGAGAAGATCTGAGTTGTTTAAAGTTCTATAAAGTTTCAATTAGTACATCTAGACATATGGATAACTGATTCACCCCCCTCTCAATTATTCTAAATTCATTCTAACATCCATAACATATGTTTTCCATAAATGACAACGCTCAAGTGTTCCAGAATACTCTTAAATGAAACAATTTCCAACAATCTCTCCCTTTGGCATTGATGGCAACACTTAGTGAAAAATGACTAAGTGTCAATACCAAAATAAAGTACACATAGAACTCTTTATCTCCTTTACATATATATTCTCTACTCTATACATTTTCCATATCTTCTCTTCTCCCCTTTGACATCAATGGAAAAGGTATACAAAAAATGTAGAATACATAACAAAATTGTGCCACTACTTACCAAAAATTATATCATATTTAGCACATCTTGGAAGGAGCTCCCCAATATCTCTAGTTCCTCTAACCAATTCTTCACCAGTATCTGACTCACATGAATAAGCCCATTCTATGCAAAAGAAGATGTCTTTGTTGCCTTTAGCTCGGTAGGCATATATTTGGTGAGGGCTAGCGCTATCTTCTCCATGTCAGAAAGATGGGTCTCAAGAATTGATAACTTAGGAGTGATTAAAATCTTTAGCATACCAAATATTCCCACAACTCCCCCTTTCTCTATATCCAAATCACTTATTTTGTCCAATATTCTAGACACTTCTTTGTCTAACTCCAATATAGAGTGTGAAGAGGTCTCATAATTGTCCATCATCTTGTTGAGAGTTAGTCTATCCTCTCCTCAATTTTTTTGAGATGTCTAATAGGATTTATACAATAACTGTATAACTTCCTTTCGTGCGATATACAACTCCTTGCCTCAAATATTTTATTGTTCAATATGCCCAAGTCCCATGAGATAGACTTGAAAACTTCTTCCAACTTCTTCGCAAGGTACTTCATCTCTACTTTCTCTTTAGCGATCTTCTCCAAGGACTCCTAGTGACTTTGAAAGTCATCCAATACCATGTTTAAGTTCTCTGCAC
This sequence comes from Thuja plicata, assembly GCA_018584345.1. NCBI lineage: Eukaryota > Viridiplantae > Streptophyta > Pinopsida > Cupressales > Cupressaceae > Thuja > Thuja plicata. The sequence continues at coordinate 374,382 of MU222919.1, forward strand.
TATCCTTCTATTGGAAATAAAAAGGTATAGGTAGGATTTTTTTGACAGTATCAACTACTCTTTCAATTACCCTTGTCTTCCTCTCACCTTTCTTCGTAGATCTCTCCTTTTATTTAGCAAATTGGATGTAGGATAACTTCATTAGATCATCCATATTCATATTCTCAATATCAGTGCTCAGATTTGTAACCACCTAATTTTGATCTGTCGCAACTATAGACCCTATTTGCCCTAAGTGTGATCATACCCTCGAGTTATGTCCAAACGACCCTGTTACTGTTTGGCATAAATACTTTGAATCAATTTAATGTCCTACGTGATTTTTATCACTGATTTATATTATCTATTGTAGCCATACAATTCAAATCAATATCGACCAATCAAATTAAATCAAAATCAAACATGGCTATAGTATTTAATTATAAAGGAATTAAATAAATCCCTATATCAAGTATCACTTGCAATCCAACCCATTCCCCTATCCTATTAATTTAATTAAAATGGCTATAGTCCCCTAATTATTAAAAAGCAATTTAATTGTTTTAATAATTAAATCCTATATTTCTAAATGAATTAAATAAGTTTATTTCATTTATTAATATTCCCTTA
>MU222919.1:408146-427298 GCA_018584345.1 Thuja plicata
ATTGTTTATTTTCTGGACCTAGGGTTTGCAATTTTGTTTTCAGTTATATGTCTAGGTTTACATTTTTGTTTTCTACCCAGGGTTTCTTATTTCAGTTGTGTTTAGGTTTAGGTTTAGGTTTAGGTTTAGGTTTAGGTTTTCTACCTAAGGTTTTAAGTTTTGAAAGTCTTTTTATTTTTCATAACTAATTTACAAAGTAAAATAAAACTAAACATAATGTAATTTATTGTAATCCTATTAAAAGAACAAACTTCAAACATTAAACATAATATATGTATTGAACATTAAATATTAAACCAGTTCTAAGAGAGAGAGAGAGAGAGAGAGAGAGAGAGTTTATTGTTTATTTTCTAGACCTAGGGTATACAATTTTTTTTGTTTGAAGTTCAGTCTAGCTTTACATTTGTGTTTTCAACCTAGCGTTTACAATCTTATTTTAGTTGTGTTTAGGTTTTAGTTTTCTACCTAGGGTTTCTTGTTTCAGTTGTCGTTAGGTTTAGGTTTTAGTTTTCTACCTAGGGTTTCTTGTTTCATTTGTCGTTCTACGTTTAGGTTTTAGTTTTCTAAAATAATTTACAAATTAAAATTTCAAACTAAATATAACAATTTATTTTAATCCTATTTTAAAAAAAACTTTAAACATTAAATAGTAAATAATAAACATAATGTACATTTTTAACATTAAACTAATTAAAAAAAACAATAAAAAATATTTTTAGTAAAAAAAACAATAATACGTACCTGTAGTCAGAAAAATGGCAGCAAGGGGGTTAGCGGTAGCTCTAAAAAATGGGCACCCGTCTAGAGCAAAACGTAATCACATTTTGCAAATTGTGAAAATGATTTGCAAAATAATTTAAAACAAATTTTAAATAGTTTTGCAAAACGAGCACCCATTTTTTTAAAAATGGGTGCCCGTTTTGGCACAGGCACCCAAACCAAAACAGGTGTCCATTTTTAAAATGGGTGCCCATTTTATATATACGGCTCAGGCACCCGAACCATAACGGGCACCCATTTTTTAAAAAATGGGTGCCCGTTTCTATTTGCCAATTTTTTTTGCCCGTGGACTTCCGTGGAATTGACACTCAACTTTGTGCTTGCACCCTTACTCAGGATCTGATCACTTCCCTATCCAACTAAATTCATTGAAAACTATAGACCTATAAGGTGCCCCTTTAAGTTTGAATAAATGTGGTTCAAAGATGAAAAATTGATTGGGCTTATTGAGAAATGGTGGAGAAACATTGAACTGAAAGGATCCAAATTGTTTTTTTTAATCACTAAACGTAAAGATATAAAAACCAAATTAAAAGGGTGGAACAAGAATTATTTTGGAAACATCTTCGAAAATAAGGAAAATTTTGAAAAAGAACTCGAAGACCTAAATAAATAAATAATAAAATATGGGATGAATGAGGAATCCCACCAAAAAGAGAAATATTTAAAAATACAACTAGAAGATATTTTAGCAAAAGAAGAACTTTTTTGGAGGCAAAAATCCAGTGAAACCTAGCTAGAGGTGGGAGATAAGAACACAATTTTTTTCACAATAGTACTAAGATTTGAAGGAATATTAATAAAATCATTAAGATTAAGCATCCCAAAAAAACAATACTAGAAAATTCAAAAGATATCGCAGAAATGACAGTTACATTCTTTAACAATGTTCTTAACAACTAGGAGGGTTCAAATCTTAAAGACCAAGACAAGATCCTATAACAGATACTGAGACCCATCAATCAAAACCAGAAAAAAATTCTCAAATTCAAATTCACAAAAGCATAAATAGAAGTAGTAATTAAAAACATGCAACCAGACAAAGACCCTGGAGTAAACGGTTTTCCAACTTTCTTCTTTCATAAATGCTAGAATTTAATAAGGGATGAGGTGATATAGGTTATTGAAGGAGTTAGAAACTCGGGTAGCCTCCTTAGAGAGTTAAATAACACCCTCATAGCCCTAATACCAAAAAATGAGAAAGTTGAGGGCTTTAATGATCTAAGGCCCATCTCCTTATGTAATACCATTTACAAAATCCTAACCAAAGAAATGGAAAATAGAATACAAAAAGTGCTTCCTACCATAATAAGTGAAGAACAAATAGGTCTTGTACAAGAGAGATCAATTTATGATGGATTCATTATAGCTCAAGAATAAATTCACTCCATCTAGATCAATAAGAACCCAAGTATGCTCAGTAAATTAGACATTAGTAAAGCCTATGATAAAGTGGGTTGGTGCTTCTTATGCAAGGTAATAGAAAATCTTGGGTTTTATAAACAATGGATAAACCTAATCTTTGAATGCATATATACTCCTAAGTTCTTGGTCCTAATGAATGGATCCTATGAAGGCTTCTTTGAGTCGTCAAGGGGAATTAGGAAAGGAGACCCACTATCACCATTTCTATTTGTTATCATGGCTTAGGCTCTTGGCAGAAATCTGAGTGTAGCTAGGACAGAGGGTTCTATAAGGGGTATTAGAATCACTAGTAACATAGAACCAACTACACATCAGCAATTTGTAGGTGACAATTCTTTTTGGACAAAGTAGAATCAAAGATGCACAATCCATAAAGAAAATATTACAAACATATAGAAAAGATGTAGGTCAAGAAATCAACAATGATAATTCAGAAATTTTCTTCTTTAACACAAGAAGACAGGAAGAAGAGGACATATGTAACATCTTAAGATTTAGGAAAGGATCACTCAATTGTAAATACATGGGCCTGACTTTAAATATAGGTATAAAATCTACATCAGCATGGGACAACATAATATCTAAAATCAAACAAAGGACTAAATATTGCAAAGGAAAATGGCTATCCTCAGCAGGAAAAATGGTTGTGTTAAAATTAGTCCTATTAGCTATCCCTATATACCAGCTATCATGTACCCAACTACCAAAAGAAAAAATAGATGAAATCAATGGACTACTTAGGAAATTCTTTTGGCAAGGTGTAGAGGAAAAAGAAGATAGCATTAGTAGCATGGGATAAATTATGCCTTCCTAAAGAAAATGGAGGCATGGGTTTCAAGAACATCAAGGAAAAAAGTAAGGCTTTAGGGGCCAAAGTCATCTCTAAAATTCTATCTAATCCCAACCTAAAATGGGTAAAGATTCTTAGACAAAAATACTTAAATGGTAGGGATCCTTCTACCATTTTTAGAGTAGTCAATCCAGTTAAGGGATCTAGAATATGGAACTTGATGATGGATTGTAGAAACATTATTGAGGAAAAATTGACATGGAACATAGGAGATGGTAGAAAATCCTAGTTTTGGGAAGAATCTTGGGAAGGAAACCAACCCATAAATACTCTTGATAACTTTGAAATATCAAAGATATTCTACAAAATCTATGGGGTAAGAAAGTGAGGGATTACATTGAACCTTCCTCATTATACAATACTGAGGACCCAAAATGTAAAACAATGGAATGGTTAAATATCCCAGAGAGAGAGAGAGAAATGTTCTTACAGACATCTTGAGTCAGAGAAATATAACATTGAATAGATGAAGTGACAGATTAATTTGGGGAGCATCCAACACAAGGGAATATGTTACCAAAGAGGGATATAAATTATTAATGAACAAATAGCTTAGACCAAAAAATAATCTACCCATACACCTATGCTAGGACAATGTATGCTTACCCAAGGTCAGATTCTTTTTATGGCTAGCCTTGCAAAAGAAAATACTAACTACTGATAGTTTTACTAAAATGGGGTATGAATGCCCTAGGAGGTGCCCCTTATGTGAAAATGATATGAGAATGTAGACCAATTACTTCTAAATTGCATCTTTTCCAGAAAATGTTGGGGATGGCTATGCTCTAAACTAAGTTTCACCTCTTCTTTACCAAACAACATTGTGACCCTCTTCCAATCCTAGCCAAATTACTTTAAAAATAGCATCTATAATATATTATGGAAAAAATTTCCTTTCGTGGTCATGTGATAAATTTGAAAGGAAAGAAACAAAAGATTGTTCAAAGATAATAAAATGGATATAAACCAAATCATAAACAAAATTAATGCATCCATTATTGAAACAGTAAATACAAGAATCTCTAACATTTATAGTTCACATAAATCAATGACTTCATGGGATAGTAAGAGACGAAACCTATGGGTAGTATTAAAACTTCCAACATTTGCTAATAAACTAGAAATAGAAAAAACCAAGGCCAGACAAGAATGCAAATGGAAACCTCCCCAAAAAGGTTGGCACAAACTCAACTTTGATGGGGCTTCAAGAGAAAACCCAAGAAAAGCAAAAATAGGTTGTTTGATTCACAATGAGGAGGGAAATGAAGTGGCAAACCTCTCAAAACCTGTAGGGATCCAAACTAATAACAAAGTTGAAATGATTGAATAAGTTGAAGGTCTAAGAATATGTATCAATCTTAGAATCAAAAACATAGAAATTGAAGGGGATTCAACTAATATAATAAATTCTCTTAGAAATTAAATCACACCAAACTAGTAACTAAACTCACTCTGTAAAATAGCTTTAGATCTATTGCCAAGATTGACAATTTACACCCTTAATCACATATTTAGGGAAGGTAATAAAATAGTAGATGAACTTGCTAACCTAGGGGTGGATGGCATCTCCTTTGAATCAATCCTTATAATAGAATAACTAAGGAGGGGTTAAAATTTAGAATAACTCTATGACAAAAGAGTTTTGTAATCATCTTTACACTTACATGGGTTGGTCAAGTTGAACCCATACATATACAAAGAGATATACTAGAAAAAATATATCTATTAGTAAGTACTTTGGAAAAATTCACACGTACAGATAGTTATTTATATACAAATATGGAATCATAAGTATAAATATTCATATATACTAATGACACATTCATACATATGAGTACACACACACACACAGAGATATATTGTGTTTGATATATAAATATCTATATTCATATACTCACGTAAACTATCCATATGGGTATATAAATAATCATGTGCTCATAACCTACCAATGTATTCACTAGTTCTATTAAAAACATCAAGTAGTAATGCATATATACTTATCTTCAATTACCATCTATGATGGGGAAGTCGGTATTAAGAATAGATGAGTCGTGCAGAGTTAATTTAACACATGCCTTTACATTGATTATCGGCACTGGCTAGCATTATTAAGAATGAGGGTCATTATGAATATCTTGATTTTTTACATCTTTTCAAGCCTTTCACTTAACTCCAAATCATAGTGACCTCAACTTATCTACAGACCATGATTTCCAATATATTTTTTAAACATCCCAAGGCAATTAAACTTGGACGATTTCTTGGAAGACCTTACATGATCCTTTTTATGAGACGGGTCCTTGGGAAATATTTTCTCTCGATTGAAACAACTCTCGATATGGAAATTTTATCTATAATTAATACCTTACATTGCATCATATCATAATTTAAAGCTCATCTCATTAAGTAATCAAGATAGAAATGGAAGAAAATATGATCAATAAAATAGGCCCTTCTAGAATCAAATAGAAAAATAAAATCAACTTCTCTTATCTCTTAATAACCAAGAAGTTGGATAGGTCTGACTTGCAGAAGAGAAAGACTAAGATATGGAAGTTCATATAGCACTTTTCCATGAAGAATAAATTAGGAAAGTGGATTTCCATGGTGAAATCAAACTGGAAAGGTGGAATCATATCTTGCAACGAGTAGACAACATGACAAGAAGGGAAGTTGAGTTGATAATTGCAGATAAGTATTTTAACTTTGAATACACTTCCAAGACCAATGGTGATATAATACACATGTTCATAGCATCAATTTTTCTATCTAAAATATATAAAGAGGATATGGTTCATCTCTGTAAAATGGTGTTTGTCAAAGAGTGGCTGGGCGGATTAGAAAATGTCATTTATAGTGTGAATCAAAGACTGGAAATCCCATTTTTGGAAGTGTATATGGAGGCCCTAATTGGAATCCTAGAATTGGATTGTAATTTCATAAGACACCCTATCATGGTGTTACAATACAATAATACATATGAAAAGATATGGCTAGAGGTGGAGAGTAATATCCATTTTATGCTCAAATGGCTTGGAATTATTAAGCAGCCAGAACCGAACTGGCTTCAAAACTATTTGCTGGAGGTGGGATATGAGGTACCAAAGGTCCTAGTAGTAGATGACCCCAGAGATGTCCATTTTGTGTTACCAAATTTATGTAAGAATAGTTGGAAGAAGAAGGTGCAGATGAAGGTCATAGGGAAAGGCAAGACTCTAATGATGCAAACTAAACATGATAGTGAATCAGAGGAAGAAATTATCATTCTCAGTCAAAAATTGGTGTAAAATAGTATCTACCTAGGAATCTACTTTTATAAATTAGAATACGAGTCTCCTAGGTAGTTTTTTTTTCATATGTAAGTATATTATATTAAAATTTAATAGACAAAAGGGTACTAGTGTTAGGTTTTGATCATAAGAGGTTAAGTTCATTTTGATATTTCTCATACTATGAAGGATGTTTTTTTTGTTTATAGACACTTCTCAAATATTTACATACATAGTTATAGGTCAAAGCATAGAACAAAGCATCAAACTTGATAGGTTGTTTATGATTTACATACTCTGGTCATAGTCAATGGAAGATATCTTACTTAGATATATGGAAAGACCTAGCACTGATTATTTTCTTACTCTGATTTCATTATTTATTACTATGTGATTAATGGAAGATATGGGTTAGAAAATAAGATTAGAGATTATTTAGCTCTAAAATTGTATCTTAAGTTTCTTCTTTATGGTAAAATATAGCTTGTGAATGATTCTGAGGGAAACTAGATTGCACCTATCCTTTATTTTTGAAAGAAAGGATTACCTAGATATGGGAAATGTCTCATAATATTAACATTAGATCCCTCTTATTGGACGAATGTTTGATGTAAGGAATGATGATCTTGTTGTATATGCAAAATTATGAAGGTATACATGAAAACATGTTTGCGCTTATTTCACATACATTTATATAAAAATTTCCACACAAAACACACACACACACACACAGATATATGTGTGTGTGTGTGTGTGTGTGTGTGTCTACATATATATCTATATATATATGTATATTTATATATACATATATATATACATATATATATATATATATATATATATGTATATATATACATATATACATATATATGTATATATACATATATATATATATATGTATATATACATACATAGATATATATATACATATATATATATACATAGATATATATATATATGTATATATATGTGTGTATATATATATATATCTATTTGTAGTTTTTTAACTTTTTCTCAGACTTATCCCAATATAATAACTATGATGTTTCTTCAACCTATCTTGGCCCATAGGTGCAAGATGCTTCATTTCCCCGCTTTTGAACTTAAACTAGAATTGAATTGTCAGACAAGAGATTACATAAGCCTTTATACCACTCCTCCTTATCATGCCTTTTCCACTTCCTACTACGAGCCCCAACCTGATTTTAACATCCAAATATTATACCAATGTCTTCACCCATTAAGATCATAGGACCCAAAAACTAGAGTTCCTTTGAGGGGCCCATCAAAGGAAAAAGACTCAAGAAAATATTTCCACCATCCCATTATTTGATCGTCAAAGCAGCCTTTACAATATTAAGCATAAAATTCATCTTTAACTTGGATAGATATTGAGTTAACTCGAACATACCAATTTTGTTTATTGCTATGACCATTTAGGTGGATCCTGATAAACAAACAATTGGTGAGTTATGCAGGCGTGTCTTCAGAAGGAAATATTTGAAGAACCTAGATGCAGTAATTTCAAATATCATAAATGACATGTCTATTCCCAAACCTAGATTCAATGATTCACCCTTATTTTGAGGTAAACTTGTTCCAACTTACCTCATCCTAAGAATAGAGGATTATGACATATTTTTAGAATGGAATCCTACGATTAGGAGAAATATGGACTTTTTATTTACCTTCATGCATATCAAACAAACCTCAGAATACAATTGGTTTGAGAGCTATATCATTAAAAACCAGGTGGGATATTTGGAAGAGGAGGACACTGATAGCTCAGACTGAGACATGTCAGGATTGAGTAGAATGGGAAGAAGAGATACAGATCCAAAATTAGAACATAGTGACCCTCACTGCTAGATTCCCTTACCAATAATAATTATGGTATATTTTGAATTAACAAGTGTTAGCTCATGCCGGAACTTGAAAGGAGGAAAATTTAGGAATTTGTAGATATAAAGATAACTCCTATTAATCTTTCTTGGAAGATATATTGGGAAATATAGTCCTAACTTTACCTAAGAGGATGAATGATAGTTTAGGTCTCTATAAATCTTCTTACTGAAAATAAATTTTTGTGATATACTATGTTGAATTTATTTCCTTAAGAGTGGGGTTATGAGGTCCTTATATCTTGAAGTCAACACAAACAGGAAGTACCCTGGTGGGTTTATTTCCAGATATGAGACATCATAACCTCCTCTACATTAATGATTGGTTTAATTACTATTATTCTATTGTGGCACAATTTATTATTGCAGGCATGAATTATTCAATTGTTCAAAAAGAATCTTAATCTTGAATGAGCCATAATAATTTTGTGAAGGAATTAAAATGAAAATTTGATTATCTAAAAGCTATTATGTATAGGATGAGAGCATTTCCATATGATTCACAACACTTGCATATGTATAAGAAGTCATATTATTTGAAAGGAGTCTTGGCATATGAATATGGCTTAAAGTTTGCATGGATCTCAAGCATTAATAGAATATGTATTTGATATATTGAACATGGAAAACAACATAATAAAGAGTTGAAATATCATGATTGTTTCATAGTGTTTAAAATATAGTATGGATTATATATATCAGCAGGATTAGATTATGAAATGAGGAGATCTTACAATTTGATTAACTATATCTATTTTTCTAAAATGTCATAAAATATAATGAAACATTTTTTTATTTGATTTCATGTTGGACACTAATGAGGATCTTAGGCCAAAAGGTGTGAGGATTTTGCATATATGTCAGCAAAAAAGGAAAACAAGTTGAAACTTAAATTAGGTCCCAAAAGTTGATGGTCCTAAAGAACATGCACATGAGTACTTATATGAACACCACAGACTGACAAGGCTAATGTAATATGAAATTTATGTCATATTTTAAGATGGATTATGAATCTATGTAACATGATGAAACCCTTAAATAAAGATAGTGTTAGAATAATTGACAGGGGGGGTGAATCAGTGGCCTCAATAATATTCCAATAAATCAACCACAAAAATTTATATCTTAAATATAACTCTCAATTTATCTTCAGTCCTACAAGATAAATGCCTTCAAATAATCTTAACAAATAACTATTGCTCAGAGTTCACTGTTAAACCTTATTCTTACTGTTTACCGATTAGCATTCTTTCATTTACCAAAATGAAGTAAATTACTTAGTGTATACTGATCAATCCATATTAGTTATGTGTAATGCAAAACACTAAAGTAATGACTCATAAACACATTGACACATGTATTTTTAACATGGAAACCCTGTTAAGGAAAAACCACTTGGGACCAGTAACCCAAAATTTTCACTCTTCTGAAGTGATCTTAGTGAAGAGACAACCATGTTAAAGGTTACAAACACACTGTTAGGTGTGACCTTGTTAGAGGATTTAAATAGAATAGTTTGTCACTTGATATCTGGCATCTCTATGCTATCTTAATGACCAAAACTTTTGATACTTCTTAGGATGTATCTCAATATATAAAGGATTGTTAATTTCTGCTCGGTTAAGAGACTTTCTAATCCAATGGTTAAATTGAAACAGTAAATGATCTGTTCACATATACAACTATACTTTGCAGATTTTTAGATCTATTGTAAGCCCATAATACCTTTATGATTAATGTATCTTTCCAATTCCTTTGCTCAACTTATTTCTTCTCAGTGATGTTGTGCTCTTTTGTTTCTTGGTTTCTGTAGAAATGTATCTATGTTCTTTAGGTTGATTGATCAGGACTATATGAAGTTGTTCTTCATCAGTTTCTCTTTAGCATCATGTTCTCTACTCACTCCCCTAATTCATAATGAATTAGCTTGTCTCTTTATAGACATGATTTCACCATTTATAAGTCCTTTACTTTCTTTTTCTTGGCGTGATCCGCAATTATAGCCAATATTTCTTTAAAACTACACTTCAGTTTTATCTCATAGATTTCTCTTTGATAACTGGAATAAAATAGATTTAAAACTCTCGCTTATCTCTGTCTTTTAACTTGTTGATGAAAACAATATTAACAATGAGTTAAATCCAACTTTATCTCTTTACAGCTAAGTCTTTTTTTCATTTTTGAACTTCATTTCTTTTTGGTGTTTAACTCTTTGTTAGCTTGGTCAACACTTCAGTTCTCCTCGGGCATCTCCGTCGGGGTTGTCTGTCCGTCAGGTAACACTGTGAACTTTTTCTCATTGGTAATGCTTGTGATTCTTCTCTTTGGTAATGCTTTCTCAGGTTTCTTTCTCGGGCATCGCTATGACTTTTCTCTTAGGGTTCTCTATCTGTCGGGGTGCACTGTATGTCGGTGTTTGTTGTCACTTAGTGAATACTAAACTTTAATGCATTACTGATAGCATAACCTTTATCTTTTTGGTTCTCTGAAGTCTTTGACACTATGTGTATAAATAATTAGATTATATCAATTTGACATCAATGACAATACAATACATTAACTGATTTAATGTCTTGCATTAACTTTTTGCAGCTCGGTGATCATCAACTTAACATCTTCAAACATTTAATCAATTATAGTCCGTCAATCTCTCCCTTTGGCATTGATGGCAACACACTATATTACCATACTATAGTATTACTAATACAATATTAAATATATCAGTTGTAGTTAATCAAACTACCAAATTTTGTACTATAACCAATACAAATGTTTGGTTCTTGGTAAGCTCATATAGCTTAAATTTGTTTCCTACAGAGTTCTTTCTTCAATCTTAAATCCCTTTACTAGATAGATGTATCAGCTTCTGATTTTGATACGTTCTCTCCCTTTGAATTTTCCTCTCCTTGATCATCTCTTTTTCCTTTGACAGCAATCTCTCCCTTTGTATGTATTCTCTCCGTCACGATGGGTATTTCATATGTAATCCATCCCTTTGTATATTCTATTCTCTCCCTTACAGGTTACATTTCTTCCATCTAGATATTGTTTCCCATTAGGTGCATCTCTCCCTTTGGATATTCTCTCTCTCTTTGACAACAATGCCAAAGTCACATCTCTTTATTTAATATATTCCTTGAATTTCCTTTCCATCGGCAACATAGCTCTGTATTAGCCAAATTTATCTCTGGTGTTCGGAGTAGATAAGTACCCTATTGTGTACAGATGTAGCTTTGCAGTCCATCTTTTTGCTTGCATCAACATGAATGATCTTATGATTTTGTGTAGGCTGATGTAGCCTCCTGGTCAGCTTACTGGCTGATAGACAAGGGTCGGACCCATAGTCTCTTTCTCAAGTACTCAAATGTATCTTTAGGAAATGGATTTGTGAATATGTCAGCTAATTGTTCCTTTGATTAAACATATTCTATTATCACTTATTTTTCTTGCACTTTTTCTCTTAAGTAATGATACTTGATTGCTATATGCTTAGTCTTAGCATGCATGACTAGATTCTTTGATATGTTAATTGCACTAGTATTATCACAATCGATAGTCACTAGTTCAAGAATCTTCATATTCATACCTTCCAGTAGTTGTTTGATCCATGCAATATTTGATTAGTTTGCAATAGCAACCACATATTTTTCTTTTGTAGTATATTTTGAGATGCATCCTTGCTTATTCTTGATCCATGTGACCAGCCTGTCACCCATGAAGAATGCTCCTCTAGTTGTCCTCTTCCTGTCATCTAAGTTTCAAGCCCAATCAACATCTGTATAGACTTAAAGCTCAAATTTTCCTTTTTTTATACAATAAGCCATAGTCCTTGATGTTCTTTAGATAGCTCATAATTATCTTGACAACAATCATGTGTGATTCTTTGTGATTAGTAGAGAATCTTGCAACTATTCCAACTACTTGTCCTATATCTAGTCTGGTATGAACAACATACATTATTTTTCCAATCATTTATCTATATATGGTCTAATTTACCTCATTTGACTTATCTTCCTTTGTCATCTTACATCTGGTTTCCATAGGTGTTCCAACTTGCTTAGAATCTTCCATCTTGAATATCTTCAACACTTCCTTGATGTATTTGGATTGTGTGATATATATGCCTGCATTTTTTTGAAGAATTTGTAGACCAAGAAAGAATTTGATCTCCCCAAACATAGACATCTCAAACTCTTTGCTCATTTTATTATAAAAATATTTACATAACATATCATTACCCCCAAATATGATATCATCAGCAAATATTTCAGCAACTAGAATATTATCATCAATATCTTCTTTTGAATACAGATTTCTATTTTCACTTGTTCTTACAAATCCAATGCTTATGAGATAGGAGTGAAGTCTTTCATATCAAGCTCTAGGTGATTGTTTCAATCCATACAAGGATTTTTGTAGTCTACATACAATGTTCCTCTTGTCTAGATCAATAAACCCTTATGGTTGTTCAATGTATACTTCTTCCAACAGTATTCCATTTAGGAATGCAGATTTGACATCCATCTGGTATACCTTGAATCCTTTGAATGAAGCATAAGAAATTAAGATTCTTACTCCTTCTATTCTAGCAACGGGTGCAAATGTTTCTCCATAATCAATACCTAGTTCTTGTGCATACCCCTTGCATACTAACCTTGCTATTATTCTTTTGACTTCTCCATTCTCATTCAGCTTGTTTTTGAATATCCATTTTGTACCGATGACATTCTTGTCATTTGGTCTCAGTACTAATGTCCATGTCTTTTTATTCTCAATATGTTCTATTTCTTAATTCATAGCACTAACCCATTCTTCATTTTCTAGTGTCATATTAACAGATTTAGGCTCAAAATCACAATTTAAACATCTAGTGTCTAGTGAATTACTTCTTGTTCTCATTCCAGCCTTCTTGTCTTCTATGATCTGGTTCTGTGGATGATATCTTCTGACATACTTGGAAATTTTTGGTTCAACTCTTTGTCCATCATTCTGATCATCACCTTGACCTTCATTCTAATATCCATCGCTTCGAACATCATTTTGAGTATTTTCCTAATTTTTCAGTATTTGCAGCCTGATGCTCATTAGTAATGTTCTATTTATCAGGAGTGATACATTGTTTCTTGGATAGAGTGGAAGGTTCTTCATTATAAACAAAACTTTTTTAATCTTCTGGTTCCTTTTTGCTTTCCTCATAATTTTTCTCTGCATATTCATCTATTCTGACATTTTCACTTTCAATGATTTTGTTAGAGGACTTGTTAAGACATTTATAAGCCTTTCTCTTGGTGGAATACCCTAGAAAGATTCCTTCTTCACTTTTGGATTCAAGATTTCCATTTCTATCATCTTTCAAAATATAACATTGACTACCGAAAATTCTAAAGTAACTTACATTGGGTGTGTAACCATACCATAGCTCATAGGGTGTCTTCTTGGTGTCTTTCTTCAATTGTACTTAGTTCAATGTGTACATAGTAGTACTGAAAGCTTCCCTCCAAAAATTTTGAGTGATGCTTTTCTCTATCATCAGTGTTCTTGCACAATCAACAATGCATCTATTTCTCCTTTCAGCAATCCCATTTTGTTGTGGTGTTCTTGGTGCAAAAACCTATCTTTTGATTCCATGCTCATTACAAAAGTTAGTGAATTCATCTGAAGTAAATTCCCCTCTTCTATCTGATCTTAAGAATTTCAATTCCTTACCACTTTGTTTTTCTATCATAGCTCTATACCATTTAAACATCTTGAATGCTTCTGATTTATCTTTTAAGAACATAACTGTCATCATTCTAGAATAATCATCTACAAAGAGAATGAAATATCTATCTCCATAGTAACTCTTTGTTCTCATAGGTCCACATAGATCAGTATGGACTAATTCTAGAATTGCATTAGATGTATGGAATTTTCTCTTGAAACTAGACTTTGTCATTTTACCTTTTTGAAAATTCTTGCACATGATATGGTTGGGCTTAGACATGCTCGGTAAACCTCTTACTATCCTTTTATTGCTTATCTTTTGTTAGAATGAATTTAGAATAACTGAGGGGGGATCAGTTATCATCAGGTCTAGATGTACCAATTGAAACTTTATAGCACTTTAAACAACTCAGATCTTCTCGTCAGCAATAGCATAAGTCAACAACATAAATATGCAGTTTATTGTTCAAATGTAATCCGCTTGTAGAAACTTAATTGTAAAACACAACATAAACATTCACACAAGTTGACACCACTATTTAACATGGAAACCCAAATTGGGAAAAACCATCAGTAACATGCTACCAAGATTTCACTCTTCTGAAGTGAGCTCTGCTAGGAGCCAACCCTATTAAAGGTTGCAAAACACATTGCTAAATGTGACCTGGTTAAAGGATTTAATCACCCTTCCAGGAGTGGCCTTGTTAGAGGTCTTAGAACATTCCACCTGAATGTCACCTTGCTCAAAGGATTTATACAATGACTGTTAGGTCAACCTAGGTTAAGGATTTTGACTGATATAATGGTTAGAAAGTAATCAGCAGGTGTGATTTGATACATACAACTTACATTTAAAATCTAGATCCAATTCAACTCTTATGCTAATTCACTGAGTGGCCTCCATTCTCATGTCAATCTTTAGATCTACTTGGAAATCCGTCAAGCAATCACTTTCGCAACTCTCTACTTCTTTGTTCAGCCTTCTTTTCTATATCATACCAATCAGTCAATTAACCATGCAATTCTCTTGCATTCACTTTTCACATACATACATCTTCAATAACCCCTTGAGGTTATCTTATACCTCTTCATCTAGGTAAAATAAATCTTTTCCTCTTAATCAAGATCGTAGATCTTAGATTAGGTCAAATCCAACATATCTTTCCATCATTTACATTTAATTTACTTCTCCAAAGTAATCATTAATTAAATCTTGGATCCATGCATTAATTACGGTTACCCATGCATTTAAATAGTGTTGACCAATTGTGCTTATCCTTAATTAACTTTACATATCCCAATAAATTCAATTATGTTGGCCAGAGATCTCTAATCTCAACAATTACCAAAATACTATTGCTCAGCCAACACTGTGTTCTTCCACTAGGTCATCACTATTTTCCTCAAAAATTTACTGGCGCTCAGTCGATACTAAGAAATTATGCTCAGCATACACTGGTGCTCGATCGACACAAAATTCACTCAGCATATATTGTTCCCAGTAAACTGACATCTTGAATTAGTGTAATGGATAAACAACACATTACTTTGCCAATGTGCCAACTGATCAAGTACCCTTGTAATTTCTCATAACTCAACCATTTCACTTGGTCTTCTTGTTATCCTTACCTTCAAATCTTCTTCAACAATCAATAGATATGGTACTCAAATAGATAGCAATAGTCTCACCAGTTAAGGTTTGACATCAATGACAAAACAACAATTGTTTACATTGTAGCTTTCCAACAATCTCCCTCTTTGGCATTGATGGCAACACTAAACAATAAAACAATAATTTTACAAACAAAGTTACCATATCATCCAAAATTTCTTCTTGTGTTCCTTGATATGAAAAAATCTTCATTAATGTCTTTAACTTCATTTTGGCTCTCATCTTGTAAAACATTTCTCCCTCTATGTCTGTAATCACAGTGAAATCTTTCTATGTCTATTCATCTATAGACTTTCTCTTTCAGTAAACTCTCCCTTTTTTCTCCATGTATAGTAAATTCTCCCTCTTTCATTAAACTTCTCCCTCTTTGACAATGATACCAAAGATGTTGACATCTTTATCATGTAGTTTCTTCTATTCTAACTTAGTATCATGTTGTTCCTGTCATCTTGCTTATGACTAATCCTCTTTTCTATCTTTATCTTTTTTTCACAGCTTTAGGCAGCATCCTAAAGTGTGACTTCATGTGCATCAATGTGTCAAATATTATGAATGTAACATTTGAAGCAATAGTTCCATTCTGAACTAATTAGCCTCGATTAGGGGAATCACCCCTAATTTACTTCGCAGATACTCATGAGCATCCTTGGGTAGTACTTTTGTAAATATGTCTGCTAAATGTTCCTTAGTATGCACATATTCCAGTCTCACTTCCTTGTTTTGAACTAGCTCCCTCAAGTAATGATACTTGATAGCTATATGCTTTGTCTTAGAGTGCATCACAGGGTTCTTAGAAATATTGATGTCACTCATATTATCAAAATATATAACAAATGGTTCTATGATCACTTCTTTCATACCTTTCAGTAGTATCTTCAACCACACAATATTAGAGCAGTTAACTGATGTTGCCACATACTTGGCTTCAGTTGTAGATTGTGAGGTGCAATTATGTTTCTTTCTTTTCCATGAAATCAATATCTTTCCTAGAAGAAATGCACCACCTATGGCTCTTTTCCTATCATCCACATTTCCAGCCCAATCAGAGTCAGTGTAAACTATGAGCTCAAACTTATCATTCTTTTTGTAATACAGACCATATTCATTTGTTCCTTTCAAATATCTTAGAATTCTTTTTACTGCCATCATATGAGTTTCTTTGGGATTGGCAGAAAATCTTGCAACAATTCCAACAGCTAGAGCAATATCAGGTCTGTTGTGTACAACATATTGTAGCTTTTCAATCATTGACCTGTAAAGGGTTTGATTCACTTCTTTTGTACCATCATTTTTTGTTAACTTTTGTCCAGTAGCCATGGGTGTACTCACTGGTTTTGATTCTTCCATTCAAAAAGTTTTTAGTATCTTCTTGACATATTTTGATTGAGTAATATAGATATCATTCTTCATTTGATATATTTGCAAGACAATAAATAATTTGATTTCACCAAACATAGACATCTCAAATTTAGTTTGCATCTATTTTGCAAATGTTTGGCATAACACATCTTGTCCACCAAATATAATGTCATCAACAAAAATTTCAGCTAATAATGTACCTTTATTTTGTTCTATCTTCAAATATAGATTGATGTTGTCATTTGTTCTTGCAAATCCAATCTTCATCAAGTAATTGTACAATCTCTCATACCATGCTCTTGGTGCTTTCTTCAGTCCATATAGTGCCTTGTGTAATATTCAAACCATGTTCCTCTTGTTTGGTTCAACAAATACTTCAGCTTGTTCAATGTACACTTCTTCTTCTAATATTCTATTTAGAAATGTTGACTTTACATCCATCTACTAAAATTTAAAACCTTTGTAGGCTGCATATGCAAGTAAGGTTCTAACTCCTTCCAATCTTGAAACTGGGGTGAATGTTTATCCATAATCAATTCCTTCCTCTTGTGCATAACCCTTGCATACCAGTCTAGCTTTATTCATTGTTACTTCTCCATGTTCATTCAGCTTATTTCTAAATACCCACTTAGTACCAATTACATTTTTTTCATTCGGCCTAGGTACAAGTTTCCTAGTCTTATTCTTCTCAATCTATTCAGTCTCTTCATTCATAGCTTGTATCCAGTCTTCATTTTCTAAGGCATCTTTTACTGTTTTAGGCTCAAAATCACATAACAAGCATGTACCGTCTCTTAGCTTACTTCTTGTCATAACTGTAGAATCCTTTGATCCTATGATTTGATCAGTTTTGTGGTGTCTCCTTACATACTTTTCTAGAGTAGGTTCTTGCTTTGTTTCAGATTCATTGTTCTTGTTCAATTCAGGTTGATTATGTGTCTCGGCATCTTCATCAGATAGCTCGACAATTGCCTCCTGCTATCCAAAAACCTCATTCTGTGACTCGGCAGGTGCTAGCTGTTGCTCAGTAACCTCATTCTCAAGTTCAGGTAATACATTAGAATCTTCCTCATCCAGATAGACAAATGATTTGTAACTTTTTAGGTTTTTGTGTGCTTTCTACTTCATTTCTTTCTGCATATTCATCAATTCTAACATTTGCACTTTCCACAATTTTGTTAGTGTTAGAATTCAAACACTTATATGCTTTACTTTTAGTTAAATATCCAAGAAATATGCCTTCCTCACCTTTAGCATCAAGTTTTCCATTTCTGTTATCGTTCAGTATAAAACATTTTCTTCCAAAAACTTTGAAATATCTTACATTAGGTGCATACCATACCATAGCTCATAAGGTGTAGCATTAGTACCTTTCTTGACTTGTACTCTGCTTAGGGTATAGACTATTGTACTTATAGCTTCTCTCCAATATTTATGTGCAACATTCTTCTCCATCATTAGTGTTCAGACATAGTCCATGATAGATCTATTTCTTCTTTCAGCAATACCATTCTGTGGTGGTGTCCTAGGTGCAGACATCTATCTTTTTATACCTTGGTCATTGTAGAAAATGTCAAACTCGTTAGAAATAAACTCGCCTCCTTGATCATATCTTAAGAATTTCAGACTTTTGCCTGTCTCCTTTTCAACTTTTTCCAAGTACCACTTAAATAACTGGAATGCATCATATTTTTCCTTAAGAAACATAATAGTCATCATTCTTGAGTAATCATTAACAAATAGAATAAAATATCTATCTCCACAGTAACTTTTCTCACCAATGGGACCACAAAGTTCAATATGAACTGATTCCATAATTTCCTCAGAAGTATGAGTCTTGCTTTTGAAACTAGATTTAGTCATTTTTCCCAATTGGCATTGCTTACACATTGCATTTTCAGGTTTCTTTAACTTAGGCAGCCTTCTAACCTTTTTCAATTTGCTTATGCTTACCAATTTATCAAAGTTTACATGACACAACCTTTTATGCCATAACCAAACATCATTATATTGTGTAAACAAGCATGTCTCATCAGCTAAGTCTAGATAGAACAAGTTACCTTTTGTTTGCTCTCCACTTCCAACTAGTTCTCCAGTGGCATCATAGATCTTTGCCTTCTTGTGATGGAATTCAACTCTGTAACCAGAAGTATTCAGTTGTGCAACACTCAATAAATTATAGTTAAGATCATC
>MU222919.1:432329-449382 GCA_018584345.1 Thuja plicata
ATAAGTTATATATTTTCAATTAGTCTTTCGGATATTCTATTTTATAGAGTGTTTCATTGTGTTAAATTCCCTGAGTATCATAATTCAAAATTAATATATAGTTTAAATATCAATTGAAAGATCTGTGTATCTTCTCTTATTTTTATCGGTCTCTTAATTTGAGTTAAATTCGATAAGATTAGGTATATAGATTGATTTGAATTATAAGTCAAGTGGAAGCCTTTGAAGTGATAGTCTCACTTTATTAAAAGCAAGTGTTTTAAAACTGTCTCCAATTGTACATAGGATTGAGAATTTTCTGACTCTATAGCCCAAGTATTTAGAAGGCATTGATCCAATCATTATTTGGAAATTGTCATTTGGTTCATACTTTGTAGTTTGTAGATTATTTAATCATTATTTCAAAAGCATTACTTTTCAGTCCGTAGTATAATCCATTTTAGTCAAGCTTTATAGAGTAGATATTATCAAGAGATTTGTTGCTTTCCTCCAAGGATCATACACCACCTTTGGAAGAACTTTTTTTTGTGTATGCAGTTGTGTGACATAGAAAATTTTATTGTTTAAGGTTAATTTAGGCCTACCAGCCTTGGCTTGATTAAGCCAAAATTGCAGAGGTATCAAGTGGTGCATCACCATTATACCTGTCAGTTGGCCAAAAGAGAATCCATCATTTTTGGGCACCAACACAAGCTATGATACCAATTGTTATACTAACTGAGATGGGGGGTGAATCAGTGGCCTCAATAATATTCCAATAAATCAACCACAAAACTTTATATCTTAAATATAACCCTCAAGTTATCTTCAATCCTACAAGATGAATGCCTTCAAATAATCTTAACAAATAACTACTGCTTGGAGTTCATTGTTAAACCTTATTCTTATTGTTTACCGATTAGCAGTCTTTCATTTACCGAAATGTAGTAAATTACTTAGTGTATACCGATCAATCTAGATTAGTTATGTGTAATGAAAAACACTAAAGTAATGACTCATAAACACATTGACATATGGATTTTTAACGTGGAAACCCTGTTAAGGAAAAACCACTTGGGACCGGTAACCCAAAATTTTCACTCTTCTGAAGTGAGCTTGGTGAAGATACAACAATGTTAAAGGTTACAAACACACTGTTAGTTGTGACCTTGTTAGAGGATTTAAATAGAATAGTTTGCCACTTGATATCTGGCATCTCTATGTTATCTTTATGACCAAACCCAGTGTAGTTTGTCACTTGATATCTAGTATCTCTATGCTATCTTCATGACCAAACCTTTTGATACTCCTTAGGATGTAACTCAATATATAAAGGATTGTTAATTCCTTCTTGGTTAAGAGGTTTTCTGATCTAATGGTTAAATTGAAACAGTAAATGATTTTTTCACATATACAACTATACTTTGCAGATTTTCACATCTATTGTAAGCTCATAATACCTTTCTGATCAATATAACTTTTCAATACCTTTGCTCCACTTCTTTCTTCTCAGTGATGTTGTGCTCCTTTTTTTCTCGGTTCCAACATAAATGTAGCTCTATTCTTTAGCTTGATTGATTAGGACTATATGAAGTTGTTCTTCACCAGTTTATCTTTAGCATCCTCTTCTTTATTCACTCCCATAATTCATAATGAATTATCTTGTCTCTTTATAGACATGATTTCTCCATTTCTAAGTCTTTGACTTTCTTGTTCTTGGTGTGATCTGCAATTCTTGCCAATCTTGCTTTAAAACTATACTTCAGTTTTATCTCGTAGATTTTTCTTTGACAACTAGAATAAAACAGCTTAAAAAATCTCTCTTATCTCTGGCTTTTAAATTTTTAATGAAAACAATATTAACAACCAGTTAACTCCATCTTTATCTCTTCCAAGCTAAGTATTTTTTTGTTTTTGAACTTCAGTTATTTTTGGTGTTTAACTCTTTGTTAGCTCGGTCAACACTTCAATTCTCCTTAGGCATTTCCATCGGGGTTGTCTGTCCGTCAAGTAACACTGTGAAATTTTTCTCATCATTAATTCTTGTGATTCTTCTCATTGGTAATTCTTTCTTGGGTTTCTTGCTAGGGAATCACTATGACTTTTCTCTCGAGGCTCTCTATCCGTCGGGGTGCACTACCCATCGGTGTTTATTGTCACTTAGTGAATACTAAACTTTTATGCATTACTGATAGCATAACCTTTATCTTTCTAGTTCTCTGAAGTCTTTTACACTATGTATAACCAATTAGATTATATCAAGTTGACATCAATGAAAATACAATACATTAATTGATTTAATGTATTGCATTAACTTTTTGCAACTCGGTGATCATCAACTTAACATCTTCAAACATTCAATCAGTTATATTTCATCAGATAAAGGGAATGTGTAATATAAATCAGCATGTATATAAGTAAATTCATTCCCTCTTTCAACACCCACATCATAGGCAGGGTAGATGTAAATTGAAAAACTTATATTTTCATGGGGCAAGGCCGAAGGTTTTCTCCACTCGACTCTTTCCTATCCGCACCCCTAATGAGTCACGTTGTATAGGTTGGAAAAATAATAATAATAAATCTTTGGCTTAAGCCTTTTACCTATCAAAAATAGTTCAAATTAATCAAGAAAATTTCTAAGTTTATATGCTTTAATTTTAAAAAGATTTTAAATTAATATAAATATATGATAAATAATATAAAAACATATATATTGCTTAAAATATTTTAAATTGGTACAACGAGTTTCTAAAATTCATATATTCTAATTTTAAAATATTTTAAATTAATATAATATATTTATATTATTAAATAAAATATTATATACATATAATAAATTTTGATGGTTTATTATTAAATTTAAGTGTCATATTGACAATTTTATAAAAATTTAGCTTGTCAATTCATACAGTCCAATATGCACAAAAAAAATAATAATAATAATAAGCACAAAAAAATAGAAAAACAAATAAATAAGCAAATATATAAACTCAACCATGCATATATGTATATATATGCACATATTAATGCAGCCAAGGTAGGAGGGTCCAAGAAAATGAATAGTCCAACCTTGCAGCAAGAGTTACACAATAGAAACTTGAAGATTTCAAGAAGAAAATACACAGATCTAGAGTATGGAACACACATGAAACATTTTCATTAACAAGTAAAATAATTACAAAGCTCTGTAATAGCAGTCAATATGCCCAGCTCAAATTCCAGGGACTTATTACAAAGAAACCTAATTATCCTTCCTTACCTATGACTACAAAACAACCTCCTTCAAACGCTAGATTACTATCTTTGACCTCCTAAAATAAGAACCAAGACCCAACTTTAATAAATGACCGCGACCTAATGGGTCGGCCTCAAGATTACATTTCCCAAGATTAAAAAAAATGCGTTACCAAAAAACTCCCAGTAGGCCTCCAATCTAGAATCTTTAACCAAAAAATAAACCACAAGGAGAAATCATATAAACAGGTCAGACAAACATGTAGTCACATAGGAAAATGAGCCATAATCACCGCCAATCAAGGAAATCCAACCAACGATTCAAACACTAACCGGTTCAAGAACATGAAGAACACATTCTAAACATAGCAAAAGAATCCATCATAACTTTAGGCATGATAATTTGAATGAGTTGCGATCATAGGAAAGGTTCCTAATAATCTCTAGAACATGAATCTGTGACCACAATAGCCAAGGATCTATAGAAATCAACCATGACAAGAAACACAACAACTAGTGACTAGGAACAGAAAAAATCAGATGTTTTTGGTTGATGCAAGATTTTAATAAAGCCTATATGCTCCTGCATTAGACACCCAGGTTATTTCAAAAGTGAGCCACTCACTTTGCTAAGATGAAGGTAAGATAAATTGATCTAAATCCACTAAGAAATCCATGAAGAATACTAAACTAGTTTAATCTTCCACTGAACAAGATATTCCTCATATTGCTTTCCTATAGTGCTTCGACCAATTCTAGTATCCAAGATCTATTCAACCTCCTCCTTCTACTTCTTAGGATATTGTAATTCACTCTCTAGTCCATCTCCCTCACTTCTATCTGATTCATGATATTCATACAATTCTTCTTTTTTTAATATACTTGATATGTCCATGTCCTCTGGTAACTCAACTTCATAAGCATTCCCTAAATCAAACTTTTATAGAATCCTACAAGGTCCAAACTTCTTCATCTTCAATTTACTATAGGTACCAACTGGAAATCAATCTTTTCTTAGGAAAACCATCACTTCATCACCACTTTAAAACTCCTTATGTTTCCTATTTCTATCAACTCTCTCCTTATACTTATCATTCACTCCCTCTAAATGTTTCTTAACTCTATCAGGAAAATCCTTCATAGGATCAATAAATTGTTCTTCTCCAGCACTCCTCTTTTCTTCAAGACTGATATCCCTCAATTATATTACTCCTTTAGGATGTAAACCATAAACAATCTCAAAAGGTTTTCTCCTAATACTCCTATTCACAAAATTATTATAATCAAACACTTCTTGTGCCAAAACTAAATCCCAATTACCTACCTTCTCACCAACCAAGCATCTCAATAGATTACCCAAACTTCTATTAACAACTTCACTCTTTATATTAGTCTATGGGTGAAATGTAGAACTAAACTTCAATTTTTTGTTGAGATTCCTCCAAAGTGTCCTCCAAAAATATCCAAGAAACTTAGTATCCCTATTTGAAACAATGCTCTTAGGAAACCCATGCAATTTGACAATGTCCTTGAAAACTAAATCAGCTATATGTATTGCATTTGATGTCTTCTTAAAAGGGAATGAAATGATCCATCTTTGAAAACCTATAAACCACCACAAAAACTGACTCATTACCTCTTTGATTCTTTGGAAAACCAAGCACAAAATCCAAGCTAATATCCTCCCAAGGGTTCTCTTATACACGTAATGGCGTATACAATCCAATATTCTAACTATTCACTTTTGCAACTTGACAAATCCTACACTTCTAAATGAAATTCCTAACATCCTTATGAATTTGTGGCCAACAATGCTACTCCTTGATAAATTACACTATCTTATCAATCACAAAGTGTCCAACTAATCCTCCACAATGTTTCTCCTTAATCAAACTTTCCCTCATAGATCCTCTTGGTATACACAACTAAAATCCTTTGAACAACAATCCATCATGTATGAAATAATCCAACAAGGAAATCCTATCAATAATCAGAGGTTCCTTGCAAGATTTCCAAGGTTCAAAAAAATCAAGATCATCCTTTTACAAACTCTTCAATTAATCAAATCCAAGCACTATCACCTTCATCTATGTCATACGAATCCTACTCCATGCATCAGCAACTTTATTATACTTACCACTCCTATGCTTCAACAAAAATGAGTAAATCTATAAGAATTAAACCCATCTCATATGTCTCTAATTCAACTTAATCTAACTATGAATATACTATAAATCTTGATTATTAGTATACAACACAAACTCCTTAGGAACTAAGTAATGTCTCCACTTCTTCAAAGCTTGAACAATAGCATAAAATTATTGATCATAAAAAGAAAAATTTCTCTTTGCATCATTCAAATTTTCAATAAAGAAATAAACTGATCTACATTCTTTACTTAGTACTGCTCTGATTGCACTCCCACTAGCATCACAATCTACTTGAAATACCTTTCTGAAATCTGGTAGTACAAACATAGGTTGTTCAGTTACCTTTTGCTTCAAAAAATCAAAGCTTCTTTGTGCTCCATGTGTCCATTTGAATTCCTTCTTATCACCCCTCATTGTCTCAATCATAGCATTGCAAACATAACTAAAATTCATATTAAACTTCCTATAAAAACTTTCCAAGCCATGAAATTATCTTACCTCACTAACACTTTCAGTTTTAGGTCATTCAACAATTTCTCTAACCTTCTCAGGATCCATCTTCAATCCTTCAATAGAAATTACAAATCCAAGACATACAAGCTCATTCTTAATAAAAGTACACTTCTTTAAATTTATTATCAAATTCTCCTCTCTTAACCTCTGCAATACTTTCCTTATATGCAACCAGTGTTTCTCTTATTCCTTACTAAAAATTAGAATGTCATCCAAATAAACTATGACAATTTAACACAAAAATTCCTTCAACATTACATTAATCAACCTCATGAAAGTACTTAGTGCATTAGAAAAACCAAAAGAAATTACCAACCACTCATACAAACCTTCATTAGTCTTAAAAGAATTCTTCCATTCATCACCTTCTCTTATTCTCATCTAACGATAACCACTCTTCAAATCAATCTTTTTAAAATACTTAGCTCCACTCAAGCAATCCATTATGTCATCCATCCTAGGTAAAGGAAATTGGTACTTCATAGTAATATATTTATTTCTCTATAATTTGTAAACATGCTCCACTCTCATGTTATCTCTATGGATATTTTGTTGTCATTAGTTAAGGCAAAGTCATATCATGAGTCAAAAGATTCAATCAGTGAAAAGAAGAAAATTAAATATGACCAGTTGGTAATGTACACCAAGTAAGAAATTGAAGTCGGTAAATCATAGACACTACACTAAGAGCCTACAGTTACCAAACACCAAGCGCATATGAAGTACATTGAGTTGAAAGTTACCGAGTACTAAAGATAAAGTTAACCGAGCAAAGAGAATTTACTCTATCGAGTTACTTAATTGATTATAACGTGATAAGGATGCATTAATGAATTGATATAGTATTAATTGTGATTATATGATGCATGAAGATCAGTTTGTTACACAATCAATGATCGAGATAATTCAAAGAGAAGATCTGAGAAGAAGATTAAGCAGTTAATCAAAGCTTGTTATTTCCAATAAAAACACCAAGTACCAAGGTAAAAGTGACACAGTCACTGAGCAGAAAAGTAGATCTAACAATTTAAAAAAATTATCAACAACCTAACGCATAAGATTAAGAGTAAATAAAACAAGGATGATTTACAGAACAGAATTGATGACAGAAGAGAAAATAGAAACAGAGTGATAATACAGAAAAGGATGATATTTTTAAAGGATTTATATTGAAGAACAAAGATCAGAACAGGGAGTACCGAGTTGATATCTAGCTACAGCAGAGAAAATCCAAGCAATGTTATAGTTTTTAATTGAGGTAACACAATATTTTAGAGCACATAGAGTCTGGTCAGCATCTGTTATTGATGCAATATATCATACATTGATAAGTTATCAATACTATTGTATTGAGAGCTATAAATCCCAATACTGGGTAGATCTTAACCAATCTGATATTTTTAAAACCTTTAGCAGGGTACAACACTAAGTGTAGAGATTGTAAAATCCTCTAACCAAGTAGACCTAACAAGTATTTGTATACTCTTAACCAGGTAAGTTATCAAAATGGTTAAACTTTGTAAGCTCTAACCAAGCACCCTTTATACGGCAGTTAGTGAAGGTTGTGGGTTTCATTTGCACCGTGATTTTTTCATCTAACCAAGGATTTATGCGTAAACAAAATCATGGAGTTATTAGTTCACTTACTTGAATGTTGTGATGTTATGTTTTATAAGTTTTAAATTAGTTTCATTTCAAGTTATTGAATTCGGTAAACATCAAGCAGCAGTATATGGTTATAGACAGTTTTAGTTATAAAAGTTTTTTTTGGTACTGATTCACCCCTCCTTTCTCAGTCCCAACTTTCCATAGTCATTCCAAAAATTGGTATCAGAGCTTCTACTCTTGAGTTATAAGGTTTGACCACCTGAGATTTAAAGATCTTGTTCATGGAAATTTTTAGGAAATTCAAAAGAATTGATGGTCTTGAATCTGAGTTGGAAAGTGCAAGAGAGTTAATCATTGATCTAAAGAAGAAACTTGAGAAGTCTCTAAGGGTTAGATTGAAAATATATGATGAACTAAAGGTTACACAATAAAAATTTGATACACTTGAAACAACATTTGAAGGCAATGTTACTAATGATTTTGAGACACCTATAAAAGAACTACTGGAAAAGAATGATACACTTACCAAGAAGTTGGACCTAATGAAAATAGATCTTGAAACCAGTATGATAAGAATGACTGAATTGATTAAAGGAAAAAGGATTGTCAAAGATGAAAATAAAATGGAAGAAGATGATAAAAGATAAGTTGAAATCAAGCTATTGGAAAAAGATAATGAGATCATGAGAATGACACAAATTCACTATGACATAACCGGCCAACTTCTGAGTGCAAATCAAGATAACACCAGAAAATAATTTGAGAATCAAGCACTAAAATATGAAATTGAAATAATGGATCAAAGATTGAAAGCTGAGAAAGATGCAAATGCAATACTAAAAAGAAATGAAGAAGCACTGAAGTATCTAGATCAACAATTCAAGAATCAGAAGAAAGGGACTGACAAAACAGGAATTGGATTCAAAGAGGACATCACTAATGAGAAAGGAGAATCATCAAAAGCACAGAAAGATGAAAGTACTGCACCCCCACCAAAACAAAAGAGGCCAATTTGCAATTATTGTGGGAAGCTTGGACATACTACTAATATCTGCAGGAGGGTAAATCATGGATTACACCTAAGTTTGATGGTTATCATTTTACATGCAATAGGTATGGACATCAAGCATTTTAATGCAAAACTAATATTGCTAACAACACAAGGAAGCCTAATTTTGATGGTTATTTAAATAATTTTAATAAGTTTGGACACAAATATAAAGAGTGTAGAATAAAGAAAAGAAATGATAAATATAAGCCTGACTAGGAGAATGCTAAAACCAACCAAGCAGGCATTTCCATACCATAGGACTATAATACAAGAATTTCATGTTTATCGAATGGAAGGTATGGACACATTATTGCAAATTGCATGCTGATGCATGGAAGGAGCAACAGAAGAGCATAGAGAAACCCTAGCATGGCATGTTTTCATTTCCATAAGGTAGGACACCTTGTGAGGAATTGTAGATACCAAGGTGATGCACCGACTGAAGATGAACCTAAAGTAAAATCCCCTACTACTATTGAGGAAATCCAAGAAAAAATGAACAAGATCTGGAGGAAAAAGACTTAGGATGAAGGGACATCATCTAGAAGCACAGATTACACAATATCTACTGAGTTGGTTGCGGTGAGCTCCACCTAGTCAGTGAGAGGTATGTAGGAACTACATGCTTATAATAAATCCTACTTCAGTTCCTAGAATTAGAGTTGAGATCCATATTAGCATATTGAGATGCAATTAGATAAGTTGTATAAGTTTTGGATGAATATTGTTATATATAGTTATTTTGTTTAACTCAGTCGAGCAAAGTAACTATGTAGTCGGTATAAAGCTAAAAAAGGGACTTGAAAAGTGCATTTAATGAACATTAATAGAGTCATTGGAAACCATAACCATGGAAAAGGTATAAATAGGTCATTTTGCAAATCATTTGAACCTAACATTTTCATAAGAACATCGAGCACATTTTTAGAGTGACTATCCCAAGTGAATTCAAGCAATTACAAGGTATTTCTGAATCTTTGCAAGAGTATTGAGAAATATTGGAGATATTTACTTCATTCCGAGTTGAGTTTACAAAGTCATGTTTTATCAAAGCATGCCCTAGTTTGTTTAATTGAAGTATTTGAAGTTATTCATGGCACAAAAGTTACAGAAACTTAGAGTTGTCAAGGAAGTAGAACCAGTGAATCTGAAATACAAGTTACCCCCAGCTAAAGCCACCAAATAGATATGACAGGAGCCCTATCTTTGATACCATCAAGAGTAATATTAATTAAATATGCTCGCACATTTATACATTATAATATTTAATATTTGTGTGAAGTGGAGATAGTTACATCATTCAACAAGTTGTGCGAGAATGGGAAAGTGAAGGATGAGCATATTCACCTGGAAGAAAAAGCTTTGACACATGTTATTCACTTACCAAGAGTTTTTAAGATAGAATGGATAAGAATGGTACTTAGCTGAGTACATGACCAATTCATGTGGTTGGATGAACCTATCAAGATCACTAAGGACATTGCACATCATTACTGGATTCCCCATCAGAGACAAGCCCAAGGCCACTAAGAAAATCAACAAGGGTAAGCTCATCGAGCTCAATAAAGCATAATGGGATGGCAGAGGGATGAGGATATCCACGATGACAAACCTCGAGTTATGGTATGCTTGTAATATCTTATCATACCTATTGTTCCAATCATCCTGAGTGGACAATGTACCATGTGGAGCAGTGTATTTGGCATACAAGCTAGTAAAGAAAGGACTTAAATTGGATGTATGTGAAATCTTGCTAAAACAATTAGAAGACAATATGAACACAATTAGAAAAGTAAAGACTAACATGCTAAATTTTGGTTCATTATTGGTATGTATTTTCTTCTATTGTCAAAATTCTTTTCCCTCTATTGGAGATGTAG
Source organism: Thuja plicata (assembly GCA_018584345.1). Taxonomy (NCBI): domain Eukaryota; kingdom Viridiplantae; phylum Streptophyta; class Pinopsida; order Cupressales; family Cupressaceae; genus Thuja; species Thuja plicata. Next base: position 442,748 of record MU222919.1, read on the forward strand.
TTTGGATCCCCGGAAGACCTATTCTTTATCAGATAAATGAGTATATACAGAGTTTAGGAGATAATTTTGATGTAATCATGTCTGAATAATTTCTAAATTTCCAAGCAAGAATGAACAAGGGTATAGGATACCACCTCAACTGATTGCAAAGTATCAAGATAATATATTTTTTGAGATTGACACTGACACTTGTATTATCAAGGTTGTTGATCCTAGAATTGAATGGATACAATCGACAATATATGAACTGGATATTGATATTGGATCACAATAGATTGAAGAACTACTTGCAAAACATGTTGATCCCAAAGCTAAGAGGTCTGGCACTTATGAAGAAGTGAAAGTAAGGAATAAGCATAACATTGTGATACCTAAAGCAATTAAGAAGAGAGGAAAATGATTGAAAATCTATCCAAGACATTAATAGTGGATGAGGCAAGTGTTAAAGACACAAATGATAAGCAAGATATTGTTATTATTGACAAACAAATTGCACTTGTATCTTCACCAAGAATAAGAGGCACTGGAAGAAACACCATATCTTCAGTGAAACCAAAAGAAAAGGAAGTTGTGGAGATAACTCAACTGAAAGGTAAAACATACATGAGAACCCGAGGAGGAAAAAATGTTGTACATTCATGGAGGAAGTTAAGACTTGAGAATGAGAGTGAAACTAAATCAAATAAGGAAGTTAATTCAACACCTATAGCATATTTTTCAATATTTCCACAAATTCTATGTTAATACTCTCAAATTTTGGAGAAATATGGAGTGACTAAGTAAAAATTTCCCTAAGAAGCTTGTGGAGAAGGCCTACTTTGAATGCTTGTAAAAGAGGCCTGATGTTTTTAGGAGAAACCTCTTATGAAATGTGTTCCTCAACTTTCATTAAGAAAATTTAATAGGTTCCAGCTCTCATATTTAAGTTTTTATATGTTTTGGAGATGGTCATTTGGAGGCGTTTACCCAAATTTGCATTTATGCATGTTTTGAGTTCTCACTAAGTGACCTACTTTAACTATTTTTATCTTTGACTGGATGGATAGGAAAGACATTAAGGAGTGTTCCCAGGTGTTGTAAGCATGAAATGAACCTCTATGCCCATTTGAAGATCCCTGTGAATTTGGATGAATGGTTTCTCATAGCTTTTTTGTTCACGTTTTATTCTGGTTTCCTGAGTGTCAAATGCAGAATTCTGAAATGTCCTACTTTGAGGTCTTCCAATTTGTACCTAGTTGAATGCCATGTGGAATTGAATGTTCCCCTGCATTGCAAACATGAAAGTAAACTTTCCTGAAGAGTTTCAGACCTTGGTCAATCCATTTGATCACTTTTCCTAGCCAATTCCAAATTCAATTTCTACATTTTTACTGTGTTTGGGTTCAAAAGTTGTTAAGTGGTTGACTTTGAGAAGCAATGATAAATGATCGGTTGAATGATAGAGAAAGCTACTTGAAGTGCTTCTTTCCTTGTGTGAAAATGAATCTATGTTTCGGGTATCAGACTATAAGAGTCTCTTTTGATTGGTTTGTAAAATCAAAACTAAAAGTAGTTTATGCAGATTTCTAGTGCGGGACAAAATAAAGTTTCACGGGATACTCATTTTTAGAGGATTATAGCTTTTTGTCAAGCAGTTGTTTTGAGAGGCTAGTTGTGGATATGCTCTCCTTGTATCCAAATGTATTACTATGATCAGTGGTTAGGCCTCAAGGCATGTTTCCCTATTTTTGTAAGTCCTAATCCATTTGCATTTTCTGTTGTTTTGACATTCGCATTGTGCATAGTTTTCGAGATAGCCAAGTTTGATCGTGGATATATTGCACCCAGTTTTGAATCAGATAAAATCTTTCAACACATATCCTCATTTTTTTTTGAATGAATATCTATGCCAGGTGTCAGGGTCCCTTGATGCAATTCAGTCAGTTTTTAAGGTCAGTTGTTGTTTATCAAATCAGTATTGCAGAGATATAAAATTTGTTTCTAATGGTCATGATCTAAATGACTTCTAATCCAATTGCACTGAAGGCCATGTTTAGATAAATTGAAGATGAAAATTAATTTCAAGGACAATTCCCAAAACATGAGCTTAGTTTTTGAGCTGCAGTTGACTGGAAAAGATCACTATTTATGAGAATTGGAGCTTTTTCTGTTGCAAAGTGTTTTAAATTCCTTAAATTGGGGATGGCAATAAGTGTATCTCATTTTTGGGCTCAATGTATATTGAATTTTTTTAAAAGTGGATAGCAATATCTATATCATATTTTGGAGAGGTTGAGTTGCATTCAAACACAAATGTTGAGGCAACTAGGGCTGCATTAGCAAAAAGGAAGACAAAAGGAGGAAGTTGGGCCTTTTCTCTTACTTAATTCTATTTCATTATTTAAGTGCATGCCTATTTGGGATCTTTAGCATTGCATAAATGTTGATTCATTTTGAATTTGAGCACCATATGTTGTGAATAGTCTCAAAGGCTGCGACCACCATAGATATGATTGCTACCAATAGTCTTCTTCATTGACAACAACCTTTTTTTCTATTTCCTCTATTGTTAAGGGCATAAAAATAAAACATTAAAAGCATTCAGACAAATACATTTTCCAACTGTAAATCCTCAAAAATCAACGCATGAAACAGAGAAGAGGTAAAAGCCAAAATTTATTAAAAACTTCAAAGCAAATACTTTGCGCAATATTTGAAGGAAGCTGCAGTAACAGACAAGAAAAGGCATAGGTGTTGCGTGGCACATAAAAAAAATAGAAACTAGAGCATGAGGATACACCACGCATGGTGGGAAGAAACAAAGAGTTTTAAAAAACTAACCAAATTAATGCAATTTGCAGGTGACATTTGGATGGCATGGTCTGCGCGTGGAGAAAGGAGAGTTAGTAAAAAACATTTAAAGGTTGAAACACCAACACCAAGGACTTGCAAAAGCAAATAAGGACCCAACGCAATGAATTTAAAATGAAAAAATTCATTATAAACATAAAATAGACATTGCACATGCCATTGGAAAAGAGTGTAAAACCAAATAGAAGACTTTCATATGCAAATTGGCAAGTTGCGCGTAGAAGGAAGGAGGTCAAATTTGTTTTAAAAGAAAAATTCTATGCAAAAGTAATTAGCAGGTGTCACTGCCAAATCCCACAACCTGTGCATTGTATTCCCTACGCTGCATGGGAATTGAAGAAGAGATGCATGGGGGTTTTGAAAACTGTTGTTCAAGGAGATAGGAGCCTACGTAGCAAAACATAGGAAGATACCCAGTACATTTCAAGAAACATTAAAATTTTTAAGCAAATAAAAATTGGCAGGTGCAAATTAAACATTCAGGAAGCAGCAAATGGTAAGTCTGTGCATGTTGTAATTGGAGGAAGCCACGCCAAATTTGGAGAAGCTCACGTAGTAAAGGGGTAAACCAAGATACCCGGTGCAGGAAGTGAAAGTAGTTTAAAAACTTTCATTCAAATGAAGAGGAAAAAGAAAGAAGAAGACAGAGCAGGATGGAGGTAACAAGCTAGCGCATGGAGGTGCTGCTAAAAAGGTGAGTTTGGAAATGTCTACACAGCGTGTAATGTGAGAATACTTCACAAGGCATATGAAATTCTTGACAAATGGTCTCAGAGGTTGCGCATAGCATTACTGTAGCAAACATGGCATTTAGCATTAGTCCCACATCGACGGGGTTGTGGGTCTTTTTAATGTTTTTATAGTAAAGTGCTTGTATGGTATGTGAAGTAAAGAGCTAAGGCTCCTTGGTGGGCCTTTAACTAGTGGAGTACATGTGGTGGTGAGCCCCATAATTTTGGGTGCCAACATGCAAAGGGATTTAAAACTTGTAAAACAATAATCCAACATCGGTGGGGTGACAAAAATTTCAGTGGTTTAAAAGAAAGAACACTCGCATTGTAATTTGAAGAATGAAGAGGAGGCCCTCCACATGTGCGCGTGGGTAGCACCTTGGGAAATGTGGGAAATCAATGAACACCCAATTTTACAAACAAGTGGGCACATAGAGGGTGACATGGTGGACAAGTGGTGGCTCGTCGCATAGTCATGGAGTAGCTCATCGCTCATTTGCGAACCAAAAAATGGCTCACTGCGCAGTCGCAGATGCTTGTCAGTTGAGGTTGGATATTGCGCGAGTGAGCGACTGAGCTCGTTGTGTAGTTGTAGAGGCTTGGAGAGATAGTAGAAAATTCCTATGAGTGAGTGATAAGCAGTGTCACGCACTCATGCCAGTTAGTGGAAGTTGACAAAAGTGTCATGAGTGAGCAACTTAACCACTAGCAGTTAGTTGCGCACTCGCAGAGGTCAAATGGAGCCAGTCAGATCATGACACTTGGAAAATTTTGGTGACTTCTGCGTAGAAGGTGTAGAAATGAGATAAAGTAATATTTGTGCAACCAAATTAAGATCTTTTCATAGTTCAAACTATATTATTATTTGCAATTTCAAAATCTCAACTAAATATGCAGGAAGGAAAATTTTGTTTTCATGGTTAAGAGGCCAATTTTTCTTAGAAATATGAAGTTTCATATACCGTTGGAAAGGTCTCAAGATGAGGATTTTGTTTTTAAAATCCATTTTCATGCAGATCAAATCAATTAGAGGCAGTTGCAGAAGCACAAGGATATCATATTTTGGGAGGAGAAGATATTTTCTTAGAATAGACATGTGTTAGTTTGCAAAAACTAGCTTTTCCATTTTCTCTATATCTTTCTTCTTCTCAATTGTACATGGATGGTGAAATTAATGCTACTGGGAAATTTTTTGATTTTGAGTCTTGTCTTTTTGAGTTCTTTGTTTTGTAAATGTACTAAATCAAGAACAATTTAATGAAAAGCAATGGAATCCCTTTCCATATTGGTGATGTCTTTGTGTGTCTTGTTTGAATTCTTGTGTATTAACATGTAAGGCATTTTAATATACTAGTTATAAGGTAATTGTGAATTTGTGTTTGATTTTATTTAAAGGAGAGAGGCAATATTGAATGCAAGTTCTGAGAATTCAAGGATTGCACATGAATATGATGTCTAGGTATTGGAGTGAAAAGAGTGACTTGTAAGGCATTTCCTTTGGGTTCTATATGTTTGGAGTTAGAGGGTTTTCTAGGGATATATGTTTATTTGACTCTATTTCCCAATAGATAAGGCACTGGTCTTTTTTGTTTATGCATGTCTCATCATCAATTCATAAATATCAAATTATTTTTCATTTCATGTTTAAGAGTTGTAAATGATTATCAGATTTAGTTTGATGGGCAGGAATCCATCCCATGATTCATTGAAAGAAGTGAATCCTATAGGTACACCCACTTGAGCCTCTAAGCTCAAAGTGAAGGAGGATTGTTTGATCCTTGTTAATTATTCTTTTCCTTGATGGAATTAGGGAAAAATAGCTAACAGTCTAGATGATTTTCTGGAAGACCTAAAGAATATAGGAAGACTTAGAGCTTTTAGGAAAGCAAGGTATGAGAAAAGGAATGATGAAGAGAAGAAAAATATTGAAGAAGCTATTGTGGTAATATTAAGGAGATACAGATTGACCCCAATACAGCTAGCAAATAAGATGCCAGAAGAATTGTATAATAAGATTGATGCAAGATGGAAGTATGCACTTAATGCTGAAAGAGAAATGAGAGAGAGGTCACTTGTACATACTATTCCTGACCTTGCACCATCTGAGATTAGTGAAGCACTATAGAAACATGTAAGAATATTTATAACCAAGGGAATATCCCTAAGAATCATGAATGGAAATATACTATATGTGGACAGGGAAACTGATGGAAAGTGGAGAGATATATTTGGCATATCTAATACCGAGCAGCCTGATGCAACAAAGAATCAAAGTGAAACCATCACTGATCATGTAAAGGAAAGCATAGGCCAAGTAGATCCAATTGATCTCACCATTGATAATGTAGAAGTAATCATTAAATATGCATCAGAGGATATTGATCCTAAAAAGGATTTGTGAAGGGATGAAGATTGATGAAGGGGTGCTCCCCTTAATACCACAAACACACGACAGAAACAAAGAGAAACAACAGAAATTTGCAAGAACAGAAAATTGGCTTCTTATTGGCTCCACAAATGTGGAATTACAAACTTCAGAATTACAATATCAAAAGCCACATGGGAATCCCTTACAATAATTTGTAGGACAAAGCCTCAAATAACCACCACGAACTGCCCTAGACAACACTACGGGCCTTCTTAATATAGGCAATTTCCACCGCCCGAGAAGGTTCCAAAAATCTAGCCATTAAGGCCGACAACCCTTAGCATTTAATTATTTTTCACTTTTATTACAAAAGGGTCGGCTTTAAATATTTACAAAACATGAGATTAGGTAGCCCAACTTCTGGAAGTCATAACTTTTGAACCGTAGCTCCGATTGGCTATTATAACTACTTTCCAAAAAGGAGAGATCGCGATCTACAGTGCCTGACTTGTGAAGCACCAGTCAGCCAGGGGTTTGACCTTGATCTGGAGCCTCTAAAGTCCTAAAAATTGAGCTCAAAGATTTTGCACCCTAAAATCTCAACAGTAAATCCTTAATAACTTTGCCAATACAAATGATCTGGCAATGAAATTCAACTGGCATTCTTATATGACTAAGATGAACCT
>MU222919.1:454891-474774 GCA_018584345.1 Thuja plicata
ACATTCTGAGTTCAAACGACCAACTTACTAAAGATAGTAAGTTTCCAAAAATAGCAGCTTTGTACAAAATAGCCCTTATTGAATAGAAAAACACATATTTTTGGGTGATGCAAGATTGCCCTTACACTCAGGATGCTCCTGCATTAAAGATGTAATGAACTTTCAAGTACCATACACCAAGTATATGGATGTAGATGTAGCACCATTGCAGAGTACTGATCCCATATTGGTACAAGTACAAAGATATTCTACTATGCAGATTAGTACTACTAAAGTAGTACAAGATATGGCAATCGAGCCACCAGTTGACACTAGAAATGTAAATGTTGATAATCCAGAGACTACCAAGACTGAACATAAGAAGGATACCGGGTTGGAAGCTAAAAAGTGACATTGAAGGATAGAAGTCAATCACACCAATGACTGACACATCCAATGTTTAGAATGATCCAAAGCCACAAGATACAAAAAAGAAATGTTGTAGAAATAAAATAAAAAAGGCAAGGATGTAGAGAAAGAAGAAAAAAAACAACAAGAGGAAGTTAAATCAGAGGAGAGCATAGTCGTTCACCATATCAAGTCACCAGATGAAACAATGGCATCACATTCTAAATGCTCTACTGGAGAGAATAAATTGAGTGAGAAGAAGAGTAAGAAAAGGAAGCAAATCATTGATTTGAGCGAGCCTATCATAATACCAGTAGGATACCCCAAAAAAATGAAGCCTAAGGAATTGGCTATCTATGCCAAGTTAGTTGGAAGAAAAACTAAATAGGAAAAGCTATTACAGAAGAAGAAAAAGGTAAATATACTAGAAGATGTCAAAGAAGTTTTCTAGGAGATTATTCCTGAAGTTATCATTGATGAGTCTGAGTCACTATTAGACCAAGTTGGAAATCTAGTCCAAAAAATCAAAGGACCGAATAAGGACATGATAGAATACATGTTGAGGATTCACAAGGCATCAATGGAGAAGAAATTGATGGAGGACCTACTACAAAACATTTCTATAGTGAAAGTAACTTTTTCTGAGTTATGTTCCAAAGTTGAAGAACAATTGCATTGCATCATTTCATTATTTAAGAAATTTTGTATTCTTTCTAACTATACCGAGGACATTAAGAAGGAGGAAGATACTGAGAAAGAGATGACTGAGCAAATTGCAAAGCTAACTACCAAGCCTGGAGAATTCCAAACATATTACTCAAAGATACAAGAACTCATGGGAGTTCATCTCTCATTGAGACAGGAGGAAGATAAGTGAAGATTAGAGTTACTTGAGTTGCAAGCACTATTTATTCCCCATATTTAATCAATGCAGATACATTTGAAGAAAGGACAAGAACTAGCAATTTTTCCAAAGGTTAACACCCTGGATACTATAGTTGATCTATCGACAGACATAAATGAACACATTCTGATATGACAAATTATCTGAGACACTTGGGGGACTATTCTAGCTAGATTACAACAAAGGTATAAACACATTTTTTATACTTAAGTTTTATTATTGAGACTTTTTATCAAAAAAGGGGGAAATATAGATAGAATTCTAAAAAAAAATCAAATAGAGAATACAAAATACAAAAAAAAAAGTATATATGGAAAAAAAAAAAGGAGAAGAGATGTACATATTTTGTATAGAGAGTGTTGGGGATTTTTCTTGTATGAATCACAGTGCTTGAAATGACTACTTGAACACCATGCCTTCTAATATTGATTCAGAGACAAGAAAAGCCTAATTGCTAAGGACTGGATAAGGTCCTTCTTCATTTTTGAGTTCCACATATACTCAGGCAGGTTTTACCTTTTATAATTGTTGTTTACACAGTATGTATTAATGTGGAAATTGATTTTTTATATACCTTTGTTAAACCAACTGATAAATCACCTTGCAAATGACCAAGCATAACCAGATGCAAGATTTAACCATACAAACTTATGGTCTTGAATATAGCAAAAACTAGTGATACAAGGATTTTCATCCTTCTTCCTTTTATAGTAGGAGGGATAACCTAATAATCCACTCTTCAAGGGATTAACAAAATGAATAGTATCCTGCTGATACAAATCCTTATGAGTTCAGCTCATTTGTTCTTAGTAACAAGATTATTTTGATTAAATAATTTTTGATATTGGATGAGGAACAGACTGCAAACTATACTCTAAACTAGTGCCTATCCCTTGGGCAAAGAGTCAATGAAAACATGAATCAACAGAGCTAAATTAATAGAGATACTATAGAGTGCCTTACAAACTACATGCAGCTGAGATAGAGTGCCTTACAAACTATCCTCTCATATACATACATCTGCATCAAATCCTTATCAGAATGTTTTTCTCTCTGAAATCATCTATGAAACTTAGTCCTATCTTTGAAAGGAACTCATAAATAATTAAACAAAATACCTTGTAGCTAGTGTACTTCAAATGCCTTACAGATGAAACACACTAGAGCACAAACAGAATGCAAAGAGATAAGATAATATGAAAGAGGGAAAACCACACTGTATTCTATTATTGTATTCTGCTTCAACACATCCAGACAATAAGCTTTCATGAATATACAAAGACATAGAAATATATCTTACAATAAAATTTCCACAAGACCAACTAGGACCTGCTCTGGGCATCTATAGGAAAAAAACAAAACATAGCAAAGGAAAGGAACCCTTACAACTCAGAAAAGAAAGAAAGATATAGAAGAGAAGAAACCCTAAAACTCTGTCTAGCAAACACCTGTCCTTCTCTCAAATCTGATTCTTACTCATTCCTTCTTTTTAAAATATTTGATTAATTAATCAATTTTTCAACTCCACTTGTCTGAGAAAATATCTGATATATCTTCAAAATATCTCTTCTATTCTTCCACTGAGAAGTCCACCAAATCTGATCCCATTTGGCAAAATATCTTTGAAAATCTGATACTATTTCCCTTTGAAAATCTGATTTATCCTCTGATAAATATCTCCCCACAAACTCATCTGTCAAGTTTTAAAAAATAAATAAACATATTTGTTTCATTCTGTGCCAATTTAATCATTCTTTTCTCATCCCAAATCTGATCTCCCATATTCTGCAAAAATCTGATATATCCTATGTCTTCAACTATTTTCAAACAACCCTCCGGGAATAAACATATAAAATTTGCAATAAAACTATTAAATTCCCTGTTAAAATTAACATTATGCACATTTTAAAGTCTTTGAAAACCTCAGATTTATGCATACATTGCCCAGAAATCACCAGATTTTGACAAGTGGCATCCTCTTATTCGCTGTCATAAACTATGCTTAACTCATTTTTTAACCTTAATTACATCTGGCGACCATGCGACAACCTCAAAATCAAAGTCGCAAGCCATTTTCACCTTATCTGTCATTCTTGGGTGACCTGGTGACCAGCATCCGGCGGCTAACTCCATCTTGCGACTGTGCAACCAGTGGCTATCTCCATGTCGCAACAGCTAACATTTATATCTGGCTACTTCGCGACTAACCGCTAGTGGTTAGTCGCCAAGTCTTGGCGATCAATTTTGATGTCTCGCGACTGCGTGACTAACTGCTAGCAGTCAGTCGCCAGGTCTCTGAATGTTGGTGGTTATCCTCAAACTGTCTCCTGACTGGACGACCGGAGCCTTCTAGCGACTGGGCGACCAAGCACTTCTCACGACTTCGCGACCAACAGCAAGTTCTCACTTTCGTCAAAATTTCATCTCCTTCATTTTCGGGCATGGAAACTGAGGCGGTCAGATGAGGGCGCGCACGTGGATAGCCTCCTCTTCAACTTCAAATTCATATGTTCTTGTTTTAGCATATAAAGACTTCATTTTGCCTTCCCCGGATGAATGTGGGATATTTCATTTCATAGTTCAAAGTCATTTTCAAAATTCATGCTAAAACACTGTGTATGGCCTATGCAATTCAACCTCCAGCCCCTAGAAGCTCACCAAGAGCCTCTGGGATCTCATACTTACCTTGGATGTTAGTGTTTTAGCTTATAAACACCAAAAAAGTCACCACAGAGTGAATGTGGGACAATATGAATTCACTGTTTTTTCATTTTCTGGGACTTTACACTGAGTGCTGCTCACTAACAGCACAGTGATCTTGCAAATAGAAAGCACTATTGCATTTTAATGGCCAGGGCGCCCCTTTGTATGGTGTCACATTTGCAGATTACACCTTAAAAACTCTTCAAAACATCAAACCATTCCTTCATACCTATCGCAGACTGCCTAGCATTTGCTTGCAATGTAGTTTGGGTTTAATGCATTAAAATCTGCAACTTTCCCTCTTCTAACTTCTACTACTGGCGTGGCATTCATTCTATGCAAATGTCAAAACAAAACAATCAAAACAACCCTCTTATTACTCTGCGCAGAAGGGCTGGGAATTTGGTTTTACACCTGCAGATTGCATTACATGCGATGAAACATCACATTGAAACATTCAGTTCAAACAATTCATATGCCCCCTCTATATTGCTGCTGCGTTTTTCACTGGAATGGTGGCTGCTGGTAAAGGTTGTTGAACTTGGATTTACACTAGCCAATGACATCCATTTTCCCCCAAAAATAGCACTGGCAAACTCCTTCTATGGCGTGAGTTTCACTTACAAATGCTACGGGAACTTTGCACAATCATATTGCATTTGTTCTGGCTTAATGTTTCTTCTCATTCCATTGTTGCAATTTTAATGTTTTAAAACATAATACATCCTCCTTGTCTGCGCAGACATCTCTTTACCGAAGATTATGCACTTGATGTCTTTGGTCAGTCCTCCTCTGGCAGCGTAGGCTTCTTTATTGTCTGAGCATTTTCCTCTTGCTTCTCCCCATGTATATTGCGCAAACTTCTGACAATGGTGGACTGCAAGGTAGTTTGTATTGAGTGTTTTTTAAAAATCTCCAACCTGCTCCCACCAAATGCTACACAGGCTGCTGGCTTATTTTCATAGTTCATTAATGCAAACATAATTTCTCTCTTACCAATGCATTAACATGTGCCTTTTGCATTTAAAATCAACTTAAAACTTTACCATCAGTTGACTCCCTGTATGTGCTTTGATTACTATGTAATAATAACGGTCACTTGGATTTAAAAAGAAAGACATTTAAGTTGGGATGAGCACTGATCAATGCCAATTTGCACTTTGATTCATTATTGATCTACAGACACATTGACGTTCCTTGATAACGAATATCCCAAAAAGAGAGACCCGTGAATCGGACTAGATCCAAGATTGACAATTGCAATAAAATCATCAACAATTGAGGTTGCACATAGAGCCCCTTATCCATAGCCATTACTTGTAACCCTGGTCACTTAAAATGATCCACCACAAATGGACAGTGACGCATTGAACTGGCGGTGTTTTAACAACTTTTCACATTTCTGTAAACTTAACACATTAATGGCAAATGACCTCTGGGGCTGCCTTTAAAAATTCACTTAAACCAGTAAACTAATCCCAACACTTGGCAAGAAGATTCATTGATCATCAATGAATACACATGCAGAAGGGGCTTGCCAAATTCGTCTTCAGGCACTAGATATAACAGTGCAAACTTCGCCTTCCAGAAAACTACATAAGTGCAAATACTGAATCATCACAAATCCCTTTTAGATCGATCATTGCAAAATGAGTAAATCATATTCTGAAACCTTTCCATCAAGCCATATAGTACATTCATGTGTAATGAAGAAGGGCCCACAATCGGATCCTAAAAACATCTTTCAGACAGAAATTTATCACTCTTGCAAAATGGTCACTCTGAAAACTTAACCCTTTTCCGCACTGCAAACTGAATAAATTGCCTCTGAAACTAAATTCATAGGGTCATCAAAAAGATCTTTCAGAAACTCAATCCCTAGAGCCTGATTGAATGTGATATGTAGAACATGACCCCTCAGTTGCCTTCCTCTGAAAAGAAACCACTGAACTAATACCAATACACAAAGATAGCACCTTAACCCAATTTATGAAATTTAACACAGTGAGAAAGTAGAAACTGAATCTGGAATCAACGAAGCAAAGTGATCAACTGGATTGATCAAAGTTTGGGAATCTTCAGAGGATTTTATTCCTAGGTCTATAATGAAAATCCATATTTAATTATGTCTAACCTTGAATGGGGTATAAATGGGGAAAGGACAAGGTATGCCATTTAATTCTGGATTCAGTATTTCAGTGAAACTTTAATAAATGGGAAACGGAAAGGCTCTGGAAAAGTGGATAAATGGATTGGTAGGAGTCTATAAATCTTCAGGTAGGTACACTCCTATGTTTACAATATGAGGGACAACTTAATTATCCAAAATTTTCACCCGAGTACAGATTTTTAAAAGCTCAAAGTAGGTCACTTACCAATTCTGCACTTGAAAACACAGGAAATCAAAATTAATCACTATCAGAATGGTTCTAGAAAAATTGTCATCTGATTTCATAAAGATCTGCAAGCTGGAAAATATGGAGTGTGTGACCACTGGAACACAGTAAAAAATTAATTTTCTCAAATTGGACAACTAGTCAAAAGTTATAATGTGTCAAACTGGGCTATTCAGATTTCTAGGCAGGACAAAAAAGCAGACAATTCTGAGCAACCAACTTTGGGAAGTATGAAAACCTATCAAACGGATTTAGAATGACCTGAGATCTGAAAAATAAGCTCTCTGATATGCATGGAACACATTCCCAAAGTGATGGCTTATGAAATTAAACCGGGTGTAAGATACTCAGAAGCAAAGTAGGCTCCAGACAGCAAATTGACAATTAGCAAAGATGCAGAATTAGGTGACCCCCTCAAAATGACTACTCCATAAACATGTCAGAACTGAAAATCAGGAGCTGGGACCCACTGCATATGTCAAATGGAAGGCATTAAAGCCTCTTCCAAATTTGTATCTCATGAAAATCATCCGGGCATCTTTTTCAATCACTCCAACTGAGCCTTCTTACACAAATTTTCAAAGGTACTTACTTTGCTTAACTGAAAAAATCTAACATGGTCACTCCAAATTTGTTCCAAATTTAGCAGTACCAATAGAGAGTAACATCCAAGGGGAAGTTACTAATTTTTTATGACTTTGAGTTTTTTGTCAAAATTCTCAACTAATGTCAAAGGGGGAGATTGTTATCTGTATGGATATTTTTTTGTCATTAGTTAAGGCAAAGTCATGAGTCAGAAGCTTCAATTGGTGAAAAGGAGAAAAGTAAATATGACCAGTCAGTACTGTACACCAAGCAAGGCAGTGAAGTTGGTACAGTACAGACACTACATTGAGAGCCTACAGTTACCAAACACCGAGTGCATATGAAGTACACCGAGTTTACAGTTACCGAGTACTAAAGATAAAGTTAACCGAGCAAAGAGAAGTTACTCTACCGAGTTACTTAACTGATTATAACAAGATAAGGATGCATTTAATGAATTGATACAATATTAATTGTGTTTATACAATGCACAAAGATCAGTTTGTTACACGATCAATGATCGAGATAATTCAAAGAGAAGATCTAAGAAGCAAATTAAGCAGTTAATCAAAGATTTTAATTTCCAACAAAAATGCCAAGTACCAAGGTAAAAGTGGCACAATCACCGAGTGAAAAAGCAGATCTAATGGTTGAAACAAATTATCAGTGACCTAACACATAAGATTAAGAGGCAATAAATCTTATACTTAAAGGATGATTTACAAAAAAAAATTGACGACAGAGGAGAAAATAGAAACAGAGTGATAATACAGAAAAGGTTGATATTGTTAAAGGAGTTATATTGAAGAACAAATATCATAGCAGAGAGCACCAAGCTGATATCTAGCTACAATAGAGAAAATATGAGAAGTGATACAATTTGTAATTAAGCTAAAACAAATTATGATAAGCATTTGTTATTGATGCAATATAGAAGACATTGATAAGTTATTAATACAATTATATTGAGAGCTAAAAATACCAATACTGGGTAGATCTTAACTAATCTGATATTTGTAAAACCTTTAACAGGGTACATCTCTAAGTGTAGAGATTGTAAAATCCTCTAACTAGGTAGACCTAACAATTCTTTGTATACTCTTAACCGGGTAAGCTATAAAAATGGATAAACTTTGTAACCTCTAACTAAGCACCCTTTATACTGTAGTTAGTGAAGGTTGTGGGTTTCATCCCCACTACACTTATGTCCTCTAACCAAGGATTTTTGTGTAAACAAAATCATGGAGTTATGAGTTCACTTACTTGAATGTTGTGATGTTATGTTTTAAAAGTTTATATTAGTTTCATTTCAAGTTATTGAATTTGGTAAACAACAAGCAACAATATATGGTCATAGACAGTTTTAGTTATAAAAAAATTTGTGGTACTAATTCACCCCTCCCCTCTCAGTCCCAACTTTCCATAGTCATTCCAACATATCCATCCTTCTTAGGTGCCAATACTGCAGGTATTGTACAAGGACTCAAACTTTCTCTAGTTAATCCTTTCTGCAACAACTCGTGTACTTGTTTATTCAACTCCTCATTCTTTGTTGTTGTCAACTTGTGAGATTCTTTATTAGGAAAACCAGCTCCATGAATTAGATCCATGCAATGACTAATACACCTAACTAGTGGAAAACCATCATGTACATTATCTAAAATCATATCTATATACTCATCCAAGATGATCACAAGGTGTTGGTGAGTGAACAATGTTGGGTTAAATTAAAAATAGGGAAATATAATGATGAAGTCTTTTGTGATATAATGTTGATGGATGTATGCCATGTTTTGTTAGGTAGACCTTGGAAATATGATAGATAATCTATACATGATAGGAGAAGAAATACATATACTTATTTGGCTAATGGTATGAGACAGAGATTGATACCTTTGGAGGAACCTTTTAAAGGGAAATTTGTACCAGTGCTATATTTTGCATGGTTGATGGAAGGAAATTCTTGGAAGGAATGAGACATGAGAATTTTTGTTTTTCTATTGTTCCAAAGAAGAATGCAGATATAGATCTGAGCAGTAAATACCCTGAAGAGATAAAGGACATCTTTATCCATGTAATCTCATAGGGTTATGTTTCATTCTCTGCAACTACAACTTTTCTACCATTTCCTCATATGCCAAATTCTCAGAATTACCATCATCAACAACAAATTTGCATACCTTAACACCAAAAAGACATTTGGTTTGGAACAGGTTCTTTATTTTCCAAGGGTTCTCCATCTTTTCCTTATGGTATAAGGTTCTCCTCATGATCAATGTCTCTCCCTTTTCAGCTTGATTATTGTTAACTGATTCAGAAGATCCCTCTTCTTCCACAAGATTTTTCCTTCTATTTCTTTTAGTTCTCCTTTCAAATCCACCTTATTTACATTCAAAGGCCCTATGACCTTCTCCACCACACTTGAAACAAGTTCCCTTAAACACCCTTTTGTCATCTCTTTGGTTAGCCCTCATTCCTATAACCACCACTATAATAACTCCTTTAAGGAATCTTCTCCTTTTTCTTCCCTTTATCAGATCCACCAACCGATCTACTACTTCTATCTCTCTCAAATATTCCACCTCTGCATCTTTGTCTTTGTTCTTGTCTTATATTTAGCTTGTCTTTGGTCTTTAGGGCATACTAGTAAGAATCTTCCACAATCCCAATCTTGACCATACTAAGCTCCTCTTGTATTGAAATCCTCAAACTATGCAGGTATCTTGAAACTCTCTCTACTTCATCCTCTTTAAAACTAGAACTGATATCCAACTTGTAGAAATCCTCAGTTTATTGTTTTACATTCATCTCCTTTTATCTCAACTTCTACAATCTTCTGATCAAATTGACCTGATAATCAGAGTGTAAGAGATTTTCTTTCATCTTGTTCACCATCCTATCCCAAGATTTGATCTTATCTTTACCTCTGCTCCTCCTATCATATCTCACCAAAGTGAAGCATGACCTCTTAACTTAGTACATGCATACTTTACCTTCTTGTCTTCATCAGTACCTTCAAAATAAAAATACATGTCCATAGCTGAGATCCAATCCAACAACTCATCTGCATCCAACCGACCATCATAATATGGTAGATTAAAATGTGTTCTTGTATTAACCCTAGTAAGATCCCTAATAAACCTTTCTTCTCCTTGATAAACTTCAGGATGTTCTTGGGCTTCTCCTTCAACTTGTTCTTCAATCTCTTCATCAGCATCACTTACTTCTTCAATATGTTGACCTCTCCTCTGGGCTGTTTAAACCACTTCCAATTTGGCAATAATTTGTCTCAATATTTCAACATTAGATTCCTCTCCTAGTCATCTCTGATGATTCCTTTACAACCGCGGGTCAGATCCTTATTCTGCTACCCCACAAAAAAACAAATCATGAACTGCACACTTAGGAGACAAGATCTATTCACTGCAATTGAAAAACTTCTCTCTGATGCCACCTAATGTAGCCAAGGTAAGAGGGTCCAAGAAAATGAATAGTAAAAACTTGTAGAAAGAGTTACACAATAGAAACTTAAAGATTTCAAGAAGAAAATACACAGATCTAGAGTATGGAACACACATGAAACCTTTTCATTAACACGTAAAACAATTAAAAAGCTATGCAATAGTAGTCAACATGCCCAACTCAAATTCCTTGGACTTATTACAAAGAAACCTAATTATCCTTCCTGACCTATGACTACAAAAGAACCTCCTTCAAACCCTAGCTTACTACCTTTGACCTCCTAAAATAAGAACCAAGACCCAACTTAAATAAATGATCATGACCTAACAGGGTGGCCTCAAGATTACATTTCCCAAGAGAGACAAAACATGTTACCAACAAACTCCCAGTCGGCCTCCAATCTAGGGTCTTTAACCAACAAATAAATCACAAGGAGTGATCATACAAACAGCTCAGCCAAACACGTAGTCACATAGGAAAATGAGCCATAAGCTCTGCCAATCAAGGAAATCCAACCAACAATTCAAACACTGACCAGTTCAAAAACATGAAGAACACATTCTAAACACAGTCAAAGAATCCATCATAACTTTAGGCATGATACTCTGAATGAGTTGCGATGATAGGAAAAGATTCCTAATGATCTCTATACATAAATCTATGACCGCAACTGCCAAGGATCTATAGAACTTGACCCCAATAAGAAACATAGCAACCGGTGACCAAGAACATAAAAACTCAGATGTTTTTGGTTGATGCAAAATTGCAATGAACCCAAGATGCTCCTGCATCACATATGCACCTAGCTATCTACACACACACACACACACACACACACACACACACATATATATATATATATATCAAAAGTTGAAATTTTTGCATTTTGTGAAGGTGGAGAAATTAGCTCAATATGTTGTCACATAGAATTATACCAGTTACAAGTATATATCATCCTCCAAACCACACTACTTAAAATTAAAAAACACGTAGGTGAATGTTCTTACAAAAGATTATGCATATTTATACCTATTACATATGTCAAACTACCTAAAATGGACATGTATATTTCACTTTAACCATGTTAAAAACAAAGAGGCAAATTTTTCCATCGGTAAATTAATCCATGAACATGTACTAACTTGATAAGCTCCATAAAGGCTCAGAGAGATAAGCTTTATCGTGCTACCATCAACCATAATGAAATTTTGTTTACCGTTTGTTTTTACTCTAATTACTCGATTCACAAGAGCACAAAGTTTGCAACAAGAGATCTTCTAGGCTCGGCGATGAGAGTAATATTTCTAGATAACACTAACTCTCTTACATGTACAAAGATCAAGTAACATGAAATTTTCTTTGAAATATTTACATATAGAATCTCCACATAACTGTGATATAGCTATACATTAAATAGACACACACACCGGAAGATTTAGAAGTTTGGAGAACTCAAATGAAGTGCAACTTAAAGCCAAAAATGAGAAGGTTTGGAAGCTTAGTGTATCAATGAGATCCATAGGGGTAGGAAGACCTGCACTAGTATGATGATAATCAATTCTCAAAACTCCTCCAATGTTTAGGTACTTAATCTTAAAACCTTGATGTTGTAATTCATCAATAAATTGAATTATTAAAATTGTAGCATCCCTAAATATGTTCCTGGAAAACCAAATAAATATTAAGGAAAAATAATGTGAGCTTCCATATTAAACAATCAAATTATAAAATTATATAAATAAATAGATTTATGCAACTAAATAATTCACATTGAGGCATGGAGTAAAAAGAAGATAATTTCTTGGTATATATAATTTTTTCAAAGCCCTATGAAAAAACAACCCAACATTGATAGAACATCATCTAACAAGCGAGTGCTTTAGACTTGGACTATAAAAATGAGACAACCCATAAAAATTAGAGTGGTGATGATTGATTGGTCTATTTGATTTACAGAAAGTACAATTTTGGAAGTCAATATTGTTCTGAGAAAACATAAAGGTTTCCATTTAGTTAACTCTAACTAAAACTAGAATAGATTGTTTAAAAACCTTGAGACAGTTACCACCAAAAAATATTGACATCTAATTTTTCAACACACAAGAGGCAATTATTCCAATGCTTCTAGTTTATTCAATTATTGTACTGCATTCAATTCAAGTGTTTATTCTTATTGTTGGCACCTTCAATACTTCATATTCATACTCAGTTAAATTCAATCCTAAAGCATCATGCTAATTTGATTCTCAAAACTTTCTTATGTATACTAACACTAATATTTGGCATTGCAGTTCTTCTATATTTCAAAACAAAATAAATTGATTTATTTTATATAAAACAATTGCACTTAGGCAAGGAAAAATAAGTCAGGTCCATACTTGGATTTATGACTAATGTTGGGTAGAGGATCGATGATTAAAAATAATTTTGTCTTTGTTTTAGATACAACCATAGTTCAAATTTTCTTCCCTTGCCTAATGCAGTAGCAGAAAATGACAATTAATTCTAGAGTCATGTGGGAAAGACCTTTGGGATGCATCAAACTTAACTCTGATGAGGTTGTTAAAAGTAGCCAAAAGAAGGCAGAGTATTATCTCATAAATTCTTAGGAACAATGTCATGAACTGTAAGTGATGAATGCACAATACAAATATATTTCTTAATGCATATAAATCTATTCGACTTAACCATGTTAATCACTAGTTAACCCCCTCATCATATTAGGAATACCAATATTAATCTATGCTATTATTTATCAATTTAACATCAATATGTAATGATAATCAACTTGATATTAATAATATTAATCAATACTCTTAACCAATACAAATAATAATAATATCGATAATCAATCCAATTAATAATATTATAATATTTATATTTATATTTAATTAATATTATAATTAAATATAATATTGATGAGACAGGTGTAGTCCTTCCCTTTTGCTCCTTCAATGTAATTAAGATGCATAAAACTCAAAACGCAGGCCTCTGCACTCTGACAGAGGCCATACCCACCATACCTGCTGCTATTAAGGTCAATAAATCTGTTAGTAATGTCGATAAACCTAGCTCTAATCATCTTGCAAAACCTAAATCCTTCTCTGAGGTAGTGGCAAATACAGGTTATTCCATTAATGCCAATGCAAAGTTTAACCTTGATGTTGGGAATGGTACCTCCGAACATGATAAGAGCTCTGGGACTGTTCTGATACCTTTTTCCATTGCTCCCAACCCTGAAATGCTTGCTGAAATCATTAAAGAAAAGAATAGGTTAAGGAATATTGTGATTTTCTTCTCTGTTGTTGAAATAGATAAGTACCCACCAAGGAAGTTTTTGGACGATTGGTTCCACAACTACTAGAACTTAAAGCTTGGATTTCATATTTCTTTTTGTCATCAAATTCAGAAAGGGTTATTTGTGATCTTCTTTGCTAATAGTGAATCCCAGGTTGAGGTGCTCAAGAAACAATACTAGACTGTAGGAAATTCATCATTCTATGCCCTAGCTTGGACTCCTAAGGCTACCCATGAGGAATTCCTTGCCCTCTCTACCCCTTGATGGATTCTAGTTAAAAATGTTCCTCCTTTCCTTTGGCATTTTCTCCCTCAATTACTGGAGCCCTTGGGAAGAGTTGTCAAAATGGATGAAACTATTAGGTTAATCCCTCATATGGATGCGAGAGTACTTATATCACTAAACCTTAGAAAAGAGATCCCTCCTAACTTGGGCATCAATATTATGGATGAAAACTTTACCTGCCCCATCAAAATCCTAGGTGGTTTGAATGCTTGTTTCCTCTGTCGAAAAGAAGGGCATCTTAGAAGAGATTGCCCCTTTATTAAAAAGAAACCTACTCCTGCTAAAACCCCTTAGATAGATAAATCCTCCACTACTGATTTCCCTATTTTGAATAATACCTTTGTTTACTATCAAGTGATTGTCCCTACTATTCCCATTCCTAAATAGATCCTCTTTTCTCTGACCCTCCCTTCCATCCTGACCCTGATCTCCTTCTCGGCTTCCCCTGTTGCGGAGAACATTTCTGGCATAGATCTTGGGTTCCAAATGGTCACCAAGAAGTATAGGAGGTGTACCCCTAGAATTGGTTTCTCTCCTCTTGACACTCCCAGCAGTGATAACACTCTTCTACCCTCTGGGGTAGGTAAACCTAATCCGCTGGATTCTCAAATTATCCCCGCCTCTTTGGATTGTTCTTACATTGACCCTTCCTGCAACCACTCCAATTCTAATCCCCTCCCTCACAAGATCTTCAGGGAACTCGGGGATGACTGCTCGTTGGAGATTATACTGGCCTCCTTACCTAGCCCTTCCTCTTCTTCCATCCCCCTCCTAATTAAGCAGGCTATGGAATTGGACCCCCATTCCCCTGCTGATTCTGACATTGACGATGATAACAAAGACTTTCCCCATACCAATAAATAGCGTGGGAGACCCATAAGATCTAAAAAAAAGAACTCCTCTAGTAAAAAAATTAGAAGCTCTTCTCTAGCTAACTTATCTCCTAATGCGGGGGAGACAAACCAATGTCCTACTACCTCAATTGTTTTCTCATGAATTGTATCTCCTAGAATGTCAGGGGACTCGAATCCCTAGACAAAAAAAATTTTGTTAAGTGTTATATTGATAATTTCAATTCCATGGATTTTCTGATGCTTCAAGAAATTAAAGCCGTTGGTTTTATGCTGGAGTCCAATATTTCCTACCTTTGGAAAGATTCCCTTAAATTCCACACTGATCACCCCAGAGGCAGGAGAGGCATGGTCATACTTGTGAACCCCAAATGGGAAAAGTATATCACTGGTTATGGTGTTTCACCCTGCCAAAGAGTTATTTTGATCTCCATTAATTTTAACAAATCTACCTTTGGCATATGCTCTGTCTATGCACCGAATGACCATAAAGAGAGATTGATTTTATGGGATTGGCTGGTGACTCTACCTAACATCCCCTGGATTGAGGGTGGAGACTTCAATATGATTGAATCTCAGAATGACAAGCTTGGTGGTCTCCCATTTAGTTGGAAAGATCAGGAGCATGTTCACTAGAGTAGGATAGAGAATATTAAAAAACTGTTTGACCCCCTCGAAGGTAATAAGGATAGTAATCCTGGTATATGGCACACCTAGTGAAATTATCAACAAGGCTCCTCCAGGATCTATTCCAGGCATGACCGATTCTATGGTAATAAAAAAAAAATTCCTTCCTTCCTGATACCCAGGGTAATTTTGTTCTTGTTACCTCTACCACCTTTCTGATCACCACCCCATCTCTGCATGCATCAGCTTTAACAACTCCCCTATTCTTCATAAAAGATACAGTGCTAAGTTTATCTTGAATGCTAGTTTGTTGAATGATGAAGATGTGTTGGCTTCCATTTCCATCATTTGCCACATCAATCATCTCAAATCCCCCTCTGCCTCACATGCCAACAAGTGGGATATGAACCTACTGGCTTGGAAAATCCTGTTAAAAAACATTGGCCAAAAGAGGGATAAGGATTATAGATTCACTAAGAATTTTCTCTCTTCTGACTTGCAGGAAGCTGAAACCAACTTGCAAACTTGTCCCTCCAATGTTAATCTTACTTCTCATGTTTTTTCTGCTAGAGATGCCCTCAAGAAACATCAACAGTTTAAGATTAGGGGTGAGAGGATTAGGTCTCGTGCTCATTGGATTCAAAATGGTGACTAGGGATCCAAATTCTTCTTTAACCTTATTAATCATAAACAAGCTAATGAAACCATAAGCAGGGTCCTTGTGGATAACCAAGATATCTCTGACCTGGATACCATTAAGACCACATTTTCTAATTATTACAAGAATATTTTTACCTCAGAGGATTCTTTTGAGGCTGAGAACATGAGAAACAAGTGCATTCCCTGATACCTAAAAATATTTCTAGCACTAATGCTGATATGCTTGCTAAAGACATTTCTCTAAAGGAAATTAAAATGGCTATTAACTCTCTTCACAATGACAAGGCCCCTAGCCTAGATGGTCTCCCTGTGGAATTCTACAAGGCTAACATCAGCTGGATTGCCCAAGATCTTCAAAACATCTATGTGGAAGCCCTTGCTAATGGCTCACTTGGCTCTACTATCCATAGGGGCATCATTAAACTTATCCCCAAAGATGGGGATAAGGCCCTTATTAAGAATTGGAGACCCATAACTCTTCTCAATGTTTCTTATAAAATCTTGGCTAAAGTTATGGCTCTTAGACTTGTGAGTATTTTACCCAAGCTGATCGGTGCCACCCAAACTGGCTTCATCGAGGGTAGGTACATTCTTGAGAACCTTATTACTGGCTGGAAAGCCATGAGTTGGGCCAATTTCTCTCATCAGAACTCTTCCATGCTACTTCTGGACTTTGAAAAAGCCTATGATAGAACTGAGTGGAGTTTTATCTCTATGATGCTTAAGGCTTTTGGTTTCCCTAATACCTTCTGCAAGCTGACTCATGTCCTAATTAATGATGCCCTTTCCCAAATATATATTAATGGCTCTCTCTTTGAACCTTTTCTGCTTGGGAGATCCATCAAACAAGGTTGCCCTTTAGCCCCTGCCCTTTTTGTTATCACCTCTAAAGCCTTATCTTACATCCTTCAGGATATCTCTCTTTCTCCTATTGTTAAAGGTATAACTCTCCCCAATTCTGAAGAACTTATCAACTCCTAGTTTGCTGATGATACTGCCATCTTTTTTTATTCTAATGCTATCAATTTTCAAGCTTTGCAATCTAAACTTAGTTGTTTTTGTACCATCTCTAGTGCCTGGATCTCTCAGTCCAAATCCATATTTCTCAGCTGGGAGGAGCACCCTCCTGACTGGATCAGTCATCACAACCTTCACTGGGGTGGCCCACACAAGATTGTTAGATACCTTGGCATACCATTTTCTATTGAGCCCTCCCTCAAAGACATGTGGATCTAGATTAAAGATAAAATCACCAAGAAACTGGATAAATGGCACTGTTGATCCTTGTCCTAAGCTGGCAGGATTCAGGTCTATCAGAAGATCCTTTCCTCCTATAATATCTACTACTCCTCTGCTTATATGTCCAGTAACTATCAAATTTTGGAGATCCAGAAAGCTATCAGGAACTTCCTTTGGTTCGATGGTAAAGGCAACAAAAAGATGCATGCTGTCAAGTGGGCTTGGTGCCACACGGATAAAATTTGGGGGGGGGTTGGGACTAAAATATCTTAAGCTCCAAGGGGTGGCTTTGGCTGCCAAATGGATCTTTCATGCTATGGATGGTTCTGATCCCTAGAAGGTCCTGATTAGGAATAATATTGAGAGGGGAACACCTAAGAAAGCTAAACAATGGAAGAATCTTCCCTTTAGTGATTTAATCATTGGAAATTTCCCCACTGTTGTCCAAGGATTGGCTGTCTTCAAGTCCATTTGTAAATCTTGGGATCAAGTCAAAAATTTTGTTACCAATAAGGACTTCCATGATGATAACCATCTATATGGTGAAAGATCCATTTGGTGGAATCTTCACCTTTCAGGAAAACCCTTAGCCCTTTCCCAAGGATGCTTTGCTAGGTATTGGAACAGACTGGGCATCTCTCAGCTGACAGATCTCTTTAATTAGGATAAACTTATCATCTGGGAATGTCTTAAGAACAATTACAATATTCTGGACTCTCAAAAGAAAACTTACAATATGATTGCTAAGGCTACTAAAGACCTTCCTGTTGCTTGTAATGTTGATTCTCATAGATACTTAAATTGTAAATAGCCTGGTGGGGCTATGATATCCAATATCAAGGCCAAAAATATATACAAAATTATTGGATATAATAGCTCCATCATTGACCATGTTAATACTGTTTGGTACAATACGCTTGATCTCAAAACTTGGAATAAAATCTTTCACAGATTATGGAAAGGCCCCATTGAGCCAAAAATTAAATGATTTAAATGGTTGTTTACTCTAGACAGACTTCCTATTAGAAAACATAACTACTTGAATGAATATTGTAGCCTTTGCAATCTTCCTAAAACAGGCAGACATATCCTTTTAGACTGCGTTTTTGCTAAAAATATTTGGAACAAGTTTGGCATTACCTACCCTACTCATGTTAATATCATGGAAATTATTACTGGTAATATTTCTTGTCTTAAAAAGGATGCTAATCTCTTTTGGAATATCATTTCTTCTAACATTCTTTGGATGATCTGGAAGTGCACGAACAAGGAAAAGTATCAGAACACTACAATGATGATGGATAAGGAGAAACTTAAAAGGTTCCTTAAGAATGGTTATGCCACCTTCTTCATATATGAGCTTAAAAATGGTTACGATTGGAGAAAGAACATGGAAGATTACCAAACATTTGAAAAGGCCTACAAGGAACTCAACAAGGAAATCAAGAAGAATCTCAAATTGAATAAGGATCAAAACCTCATGCTGACTCAAATCCAAGAGCTCAAGAACATTGTCTGGATGGAGGGCTCTAAGGGCTGGACTGCGTGGGTTGACACCCACAATGACATCTTGCACTAGTGGCCTTTTGTGCCCTGTTCTCTATTTTGTACTTATGAATCTCTTTTAACTCTCCGCTATTGTCTGGTTCGGTGAGGCTGGGCCTCATTTTGTGGTTTCTAACTGATATTGTTCGTATGATGTAACTCTTTTTTTGATCACTCTATATATAATACAAAAATATTATAAAATTAATCCTTATATTTAATTATTAATATTATAATCTTTATTATTGAAATTATAATACTAATCCTTATATTTAATAACATTGTAATAATATTATAATATTAGTAATGTTACAATATTAATAATAATATTAACATTATATCCTTGAATCACGGTTCAAACGACTGGAGTCGAACGACACCATGAATCGACACCAACCTCCACGTTGGTTGTTGGCTAAGGGGAGTGTCCTACAGAGGAAATGTCCCATGCACTGGGAAGATATAGAGGGGATAATCATATGAAGAAAATGGAGGGAGGGCATATGAGATTATATGTATGTATAGTCAGCGTAAAAGATAGAAAAGGAAATAGGATGTATATGAAATATACTTCCAGCACTGATAGTGACAATATCATAGATCACTTGATCGAATAAAGAAGAAGAGTGTACAAAATTATACACTCAGCACTAACAATATGACAGTAAAAAATAAGGATTTGGTGTCAAACAATAGAAATAGATTTGGGAATTATATTAAGAGGGACGGTAACCATTACACAAATAGTTAAGATGTTATATATATATAAAGATCATATATATGTATTAGGATGATATATGTATATTCAAAATCAAGCTGATATATATATTAATAAAGATATTCAGAATTACTTATATTATATATTAAAGAAATATATATAATAGTAATCAGAAGTACATATTTATACATGTATACACCCATATAAACTATATATATATATA
>MU222919.1:474832-533239 GCA_018584345.1 Thuja plicata
ATATATATATGTAGTCTATATAATCGAATGGTCTTATCGATATTTGCAATATAAGAAATATCTTATATATAATTTATATATGTTAATAAGAATGAAATGAGAACTCTGTAAACACTTAAAATGACTAATTGTTTTAATGAAATAAGTTTGCTAACATTCTTCTTCAATTATTAAATAATCTTTATTATTTAATTAATTGGCATCTTTCCACTATAATCTAAATTCAAAATCATCATTTCTCTATAAATTCCTAATAAAGTGATTTTAATTAATTACTTAATATTTGATCAATAATTCATCTATAAAGTAATTAAATTATTAAACATTATTTATTTATTCCCTGTGTCATTATATTTAATTAAATAATCATACTATTTAATTAAGTATTCCCTCTTATTATCATTATATTTATATAATAATTAAATCAATTTTCTTCTCATAATTAAATAAATTATATTTATTTAATTAGACTAATTGATCCTCTTATAAATAAATAAAGATTATTTATTTATTTATTTATATTCCTTACATGTGCAAATAAATAAATAAATAAAATTATTTAATCATATTTATCCCTCCAATTATGAGTTTCAATTAACTCCACAATTCTCTCTCCTAACTAATTAATTAAATCAGTTATCTATTTAATGTATCTGGCCTTCTACTCCACCTCCTCAATTATTTAGTCCTCAATCAAATTAGTTAACTCTCTCATCCATTCAAACACATGCAATCAATTGAGTTCAATTCTCACTCACTCTAAGTTCAACTCTTCAATCTATCCTCTTAACAAATCCATCTATTATGTTGACATGCAATCAACTAAGTTCAACCCCCACTCACTCTGAGTTTAACACTTCAATCACAGCCAATCAACCCACCAATCATGGAATCTTGATTGAAACCCTAAAAATCTTATAAATAGAGAGCTAATTCTCTTACTTTGTTAACCACAAATTGAGAGAACTACAATCGCTTTGAATTATTATGCTGACACATAGTGCACTCGTTTTTTGAGAGCCCTCATTTTCTCTGTGGTTGAGATTTTGATGTTATTGCAGGTTTCCACAGATCTGTATCACCCTGATTATAGCTGGTGAATCTAATGTGAAGAAAAAGCTTTAAAAGTGTGCTTTTATTTATTATTGCACAGTTTCATATTTAATTTTATGCTGACACATTTTGAATCGACACACTCACATATCCAGAGTGACGCACTTACCCATAAATCAATGCACTTGCATCTCTAGATCAATGCACGTGCAACACAAAAATGATGCACTTACATGGTTCATGTGATGGAGTTGCCTGATAATTAGTGTCATGATCTACTACTTTCTAATTTTTATTGCTTTAACTAGTATTTTATTCACTAGGATTTTTTGCTTCAATTTATGATTGTCTGATAGCGATCCATGTTTATTACATCCAAATATTCATCATATATCTATTCATTTTGACAATTGAACCTCTTTTATTACTTTATTTTTTCTTTATGATTTGATAAAAGTAGCAGATCTTAATTCAACACACTTACCTACCTGGATTGACATATTTATAAAAGAAACAATGCACTTGATAGTTTAATTCAACGCATTTACTTATCTGAATTTACACACTTACGGACCTAAAATGTCATAGTTACCTGAAAAAATAAAAAAAATAATTATCTTCTATCTTATTTCTCTTTGATATGTAAACTACTCTTTCTTGGTAATGAAAAGACGTAGTGGGCCCCAAAAGCATAAAAATGTTAAAATTTAGGAGCCTATTAAGAAGCAAAAATGAGAATGGGAGATTAAGAAGAACAAAGGACCAACACGCAGATTGAGAATTGAGACACTTGAGGTAGAGATATGATATGAAGGTATCATTCACGCTTATTTGGACAAGGTAAACAAAATTTATGAGAAAATCAATTGTCATTATATCAACACTAGCACACTTATCTATTATCACAACTAACTGCTAGGGTTTCGATACTAATGGTTTTTTTGAATATTATGGCACGGAAGAAGATCTAATATAAAATCAATTCACTCTTATTTAGGTGCTTTAAAAGAAAAGTGTATGCTAAAACATCACAATCTCATCTTTCGATTTGGTGCATAAAATTGACGTGTGGTTAAGAATTGAACAAAGCAAAGTACATATGGATTTGGTGCATAAAACTAGACAATCAAACCCTCATCTAGTTTAGTGCTTAAAAATGAACCTGTGTGCTTGTATAAATGATCTAGATTAGCAAACATTTGGATTTTTTGGTGCTTAATTCGATTAAATGTGTATTTGAGTCTTTGGTGTGCTTGCACATTCTATTAGATTAAAAACTTTTTCTTTTTTAGAGAGGGCCTGTTTGGGCAATGTGCTTCTTCCTCTAAGGACAACCTCAAATTGGTAAATCCTTCTGGCCGGTATATAAACAAGATGTGGGGAAACCCCAGAATTGTCTTATATCTAACCAAGCTTGGACAAGGTGTGTGGATGATATTTTAAATCGGGCCTACTTTCCTAAGGAGTCGAGGTGGTATACTAGATACTTAAGTGTCTCACACACATACACAGTGATTGGGGAGACAACACAGATCTAACTACAACCCTATTAATTAGAGACCATAAATTTCACCTCCAAATCAAGTGTCTTATTATAGTGCAAGGGGTTGCATAATTTCCCCCAAGATTCCCATTCATTAATAAATATAACTGATTGAATGTTTGAAGATGTTAAGTTGATAATCACCAAGCTACAAAAAGTTAATGCAAGACATTAAATCAGTTAATGTATTGTATTGTCATTGATGTCAACTTGATATAATTTGATCAATTATATACATAGTGTCAAAGACTTCAGAGAATTAGAAAGATAAAGGTTATTCTTTCAGTAATGCATAAAAGATCAGTATTGACTGTGTGACTACAAACACTGATGGGAAGTGCACCCCGACGGATAGAGAAACCCGAGAGGAAAGTCACAGTGATGCCCAAGCATGAAACCTGAGCAAGCATCACCGATGAGAAGAATCACAAGAATTACCGACAAGCAGAACTTCACAGTGATGCCCGATAGATAGACAACCTCAACGGACAGACAACCCCAACGGAGATGCCTGAGGAGAATTGAAGTGCTAACCAAAGTTAACAAAGAGTTAAAACACCGAAAGGAACTAAAGTCTGAAAATGACAAAAGACTTAGCTGGAAAGAGAAAAAGAAGGATTTAACTAGTTTTTAATATAGTTTTTATCAAAAATTTAAAGCCAGAGATAAGCAAAATATTTAAAATTGTTTCATTCTAGTTGTCAAAGAGAAATCTAGAGGATAAAACTGAAGTAAATCTTTAAAGCAAGATTGGCTAGAATTGTGGATCATGCCAAGAACAAGAAATTCAAGAATTGAGAAATGGTGAAATCATGTCTATAAAGAGACAATCTAATTCATTTTGAACTAGGGGTGAAAAGAGAAAGAAGATGTTGAAGAGAAATTGGTGAAGAAAGAAGTCTTCAATTAGACCTGGTCAATCAAGCTAAAGAATACAGCTAATTATGCAGACACCGAGCAACAGAGAAGCACAGCATCACCGAGAAAAAAGAAGTGGAGCAAAGGTATTGAAAATATATATTGATCAAAAAGGTATTATGATCTTACAATAGATCTGAAAATCTACAAAGTATAGTTGTATATGTGAACAGATCATTTACTATTTTAGTTTAACCATTGATTGAGAAAGTCTCTTAACCGAGTAGGACTTAACAATCCTTTCTATATTGAGATACATCTCAATGAGTATCAAAATTTTTGGTCATGAAGATAGCATAGAGATGCTAGATACCACATGACAAACTACACTGGGTTTGGTCATAAAAGGTAGCATAGAGATGCCAAATATCAAGTGACAAACTATTCTATTAAATCCTCTAACAAGGTCACGCTTAATAGTGTGTTTGTAACCTGTAACAGGGTTGGCTCTTCACTAAGATCACTTGAGAAGAGTAAAAATTTTGGGTTACCGGTCCCAAGTGGTTTTTCCCTTAATAGGGTTTCTACATTAAAAATCCATGTTTCAATGTGTTTATGAGTCATTACTTTAGTGTTTTTCATTACACATAACTAATCTAGATTGATCGATATACACTAAGAAATTTCATGCATTTTGGTAAATGAAAGACTGTTAATTGGTAAACAGTAAGAATAAGGTTTAACATTGAACTCCGAGTAGTAGTTATTTGTTGAGATTATTTCAAGACATTCATCTTGTACAACTGAAGATAACTAGAGGCTTATAATTGTAGTAATAAGTTTTTGGGTTAATTTATTGGAATATTTTTTAGGCCACTGATTCAACCCCCCCTCCCCCCCTCTCAATTATTCTAATTGGTAACAAAGCTTGTATGCTTAGAAAGGGAGTTTAACAGCTTAAGCAAAAGATCATAAGATGAGCAAACAAGATGTGCCGAAGTTGAATAAGGAAAATTTTGCATCACGGCAAAGTAGAATAAGACTCCACCTATCAGGTATTGGAAATGATGTTACTCAATACTTGGATACTAAATTTTTGTTTCCTACATGACCTCACACACTTGAGCAATTAAGAGAAAAGTATGAGAATAATTCTATGATGATAGAACTTTCTTCCTCACTCTCTGATGTTGAATTTGAAGATGTCAAAACCTGCACCTCTGCAAAGAAAATGTGGGACAAATTGAAGCTAGTACATGGAGGATATGCTAATGCACTAAGAGCTAAGGCAGAAAGCCTAAGAGGTAAATTTGATGACCTAAGAATGAGAGAAGGAGAAAATATCACTTATTACAGCTGTAGAATAAAAGAGGTAGTCAATGCTATCCAAGGAGTTGGAGGCATAATTGAAGAACAGACAGTGGTAAGTGAAATCCTAAGAACCTTACTCCTTGTATATGCTATTAGAGTATCTGCTATACAAGAAATGAGAGCAGTAGTAAACAATAATGTCACTCTAGATAGTTCAAGGTTGGTAGACTAATTTCATTTGAGATGAATAACTTTGAAAATAGTTTCTTACCATCTATTGAGTTTGCATTCAAATCTTCTTTGAAAATATGTAAGTCAAGTCATAAACACACTATGAGAAATGATAGTGAAAGTTATAGTGATGATCAAGATCTTGATGATATTGAAGCACTATTGGCTAGAAGATTGTAGAGAGGCAAAGGTAGATAAAAAGGTAAATTACCACTTGTATGTTTTAATTGTAAAGAGATTTGACACTTTGCTGCTAGATGTCCTAATAGAAGAAAAGATGATAGAAGTAATGATAGATCATTTGAAAATAAGTTTGATAGAAGTGACAATAGAGATTACCGAAACAACAAAAAATATGACAGAAGAGATATCTGGGACTACAAGGATAAAGGGAAGAAATCTTGTTACCTAGCTGAGAACATAGATGGAGATACTGACACTGAATCTGATGAAGACATTGAGATGGTATTTGTGGCCATGAAGGATGATTCAGAGGAAGAAGAAAGGTATGTAGAAACTGCACTCATATCTAAGGTTAGTAAGAATGATGTATGTATTATAGATAGTGGTTGCACTCACTACATGACCAGTGATAAACAAAATTTTGAAACTTTTGAGTACTGGGTATGTGCACCAAGTTGTGGACCAAAAAGGGGGTATAAGTGGACACATTTTTTTTAAATCGGGTAAACCTAAACTTGGAACAGGCATTTGAGGGTCATGCACTCAAAATAAGAAGATATGTAAAAAATAAAAAATTGTAGTACTCTGAATCTAGTTTCTAAAATACTAATTTTTTTAAAAAACTGATAAGATTAAGAGGGTCAAACCTCGCGCGTATGAAAACATGTTCCTAATTTTTTAGAAAAACATAACATAGTTGTTTCCGTGTGCGGTACAAAAGATATAGTTATATTCAGTATTTTTTAAATCCTTTTGGTAGGATGATAGGTAAGAGTGAGATCTATAAGTTGTGTATTTTTTTGTAATTTTCTGATGAGTATTTTTTTCTGTGATTTTTTGAAGTGATCGTGTCCTGAAAATTTGGTACTTGTTCGTGTGTTGGTCATAACTTGCATCAAAATAATTGAAAATGAAAAAAATTTATTTAAAAAGTGTATAGAACTAAGTG
The DNA here is from genome assembly GCA_018584345.1 of Thuja plicata. Classification (NCBI taxonomy): domain Eukaryota; kingdom Viridiplantae; phylum Streptophyta; class Pinopsida; order Cupressales; family Cupressaceae; genus Thuja; species Thuja plicata. The sequence goes on from MU222919.1 coordinate 480,961, forward strand.
TACAACAATAATATGTAATTTATTTGTAATTTTATTAAGTCTATCAAAAGTTATTAAAAAATTAATAGACATGTCTGTGAGGACAATCAAGACATTGGTAAAGAAAAATAAAGTTTACTATGCTAATGTTGTCCAAAAATAGAAAAAATTATATGGTTAGAAAGCTAAGAAGATGTATGATATTATGGTGAAAATTATAGAGCTACCCTATTCACAAATTGCAAACCTGATGAAGATAAAGTTGAGAATTCATCTTACAAGATGAAAAAAATGTCTAAAAGAACAAAAATAGAGGGAAAATGAGCCTCCAAGCCTTTGGTTCATTTTCCAAAGCTCTTCCCAAGCCATAACCTGATCAAGTTTTTAAATTTCAAATAATCCAATTAGGTTATGAAAAGAAAAAAGTACTTCAAAACCCGATCGGGTTTTAAAGAAGTAAAAATTATGCATTTTATTCTTCATAACCTGATCGGGTTTTGAAGAAACTAAAATAAGCTTTGCTCTGGATGCCATACTTCCACATACGGAGTCTGATTGACCTTTTTCAAAAAGTGTAGAAAATATCTTGAGATGATCTAACACATGATTAACCTATGATCATCTTTAGGCATCAACATTTTTTCTGCCATCCATTTAAATCAAGTAAGGTATAAAATAGTGATGTATGTCATCCAATGGGCTTGCTTGCACAATCTACTAAGAAGATATTCTTTATCTTCTTCAAGGATCCTAATCTCCTCTAGGTCCTTATTAGGCTTAGATCATTAACTAATTCCTAATCCTACTCTCCTCTAAGAGTCTCCACTTGTGCTTCACCCTTTGAAAAACTAACACCCTATAGTTAGCTCAAATCTCCACTTCTCCAACTTACACTTAGACGAGTCTAAGTGTCAATTCCCACACTAATCTTCATGAATCACTTGTAGGGGTGTCCAAAACCATGTAGACATTGCATTTTTTCAATTTGGAATCCATCTTGAGGAATCTCCTTTCAATTTTCAGTTGAGTCCAAGTTTGTGTCTTCAAGAGGCCTAATTGAGCTCACTTCCTTGTAGCCCTAAATAGTGTGTTTTTCTCACTTCTTGCAAAAAATTTCCAAAGACCTAAAAAATATAAGACCATATCCAAATACCCTTTTCCATTTTTCAAAGTATTTTTTAAGTCTCAGACCCCTAATTTATCCGTACATGGGGTTCCTATAAACTAGGTCTTATAGGGCTAATAGACCTAAAAACTAGGACAGTCTGCAACACTATCCAAAAATCACTCAAAACTTGTCTTCACTGATTGGCATGAACTTGAACAACCTAGCATGTCAAGGTAACACTAAACCTTAATAGTACATGTACTTGGACCGTACATTACCTTCTTCCCCTACACATGAAAGCTCACTATTTCTCCTCCAAACTTCTAACCAGGCAGTGCATGCTCGCCTAGGACTTGGATCTAAAAATAGTAACTTGCCTTTCTAGGACTCCTAACTCTACAACTATGTACACTACTGACTCCCCTAGAATTTCCATCTACCATTAGATGTTTCCCATGTTCAGATTTCATGGGGGAGTCATGATTAGACTGACTGGTCTGGACAGGACCAGTGAGTCTCCTAAACTGAAAACAATTTAAACAACACCTTAAACGACCACAAAGAAACTTGACTACTGAATGAAAAACACTCCAAACTATTCTAAGAACACAAAACAACCACTAGTCTCAGTCTTTCAATCCATTATATATGAATTTCAACACAAAATGCTCAGGATTGCTAAAAACTCAAAATTGCAGTCTCTATTCACTTCACACTTGTTACCATATAAAAAAATAACTCCTTAGTTTGAGTCCCTCCATACACTAGATGCCTTATTCCACCATTCTATGGCCTTTTTGGTCAATTCCCCACTCCTAGTTTCAAGGAGAATCCAATGTAACCATGTTGCATGCAACATTTGCAATTATTGCAAATGTTGTCATGACAATAATTTAGCAACTTTTGGCATCTTTTCATTCATGCCTTCTCCCTACATTTTAGGACCTCAAACTTCTTAAATTCAAGGATCCAAGATCAGTTAAGACCCTATGGCATTTCTATGTCCACATTTAAGTGATTTGGACACATTCATGACTCCAACCTCACACTTAACAACTAAGCCTAAGAATTTGAAAGTACTACTAACAATGGCTATTTATGAGACCTTAGTCCTAATGACTAACTCACTTAGCCTACATTGAAAATACCTACTAAGGTCTAAAAACATCTAACCTATCTTGACTTGGCTAATGTCAAATACAAGCCAAAATGAACAAACATGGAGGTTAGCCTAGGTGCTCCTGCACCATCCTCCCCAAAACAAAAAGATCAATCCACCCTTGGATTGAGGATGTATGGATCAATCCCCATATTCTTGAACTCTGATTCTTTGACCCATATTTCATCTACATTTGTTTGATCATGTCTTTTGATCAAGTTCTCCTTATACTATTTGGTTCTGGTCTTCTTGTATACTCTTGTATCCAGTATGTTGTTAGCTCCTGTGACTATGGCAGAGGGTAGTTGTAATTCCTCCACATCTTTGATTACTTATTGAAGACTTTGGTCCAAGTCTTTCTTTGGTCCTTTTTAGTGGACTAAGTCTACAATGTTGAAGATAGGTGATAGTCCACTGTCTTCCAGGAGTTCAACTTTAAATGCATTATCACCATACTTAGCCATGATAGGACAAGGGCCTATCCTTCTCATCTGCAACTTGTGAGGGAATCCCTTCTAAAATCTTGATTTATTGAGATGTACCATCACCATGTCACCCACATTAAACTCAACTGTCCTACTTTCATCAACCTTTGCCTTATGCTTGAAGGTGTTCTCTGTCAAGGTTTTCTGGACTGTATCATGTATTTCTTGCATGGCATAAGAAAATTCATCTGCATATCCACTTGCTTTCACTCCTTCATTCAAGTCTCTTAGCTCATAGACTCCTCTAGGATATAATCCATACACTATTTCAAAGGGGCTCTTCCCTGTTGATCTATTTATGGTGTCATTGTAGGCATACTCAGCCTGTCCAATCAATTAATCCCATTGTTGTCTGTACTCCTTTATCAAGCACCTTAGTAGATTTCCAAGGCTTCTATTCACCACTTCGGTCTGACCATCAATTTGAGGATGGTAGGAAGATCCAATGGATAAATTAGTGCCTAGTCTTTGCCAAAGAGTCTTCCAGAAATGACTCATAAATTTGGTGTCTCTATTAGACACAATGCTCTGAGGTAACCCATGGATTCTTACTATCTCTTTGAAGAATAGAGATTCTATTTGTCTGGCATCATTAGTGGTCTTTCATGGCACAAAGTGAACCATTTTACTAAACCTATCCACAACTACATAAACACTATCCATACCTTGTCTTGTCTTGGGTAACCCAACTACAAAATTCATTCTCAAACAATCCCATGGTCTAGTAGGAATAGGTAGGGGCTGATAAAGGACAGCATTTGATGAAGTACCCTTGGCTCTTTGACACACTATACAACTCTCCACATACCTTTTGACATCAAGATTCATCCTCGGCCAATAGTAGAACCTTTGAACTAGTTCTTGTGTCTTTGTGATCCCAAAGTGACCACTCAATGCACCATTGTGCTTCTCTTGAATCATATTCTCTTTAATAGAACCTCTAGGGACACATAACTGATTTCCTTTAAAAAAAAGGTTACTTTGCAAAGTGTATTCAGCATACTCACTATGGAAATGGTTCTTGTATTCAGCACATACCTTGTAAATATCTCCAAAGTCTTCATCTTCAGTATATAGATCCTTGAGGTGATCTATTCCCATGCTCTTCAACTGAATCTCTTGGATGGTAAGAGCTCTTCTTGACAATGCATCAGCAACTTTATTGAGGACACCTTTCTTATGTTTAATGTTAAATTTGTAAGCTTGTAGGTACTCAACCAACTTCATGTGCTTGTGGCTCAACTTCTCTTGAGAATTCAAAAATCTTAAGGCCTGATAATCTGAGTAAACAATGAACTCCTTGGGTAGAAAGTAGTGCCTCCACTTTCTCAAGGCTTGAACCAATGCATACAACTCAAGGTCATAATAAGAATACTTCTTCTTTGCTTCACTCAACTTCTTAGAATGAAATGCTACTGATCTACCCTCTTGGCTTAGGAGACCCCCAATGGCTATGTTGCTTGCATCACATTCAATTGTGAAAAGATTCTCAAATCTTGGCAAGACTAACACTGGTTGGGTAGAAATCTTTTCCTTTAGAAACTCAAAGCTCTTGTTGGCTTGTTCATTCCACATGAACTTGGTCTTCATTCCTCCTTTGATTGTATCCAACATTGGAGCACAAATAGCACTAAGTTGCCTTATGAACTTCCTATAATACTGAGCAAGGCCATGAAAACTTCTTACCTCTGTTGTTGTCCTTGGAGTAGGCCAATTCATGATGGCTTCCACTTTACTTTTGTCCATTTTAAGATTACCATGAGACAGAACAAATCCTAGGTACACTAGCTCTGTTTTGATGAACTCACACTTCTCCAAGTTAATCATGAGCTTATCTTCATGTAGCTTCTTGAGTACTAATTCTACATGTTTGAGGTGTTCATCTCTTGTCTTACTAAAGATGAGTATATCATCCAAGTATACCACTACAAACTTGCCAATGTGATCCTTGAGCACTTCATTCATCAACCTCATAAAATTTGATGGAGCGTTTGATAAGAAAAATGGCATGACTAGCCATTCATACAGCCCTTCAGTGGTCTTGAAGGTTGTCTTCCACTCATCTCCTTCATTCACTCTTATTTGATGATAGCCACTTTTTAAATCTATCTTGGTGAAGTACCTTGCACCTCCTAGACAATCCATCAAGTCTTCAATCCTAGGGATAGGGAACCTATATCTAATAGTGATCCTATTAATGGCTCTGGAGTCCATACATAATCTCCAAGTACCTCCTTTCTTAGGGGCTAGGAGTGTGGGTACAGTACAAGGACTAATACTCTTCCTTATAAGACCTTGTTCTAACAACTCTTTAATTTTCCTAGCTATTTCCTCATTATGTTGAGGTGTCATTTTGTAGGCTACCTTATTGGGTAGGGCAGCTCCAGGAGTAAGGTCAATCTTATGGCTTATGGGTCTTATAGGGGGTAAGGTTGATGGATATCCATCACTTACAATGTCTTCATACTTCTGCAACAATTCTTGTATCTCTTGTGGCAGCTCTATCCTCTTCACCATTTTGTCTTCCACTTCCTTGGGCTTCAACATCAGTGGAAAGCCAACTCCTTCTTCTTCTTCAATGGCCTCCAAGAACTCTTTCTCACCCACCATTAGTACATTGTGACCAGTTGTCTTCATCTCTACATCTTCTAACAATGACTAAATTTTTAAATTCATGTTATCCTTCTTGAAAGTATAGGATTTCTTCACTCCATCATGGATATCTTGGTGGTCAAATTTCCATGGCCTTCCTAGGATTGAGTGACATGCATCCATGGGCAGCACATCACATAGTACCTTGTCCTTATATCTCCCTATAGAGAACTCCACCCATGCTTTCTCATTCACTAAGACATGTTGTCCCTTATTGAGCCATGTTACCTTGTAAGGATGGGTATGAGGTATCCTTGTCATGCCCAACTTTCTGACTACCTCCTCTAATACAATATTATCGGTAGACCCTGAGTCTATGATGACCTCCTTTGGCTTGGTTCCTCCTTTATTGGCTCCTTGATCAATGCTCTCCTCATCATGAGGTTCTCACCTTCCTCTAAATTTAATGGCACCTCAAGGTGTTTATCAGCTATATTTGTGTCTTCTTGGACCAAATTAGTCCTCTTATTACCTCCTTGAGAAGTACTACCCTTCTCTGGAGACCTATAGGCAGGGTGTCCCATTTGATTACAATGGTAACATTTCATATTGGAAAAATCATTGCCTCTTCCTTGTCCACCACTTCTACCTCTAAAATTGGAGTTCCTTCCTCTACCACCTCTACTAGAACTTTCTTCTTGCTGCTCATTGTATTTGACTTCTCCTTGTGTTCTTGATTCTGAACTCCTTCCACCATAACCACCTCTTTGTCCTCTACTATATCTTCCTCTACCTCTTACTTTAGAACTTTGTTCTTGCTTCCTCTTGCATTTTTCCTCTATCTTCAATGCCATTTAATAGCATTGGCAGATGGTTTTGAAGTTCACTAGACTCATGTCTTCTTGAATAAACCATTTAATTCCATTCAAATACCTAGCTAGCTTGATGCTTTCATCTTCAACCACTTGTGACCGTAGGCACAAATTTTGGAACTCTTCAGTGTAGTCTTGGACATCTAGATCTTTTTGTCTTATATTATGTCTCCTCCTATGTAGCTACACTTCATAATCATCAAGAAAATAGGTCTGCTTCATCTTAGTCACCATGCCCTTCCATGTGGCTATAGGACTCTTTCCTTCCTTCTCTCTTTCAGTTTGAACAAACTTCCACCATGTGAGAGTTGAACCTCTCAATCTTGACTTGGCCACATTTACCTTTTTGGCCTCTATGATACCATCACATTCAAAATGGTTCTCTATGATGTCTATCCAATCCACTACTGAATCTGGATCCATTTGTCCACTAAATGGTGCAACACCCTCCAAAGATTTACCACTTAAAGCCTTCAATGTCTTTAAGAAGGGTTCTTGGTCACTGACAGGGTCAGGAGTTGGAGCTTCTTCTTCTAGTTCCACTCCTTTCTCCCTTTCTTCTTCTTCTTATTTTTGATCTATCTTATCTTTCATCTTCTCAGCTTTGTCTTGAACTTCTCTCAAGAGTTTCTCCATTTGAGACAACCTTTCTCTTAACGACTTGTTGTCTTCTTCTTTTTCTTCCACCTTTTTGGATAACTCAGCATTAGTCACCATGAATTTGTATTTTTCTGATCCTCTAGGTGTATTTTTTCCCACTGATTCAGTAGGCTGAAACATCCACCACAATCCTAATCTTTAATCAATCTCTAATACCAATATGATGTAAGTGATCCAATGGGCTTGCTTGCACAATCTACTAAGAAGATCTTTATCTTCTTCAAGGATCCTAATCTCCTCTAGGTCCTTATTAGGCTTAGATAATTAACTAATTCCTAATCCTACTCTCCTCTAAGAGTCTCCACTTGTGCTTCACCCTTTGAAAAACTAACACCCTATAGTTAGTTCAAATCTCCACTTCTCCAACTTACACTTACAAGAGTCTAAGTGTCAATTCCCACACTAATCTTCATGAATCACTTACAGGGGTGTCCAACACCATGTAGAAATTGCATTTGATCAATTTGGAATCCATCTTGAGGAATCTCCTTTCAATTTTTAGTCGAGTCCAAGTTTGTGTCTTCAAGAGGCCTAATTGAGCTCACTTCCTTGTAGCCCTAAACAGTGTGTTTTTCTCACTTCTTGCAAAACTTTTCCAAAGACCTCAAAAATCTAAGACCATATCCAAATACCCTTTTCCATTTTTCAAAGTATTTTTTAATTCTTAGACCCCTAAGTTATCCATACATGGGATTCCTATAAACTAGGTCTTATAGGGCTAATAGGCCTAAAAACTAGGATAGTCTGCAACACTATCCAAAACTCACTCAAAACTTGTCTTCACTGATTGGCATAAACTTGACCAACCTAGAATTTCAAGGTAACACTAAACCCTAATAGTACATGTACTTGGACCGTACAGTACCTTCTTCCCCTACACATGAAAGCTCACTGTTTCTCCTCCAAACCTCTAACCAGGCAGTGCATGCTCGCCTAGGGCTTGGATCTAAAAATAGTAACTTGCCTTTATAGAACTCCTAACTCTAAAAATATGTACACTAATAACTCCCATAGAATTTCCATCTACCATTAGATGTTTTCCATGCTCAGATTTCATGGGGGAGTCATGATTAGACTGACTGGTTTGGACAAGTCTAGTGAGTCTCCTAAACTGAAAACAATTTAAAAAACACCTTAAACGACCACAAAGAAACTTGACTACTGAATTAAAAACACTCCAAACTATTCTAAGAACACAAAACAACCACTAGTCTTAGTCTTTCAATCCATTACATATGACTGTCAACACAAAATGCTCAAGATTGCTGAAAACTCAGAATTGCAATCTCTATTCACTTCACACTTGTTACCATATGAAAAATTAACTCCTTAGTTTGAGTCTCTCCATACACTAGATGCCTTCTTCCATAATTATAGGGCCTTTTTGGTCAATTCCCCACTCCTAGTTTCAAGGATAATCCGATGTAACCATGTTGCATGCAACATTTGCAATTATTGCAAATGTTGTCATTACAACAATTTAGCAACTTTTGGCATCTTTTCATTCATGCCTTTTCCCTACATTTTAGGACCTCTAACCTCTTCAATTCGAGGATCTAAGATCATTTAAGACCCTATGGCATCTCTATCTCCACATTTAAGTGATTTGGACACATTCATGACGCCAACCTCACACTTAACAACTAAGCCTAAGAATTTGAAAGTACTACTAACAATGGCTATTAATGTGACCTTAGTCCTAATGACTAACTCACTTAGCCTACATTGCAAAGACCTACTAAGGTCTAAAAACAACTAACCTATCTTGACTTGGATAATGTCAAGTACAATCCAAAATGAATAAACATGGAGGTTAGCCTAGGTGCTCCTGCACCAAATAGGTACTCCTTTTTGCCCATACATGCAACATATAGGAAAATTAGTATGCTCTCTCTCTCTCTCTCTCTCTCTCTCTCTCTCTCTCTCTCTCTCGTAGAGAGAGAGAGAGCATAATTATTTTCCTATACGTTGCATGTATGGGTAATAATGAGTACTTATTTTATACCTTACTTGATTCAAATGGATGGCAGAAAAAATATTGATGACTAAAGATGATCGTAGGTTAGTCATGTGTTAGATCGTCTCAAGATATTTCTTACACTTTTTGAACAAAGTCAATCGGACTCTGTATGTGGAAGTTATGGCTTCCAGATAAAAGCCTATTTTAATTTCTTCATAACCCGATTAGGTTATGTATAATAAATGCATAATTTTTACTTCTTCAAAACCCAATCAGGTTTTGAAGTACTTTTTATTTTTAGAACCTAATCGGGTTATTTGAAATTTAGAAACCCGATCGGGTTCTGAGACAGATTGATTTTTTTTATAATATTTTCTAGGCTTGGTTACCAAGCCTAAAACAATTTCAAATTTTCATAACCTGGTCAGGTTATATGAAATTTGAATTTTTTTTAAAGATGTGTCTACTTTTTTGGTTTACAGCTTGGTGCACATACCCTACTATAATGGTGGATTAGTAAGAATGGGCAATGACACACCTTGTTTAGTTGAAGGTAAAGGAACTATAATGTTGAACAACTTGATCAAATGTGAAAATGCATACTGGGTAAAAGGACTTAATAATATTTTGAGTGTTTCAAAACTGAATAACACAGGTCACCGAGTAGCATTTGATAATAAGAAGGAAAAAATCTTTAATGAATCAGGAAGGTTGAGCGTAACTGGTAAACAGACAAAAAGTAACCTATTCTATCTTGATGATATAAACACTACTTTTTTAATGACTAGAAACAAAGATATATGGTTGTGGCATAAGAGATTATGTCATGTGAATTTTGACAACATGATTAAGATAAGCAATAAAAGGAAAGTAAGAGGCTTACCGAGCATATCATGTGTAAGAATTGTCAAAAAGTTAAGATGACAAAGTCTAGTTTCAAGAGAAAATCCCATACATCTAATGCTATTATAGAATTAGTCCATACTGATCTATGTGGACCCATGAGAACAAAGAGTTACTATGGTGATATATATTTCATTCTCTTTGTTGATGATTATTCTAGAATTATGACAGTTATGTTCTTAAAAGAAAAATCAGAAGCAATCAAGATGTTTAAATGGTATAAAGCTAAGGTTGAAAAACAAAGTGGGAATTTAAATGCTTAAGATCAGATAGAGGAGGAGAATTTGTTTCTGATGAATTCACTAATTTTTGCAATGAGCATGGAATTAAAAGACAAGTTTCTGCACCAAAAATACCACAACAAAATGGGATTGTTGAAAGGAGAAACAAATCCATTGTTGATTGTGCAAGAACACTAATGATAGAGAAAAGCATCACTCAAACTTTCTGGAGGTAAGTTGTCTATCTACACATTGAACAAAGTACAATTGAAGAAAGACATCCTATGAGCTTTGGTATGGTTACACACCCAATGTAAGTTACTTCAGAATTTTTGGTAGTCAATTAAGTTACTTCAAAATTTTTGGTAGTCAATGTTATATTTTGAAAGATGATAGAAATGGAAATCTTGACACCAAAAGTGATGAAGGTATCTTTCTATGGTATTCTACCAAGAGAAAGGCTTATAAATGTCTTAACAAGTCCTCTAACAAGATCATTGAAAGTGCATATCTCAGAATAGATGAATATGCAGAGAAAAATGATGAGGAAATAAGAAAAGAACCAAAAGACTACAACAGGTTTGTTTACATGGAAGAACCTGACACTCTACCTGAGCAACAATGTATCACTCCCGAGCAATAGAACATTGCACCCGAGCATCAGGCTACAATTACCAAAAATAAGAAAATCCTCAAAATTATGTTATGAGCGATGGAGATCAGAATGAAGGTCAAGATGATGATCAGAATGATGAACAAAGAGCTGAACTGATACTTTCCAAGTATGTCAAAAGACACCATCCACAGAACCAAATCATACGAGACAAGAAGGCTGGAATAAGAACTAGAAGCAAGTCACTAAACACTAGATGTTTAATTTGTAATTTTGAGCCTAAATCTGTTAATACTGCACTTGAAAATGAGAATGGGTCAGTGATATGAATGAAGAAATAGAAAATATTGAGAAGAATAGAACATGAACATTAGTACCGAGACCAGATGACAAGAATGTCATTGGTACCAAATGGATATTCAGAAACAAGTTGAATGAGAATGGAGAAGTCACAAGGAATAAAGCAAGATTAGTATGCAAGGGGTATGCACAAGAAGAAGGTATTGATTATGGAGAAACCTTTGCACCCATTACTAGAATGTAAGGAGTAATAATTCTTCTTGGTTATGTTGCATTCAAAGGATTCAAGGTATACTAGATGGATGTAAAATCTGCATTCCTAAATGGAATACTAGAAGAAGAGGTATACATTGAAAAACCATAAGGGTTTGTTGATCCAGAGAAGAGAAACATGGTTTGTAGACTACAAAAATCCTTGTATGGATTGAAACAAGCACCTAGAGCCTGGTATGAAAGACTTCACTCCTATCTCATAAGCATTGAATTTGTAAGAACAAGTGAAAACAGCAATTTGTATTTTAAAGAAGATACTGAAGGAAATATTCTGATTGCTGAAATATTTGTTGATGATACCATATTTGTGGGTAATGATATGCTATGTAAATCATCTGCTAATGAAATGAGCAAAGAGTTTGAGATGTCAATGTTTGGGGAGATCAAATTATGTCTTGGTCTATAGATTATTCAACAAGATGTAGGCATATATATCACACAATCCAAATACATCAAGAAAGTGTTGAAGATATTCAAGATGGAAGATTTCAAACCAATTGGAACACCTATGACAATCGGATGTAAGCTGATAAAAGAAGACAAATCAAATGAGGTAAATCAGACCTTGTATAGATCAATGATTGGAAAACTAATGTATGTTTTTCATACCAGACCAGACATAGCACATGTAGTTGGAATAGTTGCAATATTCTATGCTAATCCCAAAGAATCACACATGACTACTGTCAAGAGAATTCTGAGATATCTAAAGAACATCGAGGACTATGGCTTATGGTATAAAAGAGAAGGAAAATTTGAGCTTCAAGCCAGTACAGATGTTGATTGGGCTGGAAAATTAGATGACAGAAAGAGAACAACCGGAGGAGCATTCTTCATGGGTGACAAACTTGTCACATGGATCAGTAAGAAGCAAGGATGCATCTCACAATCTACTACAGAAGTAGAATATGTGGTTGTCACTACAAACTGCTCTAATATTTCTTGGATCAAACAATTACTAGAAGGTATGAATATGAAGATTCTTGAAACAATGATTATCTATTGTGATAATACTAGTGCAATTAACATATAAAAGAATCCAGGCATGCATGCTAAGACTAATCATATTGCAATCAAGTATCATTACTTAAAAGAACAAGTGCAAGAAAAAGAAGTGATACTAGAATATGTTCAATCAAAGGAAAAATTAGCTGATATATTCACAAAGCCATTACCTAAAGATACATTTGAGTACCTGAGAAAGAGACTAGGGGAACAACCCTTGTCTATTGGTCAGTAAGATAACTAGGAGGCTACATCATCCTACACACAATTAGAAGATCATTCATGTTGATGCAAGCAAAGAGATGGACTACAAAGATACATTATTACACAGAAAGGTACATATATACACTGAAAACAAGAGTCATTGTATCGTTGATGGATAAGGAAATTCAAGGAGTATATTATAAAAAGGTGAAAGGATATAACTTTCCCATGATCAATGTTTACTTTGGCATTGTTGTCAAAGGGAGAGATTATAATTATCCAAAGGGAGAGAATGTCAAGAATATCCAAAGGGAGAGATTACATATGAAATATCCATCATGACTATCATAAGGGAGAGATGAATTAAGATGGCTTAAGGGAGAGATGTAACCTGTAAGGGAGAGAATATAAAAAGGGAGAAATGGCTTATTATTGTCAAAAGAAAAAGAGATGGTCAATGAGAGGAACAGTCAAAGGGAGAGACAACATCAGAGAAAGAATCAGAAGCTGCTACATCTTTCCAGTGAAGGGATTGAAGATTGAAGAAATCACTCTGCAAGAAACAAATCTAAGCTATATGAGCTTACCGAGAGCCAGACATTTATATTGGTTATAGAACAATGAAATTGGTAGATTGATGAACTACAACTGATATATTTCATATTGTACTAGTAATAATACAGTGTGATAATGTAGTGTGTTTCCATCAATTCCAAAGGGAAAGATTGATGAACTATAATTGATTGAATGTTTGAAGATGTTATGTTGATGATCACCAAGCTGCAGAAAGTTAATGCAAGACATTAAATCAGTTAATGTATTGTATTGTCATTGATGTCAACTTGATATAATCTAATCAGTTATATATATAGTATCAAAGACTTCAGAGAATCAGAAAGATAAAGGTTATGCTTTTAGTAATGCATAAAATATCAGTATTCACTACGTGACTACAAACACTGATGGGCAGTACACCCCGATGGATAGAGAAACCCGAGAGGAAAGTCATAGTGATTCCCAAGCATGAAACCCAAGAAAGAATTATCGATGAGAAGAATCACAAGCATTACTGATGAGCAGAACTTCACAGTGATGCCTGACAGACAAACAACCCTGACGGATAGACAACCCCGATGGAGATGCCCGAGGAGAAATGAAGTGTTGACCGAAGCTAACAAAGAGTTAAAACACCAAAAGGAACTGAAGTTCAGAAATGAGAAAAGACTTACCTGGCAAGAGCTAAAGAAGGAGTTAACTGGTTGTTAATATTGTTTTTATTGAAAAGTTAAAGCCAGAGATAAGTGAAAGATTTAAAGTTGTTTTATTCCAGTTTTCAAACAGAAATCTATGAGATAAAACTGAAGTAAATCTTTAAAGCAATATTGGCTAGAATTTTGGATCACGCCAAGAACAAGAAAGTCAAGAACTAAGAAATGGTGAAATCGTTTCTATAAAGAGACAATCTAATTCATTGTGAATTAGGGGTGAATAGAGAAAGAAGATGCTGAAGAGAAACAGATGAAGAAAGAAGTCTTCAATCAGACCTGGTCAATCAAGCAAAAGAACAAAGGTAATTATGCAGACACCAAGCAATAGAGAAGCACAACATCACCGAGTAGAAAGAAGTGGAGCAAAGGTATTGAAAAGATACATTGACCAGAAAGGTATTATGAGCTTACAATAGATCTAAAAATCTGCAAAGTATAGTTGTATATGTGAATAGATCATTTATTGTTTCAGTTTAACCATTGATTCAAAAAGTCTCTTAACCGAGAAGGACTTAACAATCCTTTCTACATTGAGATACATCCCAAGAATTTTAAAAAGGTTTGGTCATGAAGATAGCATAGAGATGTCAGATACCACATGACAAACTACACTAGGTTTGGTCATAAAAGGTAGCATAGAGTTGCCAGATATCAAGTGACAAACTATTCTATTTAAATCCTCTAACAAGGTCACACCTAACAGTGTATTTGTAACCTTTAATAGGGTTGGCCCTTCATTGAGCTCACTTCAAAAGAGTGAAAATTTTGGGTTACCGGTCCCAAGTGGTTTTCTCTTAACAAGGTTTCCACGTTAAAAATCCATGTGTCAATGTGTTTATGAGTCATTACTTTAGTGTTTTGCATTACACATAACTAATCTGGATTGATCGGTATACACTAAGCAATTTACTGCATTTCAGTAAATTAAAGACTGCTAATCGGTAAACAGTAGGAATAAGGTTTAACAGTGAACTTCGAGCAGTAGTTATTTGTTGATATTATATCAAGGCATTCATCTTGTAGGAATGAAGATAACTAGAGGCTTATAATTGTGGTAATAATTTTTTGGGTTAATTATTAGAATATTTTTTAGGCCACTAATTCACCCCTCCCCCTCAGTTATTCTAACAGTGTTGTATGGTATTGTGTTGGTGAAAGAGATCTTCACTTGCATGAAAACCATATCGGGTAAAGGAAAAAAAATGGGCACATATGTCATGGGTCTTTGTGTCCTAGTAGTGTGAAAATGGTTGTGTGAGCTGACAGACATCCAAGCAATGGGCCTATAACATTACATTTGAAATCTAATTTGACCATAGATTAATCTGTCTATCTCTTTTTTTTTTTTAATTAACTGTGTGAAAACTTGCAACTTGAAAAATTTGTTGAGCATACACTGATCATTTCCTTTTTGAATCAGTCCTACAACTATATTGAATGTGTGATTTTTGGGTTTGTACACATATTTCAAATTTTGTCCTACAATATTGTCCTATTAGAGAAGCAAACTATATCAACCTTGGTCCTACAATATTATCATATCAATGTCCTATCAGAGAAACAAACAGAATCATCAACCTAGGTCCTAAAATGCTCCACTTGGATTTTATCTTGAAATTTGGTGATCGACATACCCTTGCATATTAGAGGCTCATATCCAACATTTTAGCATCATCCCTAGCTTAAATAGTTAATTAATTCCTGCATAGTCATCATTTTAGTCCAAAAAATCTAAGAAAATCTCAAAAACATAGCTTGCATTTCCTAGAGATCAAGTATTCACCTTTCAGAGTCATTTTTTGTAGATTAGAGGGTGCATTTTCCTAGGGCATTCTAGTAGTGGTATTGTGTATTATCTTGGCTTCATCAAATCTCCAGTTATCATCTCTTGCCTTAGCTAGGAACTCATCATTCTGGTTAACACTTGTCTTAGATAGACATCATTGCCAGTATCAGTTATTTTGTTCTTCCTTTTGAAGTCAAGATATTCCAAAGAATCATTCAGGTCTTTCTTTAGACCCCATTAATTCATTTTAAAACCCTATTAATGTTTAATATTATTACTTGTCAAGATAACTTGCAATAAGCGATCCTAGAGGCCACTTGTGGGCCCCGACACTTATTACAAGTCACCCCCTAATACACAACTAGATAACCTACCCTAAGCTCACTGGTCACACATTGATCTAAAAAAGGGTACATATAAAGGAAAACTCCAATCTAGTTCCTCGCAAGACATAGGAACGATCATAACATAAATACATACTCTCTAAAAATACATAAACATCATGAGCTTACAAGGTTAGGGTTGGGTAACAGAATCAAATCACAACCACAAAAAGGATATGAAAACAGAAAACACATCCCAAGCCTCTGTAACATTTCCTAGGGTCATTCTGATTCCTGAAAAAATAGCAACCATAGTACAATAACTCCATACTGAAAGAAGCACTATATACACCATATAAAATAACTATAACAACCATCATTGCATAGTAAATTCATTGATGACATAGATAAATTCAAGATAAAATGAGAAAATTAATTCTTAAATTAATTTATTAAAATCCACATCTAAATTCATTATTTTAGATTACCAATAAACCATATAAAACTGCATTAATACATGGGAAAATCTACAGCTAATCTCAAAATTTAATTACAATTTAATTATAATTACTCTTCTAAAAGGTCTAAAATAATATTAATAATAAATTTTTATTTTTAATTTACCAACTGAACGAAACAAATCCTTAATTAACCTTAGTTTAATATTATTAAATATATTCTAAAAAATTAAAACATACTTAATAAAATGAAAACTAATAATAATAAATTACAATTTTGGAAAATTACTAATATAAAAAATAATTTAAAAAAATTTAAAAATGAAAAATTTGGGGGGGAGGGGGGGGTCTGGGCCCTACGTCCCTCCCTCTTTTTTTGTTGGTGGCCACGGTTGCCGCAGGCATACCACACTGCCAAGCAGTCAGTACTGGCTGCCTTGGCAGTCGTGTTGCAGGGTGGGTGGGGGTGAAACCCCAGCGCCCAACTTTTTATTATTATTATTTTCTTTTCTTTTTTATAAAACCTAAAAAAATACATAATTATATTATTTTTCTACTGGTTTAATTTTGACTCTGTGTGTGTGTGTGTGTGTGTGTGTGTGTGTGTGTGTGTGTGTGTGTGTGTGTGTGTGTGTGTGTGTGTGTGTGTGTAATAAAAAATAGCAAGCTCATAACTCTAAATCTCTTTTTTTTACAACAATTTTAAGAAGAACAGTGAAGGGTAAGTTAAAATACCAAATTGCCAGCATAACCTTACTTATGTAAAAATTATTTTTGTCTCTATTGCCTCTATGGGGAAAAAAAAAAAATTTTTGCAAACATAGGTCCTTCAGGTTTAACACAAAAACTTTAAAACTTAATTGAACCTAATAGTTTTCAAAAAAAAACTAATGATCAAATAGGATACAAATCTATACTGGATTTTTCTAGTATTTGATTTCTACAAGGGTTTTAACAATAACATGGTTTATTCAACCAAATCCAAAAGATTCTACTGAAATATTTTTCTTGGCAAAATTCAAAAACAAATATAATTTTACCCTCTATAATTGAATATATGCAAAAATTAATCAGATACGAGGAAAATAATATTTTCATAAACTAAAAATTTGTAAGGTTTTCAAACCCTACCTTGAAATCACTGACAGTCTTTGAATAATGATGCCCTGAAACAGAGATTCCCAAAACCCTCCAAGCTCGAACTCTGCAACTGAACCAGAGTAACAATAGCCTGCAAATTACGATTTCAGATATTCTCCCAAGCCTTCAAAGAAAAACACTTTCACCAAAATACCAGAAAATCCCAAAACTTCAATCCTTCAAAAAAACCCTGTGTGTAACCCTTGATGACAAGAAGAGTTACTTCGTAAAGAGAAGAAACCCTAATCCTGGAAAAACATAAAGTTAACTCAACTTTCCTTTTTTTTCCTTTTTTTTAGAGAAAAATCATAATTAAATAAAATAAAAACTCTCTTTTATTGTGCAACTCATATTTTAATATCTTTAAAAAAACAACTTGCATATAATTTATAATTGAATTTAATCATTTGTAATGTGCAAGCAATTAGATAAATATTAAATATAAATACATTAAATGTTTGAATAAATCAAAAAGAGATTTATTACCTCATAATTGAATTAAATACTTAATTAAATCCCAATATTCTATAATTTAATTTTAATTAAACTTATTTATTTAAACATGGGTATTTAATTAATTTCATTAATTAAATACCCTACATTTAATATTTAATTAAATCAATGTAAATATAGATATAATTACTTACTAATAACTTATTATCCCCAATAATCAAATTAATTCACATAAAGTGACGAAGCACAATAATCAAATAACAACACACAAAAGAAGTCAACCAAATCAAAACACAAACGAACTCAACAAGAAGTGATCCACAAATTCATGTCCCCTAGATGAATTCAGGTAGGGAAGACAAACTGATTCTTGCCCAATCATAGGACAAAATAGGTTTAGGGCAAGGTTTTGGGTCTGACTATTAACTCCCCTCTTTTACCATTTGAGACACATATATGGGCGTGCTCACTCCTGCCAATTCAGGGAAGATGGTGCCATGTACCTGCAAACTTGTCATCACAAGAACACACATGTATATCCAATATATATAATAGAAAACAATGACAGAGATCAGTTGATCGTGTGGATCTTGCCATGCAAGTATCTATGTCTCCATCTTCTACCATATCAAACACACCAACAAGAAACACAATACATATATGCTAACCATTCACATGCAAGTATGGGGTAAGTAAAATCATGGTCCTAATATATAAGAAATAACATCATGAAACATCATCATGATCTATTTACTAACACATGATATAAGAGTCATAAATCCAAACATCACCAACCAACTGAGATAGTAGATGCTTACACAAAGTGGCCCAAAATAATTCGGCATAATCAATTAAAACAATAGCCTAAGAGAGTTCAGAACCAATAATTGAAAGCAAACTATGGGTGGGTATTACATCCACCCCCTAAGATTAGGCTTACTCCTGGAAGCCTATAAACAAATAGGGATATAAATCTCATAACCTTGTTGCGTCCTCCCAGTTCGCTGACAACTCATCATTTGGGTCCCATTGCACCCTTACCTTCTCGATGGTGTGACCCCTGAGGGTCAAATCTCATTGTTGAATAATATAATTAGGCTCCAAAGCCAGTTGCCTATCCTCTACCTACAAGGCATTTGATGACTGATGCAATGATAGATCTAAAAGTAAATGCAAGATTGGAGAAGAATTTGTGAACCTTCAAATGAATTAGGAGGTTATATTCCTTGAAATTGTAATTTCCTGTCATAGAGATGTCATAGACTGAAACCGTTCTGGATCTGGGACCCTAGCACCTAGAACTTTTGACTCTGAAAATATGAGGCTTTCAAGAAAAAATTTATTTTTCAGGTACAAGTAGATATTCAACTAAACTCCTCTTTTTTTATTGTGTACTTTCTAGTTCTAATCTCTGAGATAACCCCAAAAATGCCCAAATCCACTTCCACTAATCCCAAAACCTATTTCTGCACACAGTCAAAAGGAAATTATTTGTGGAAATGTAATTTATTAACCTTAAAATTAACCTTGAAATTGATATGTAAATGTAAAATTGAAAAGGAAATGAAGGTAAATGTTTGATTTACCTTGTGTAAAACCCAAATGAACGGATGTAGCAATCGCATAAATTCATGAAAATTCTTGCATTTGAACCTCGAATATAGATGTAGGAAGATCAAGGATGTCCTCACCAATGTATGAGAATATAGTAACCCAAATCTCCACCTTCACTTCCCAAAGGTATAAAGTTCTTTGGTCTTAGCCAAGAGTGACAAGATTCTACTTTCGAGAGAGGTGTCTTTGGATTCACCTCCCTCTATTTATACTCTGTCTAAACACGAGAGTTGAGGTTGTCCCTTGAGGTAATCAAATCCCCAAGAAGACCTAAAAAATAAAAAAAGATCACTTATTTCTTGTGCACTCAAGTTTACTCGAAGGTGCGAGAGGAGAGAATACATAAGTGGCCTTGGGGATTAAAAAACACTTGTTCTTTTTTAACTCCAAATCCAAATGCGTATGTTTATTTTAAGCCCAAATTTAAGATATGTGGAAAATACTTCAAATAAATTGTCTAAGGCTAAAAATAATTTCAAAATCACGTTCTTTGAATTTTTTTGATAATTTTTTTTAAAAATGACTGAAAATGCTTTCATATGTAAAATTTATGAGCATTTAAAGTTTACAAAGAAGGGTCAACTTTGAACATGTGCACCTGATGTTTGAAAAAGAATCTGGATGAATAGCTTGTAGATATGGATAGGCACCTAAGTCAGCTAACTATCCATTATCCAATGCTTCTTAAATTTCAAAAATCAGATATCATATGTGAAAGTTATGCTTGTTTTTTGTAAAACTGCCTCTTTATGTGGTTTCAAGGATGAAAGGACTAAGTTTAGCCCCTGGGTCCCATGTGGCCACAGTCTGGATAGAGGGGGCTGAAAGTTTTAGCATGGCCCCTGGTCGCCCATATGACCAAGGGTTGGGACCCTGCAAAAATAAAATAAAAAGATAATTAAGATCTTATTAAAAATAATAATAATAATAAAAGCTAAAATAAATTAACTATTTAATAAAGTTCAAGTTTTGAATTGTGATTTGGGCGGGCAATTTTTTATTGATTATTTTTTGTCGTGTGTGTGTGTGAAGCAGTGAGCACACAGCCCCCACGGGTTTGTCTGCCCACAACCCACGTGAGTCTGTGAGTACACGATTCACGTGGGTCTGTGAGCACACAGCCTACGTGGGGCTGTGTTTCATAGTCTCACATGGGACTGTGTTACCACACACCACATGGGTTTGTTTGAAAATGAGCCCCCAACTTTTTTTAATGTTTTTTTAAATTTTTTTTTGGTTTGATTTTTGGTTTTTAGATATAGATATACATATATTTACATATATATACTAGCAATTGCACACTTTTGTACGTGCAACAATAAGCCAATAGGAGTTTTGATTTTCAAAAATCAATGCCAAAAATAGGTCATTAATAAGGAATTTTAGAAATGATATTTAACAATCCTTAGTTCATGAGGTTTTGTTGCAATTTATATTTGTTAGATATGTGTCAAATTTGTTAGGGGTTTATTGCATAATATTGATAGTAAATAAATGGTAAATGAAACACAAAATACCATTCAATCTTGTGAAGGAAAGACAATTTAAAAATTGTTCTCATATAAATCTGAATAAAGATTTAATAAACAATAAAAAATAAATTTGTATGTATTTCTTACAATGTTGCAAACACAAAATAACATTAATTCATGTCATATATGGAGCACAAAATAATATTCATTGCTTTGTAAGAAAGATGATAATTTACCAATCATAATGAATGTATTCAAAATTTGCTGACTCAACTCTTCATAAAACAGTGAAAATCCCTCATGTGTTGTAGTTTTGAGTGTTCCAAAAATTGTTAGAGGTAGTACATAAGATTAGCAAATAAAAAATCAACTCAATAATAGAAGTGGTTTAGCTTGCTCTAGAAAAGAACATCACATTCATATTATTCATACATAAAATTTAGAAATTATATAATAGATCATTAACCAATTTCTATGACATTTTCATCTTTCTAGCAAGTCATTTACTATTAATTAAAAAGTTGGTTCTAAGTGGTGTCATCTTGCAGAAGGAAATCTTTTGCAGACCTAAAAGCATTATTTTAATTCTTTCAATATCTTCCATCTGAATGTGGAAGTCATAAATCTGTATTCAATCGTTGCCATTTAAGATTTCTGAAAGAAAGTTTGAAGAATTTTTTTAATAAATTTATTTATTAAAACCAAGTTAAAGTATACAACCTAATCCTTGGGTAATATGAAATTACACCCCAAGTCAAATAGACAAAGCCAAGAACAAAATAACCGCGTGACCCCAAAAGAAAAGAGACATATTGGAAATGATATACAAAGACACTTTAGAAACAACATAGATCAAAATTTTCAGTCACAAAATTGAATATTTTTCAGTCAGAAATTAAGAAACCCATTGTTTTTCATTCGTATACTTATGTTCCAAAACAACATTTCTATTAAGCACTCCACTCTTTACGATTACACCATGTCAAACCAAATAAGGAATACATGTTTGTACATCTAAAATAATTTGAATGGTTTGTGGAATATGCAGATCAAACAAGTAGAAATACAAACAAGAAAGTGAAATATGCATGAAAATCCAACATCTTTTTTCTCAAAATTAGTACCAAACCTTAATAAAATATTTCCCTTGCAAAGCGACATAGACATTTCTGAAAGTTGGCCAGAGTATATTATATTTGAACATGAAAACAAAATGAAACCCCATGCTGATATACAAATTCATTTTTTCTGAAAAACAAGGAAGCCATTAGCCCATAAAAACAACTTCACTGATAAAATGAAATTAAAAATTAGAGATTAGAATACAATACTTCTATTACTCTGTCACTTTGGATTTTTCCTGCCATCCGAATTTCAATTTTTCTAATTTGTTTGAGTGTGAGAATTTGTGCTATATATTTTTTTCCCAAGCGGGTAAGCCAAGGCTATGTCAGAAGATACTAAAAAAAAATTTGGGTTTCATAGAAAAAATAGGGATAAGAATGGAAAAAATCATGGTAACTTGCCAAAGTAACAAGGAAAAGAAAAGTCAAAATGGTAACTTGCCAAAGTAACAAGGAAAAGAAAAGCCAAATTGATTTTCATAGCCGGAAAAATAAAACTTACGGCAAAGAGGTTGACAATTTTCCAGGAAGAAAAGACATTTTCGGGAGCAAAGCTCCCACACAAAGCCTATCGGCTTAATAAATTTAAAAAAAAAAAACACAGTCTCGCATGGGACTGTGTTACCACAGACCACGCGAGTCTGTTTAAAAATGAGCCCCCCACTTTTTTTAATTTCTTTTTAGATTTTTTTTTGGTTTGATTTTTATTATTCACACACACACACATATATATATATATATACACATATATTTATGTATACATATATTTACATATATATTTAAAATATATAGTGATATATAGAATATTAAAGATTGTGAAAAGAGATATATACAAAGACTTGCTTTTTTTGCAAAAAATATAAACAATAATAAATGTTATATGTGCTTGAGAATATGCAAATAAGATCAAGTGATATATTCAGTGTGTATATTTCCCATTACTTGCAAAAAGTAAAAATGAGCAAAATAGGGAGAGTGACATGTTAAAAGTCTTCTCTTGGGTCCTCCAAGCACATTGGTGAGCTTGTTGGCTTGACTTAAGGCTCTTTGTAAAGCTTGGCCTTCAAGAGCTCCTTCTACCTACAAGTTCAAAGCTCACAAAACACTCAAAGAAAATATTAAAAGGTTAGTTATGACCCATGAGGTGGGTCTCACCGGGCGTGCCAAAATGTAGTATGTAAAAATGTTATAAAAGAATAAGGCAACTAAACTTTCCCCACTTTTTTTAAATTTTTTAAATTTTTTTTTGGTTTGATTTTTATATTTGATTTTTGTTATATATATATATATATATATAATAAATGTTGAAAAAATTTGAGAATATGCAAATAAGATCAAGTGATATATTCAGTGTGTATATTTTATATTACTTGCAAAAAGTAAAAATGAGCGAAATAGGGAGAATGATATGTTAAAAGTCTTCTCTTGGGTACTCCAAGCACATCGGTGAGCTTGTTGGCTTGATTTGAGGCTCTTTGTAAAACTTGGCCTTCAAGAGCTCCTTCAACCTACAAGTTCAAATCTCACAAAACGCTCAAAGAAAATATTAGAAGGTTAGTTTTGACCCATGAAGTGGGTCCCACTAGGCGTACCAAAAGGTATTACGTAAAAATACTATAAATAAATAAGCATTAGACAATAAAACTTATTCGTACATTATCGCGTATACATCAATGTGATATGGTTAACATGTAAATGTATTGAAATAAAAATGAGAAACAAAATCTAATATATTTAACACAAAAGATACAATGTAAACCTCAAAAATACTAAATTTTTGATGATTTTTCGTAGAGGTATGTGGTTTCTCACAATCCTGTAGCATAACAATGTGTGAAAAGGTTCCTTTTGAAATGAGAACAAGGCTCTGATTTTATAGATTTTTCAGAGTAATAGACTGTTTAGATTCAAAGTTGGATTCAGGGCTAGGATTGCACAGGATCAATGATGTGGAAATGAGGTGGAGGCCAAGTGGATTAGGGTTTGACCATTGAAAAGGTGAGAGTTTCTCACACATGTGTGAGCAACCTTTGATAGTTATTGGTTAATGACAAAGGGGAGATTAAGGTGTATGAGGGTGAGAGGACCAAGGTGTGAGAAACTTTGGAAAGGGATGGCTAAATCACAAGGGTCAAAAGGTGTAAGCGGGTGAGAGGACCAAGGTTGAGTTCACATATGAAGGGGGACAAAGGTGTTAGAGTGTGTAAGAATATGTAAGAGTCACATGTGACTCAGATTTTCTAATCCATTTGATTAGGATTGTGCAAATGATTAGAAAGTGATTAGGTGGGAGATTAGGATTAATTAGTGGACAAGTGAGTTGGTTTGAGTTAGAAGGATGGGTTAGGTTATGGAAGTGAGGTTAGGGTAGGGTTAAAATTAGGATCCATGTGCTCAAATAGAATTAAATGCAATATTTAATTTCACGTGGGAGGAAAGGGGTTAAATAAGTAAAAAAAAATCATTTACTTAATTAAATGAAGGATTAATATGCAAGTGGACTCTTTACGATTATGAAAGTAGATTAGGGGAAATAGGCTAGGTTAGTATAATTAATTTAGGATTAATTAAACTCTTTAGAAATGGGATAGGATAATATTAAATAAATATAAATCTATTTAATCAAGGATAAGGGATAAAGGTGATTAAATAAATATAATTTATTTAATAGAGGGTGGGATAAAGGCTAATTTAATTAAATAAATGTAAATTTATTTAATTAAGGACAAGGTAAGGTAAAGGTTTATTGAATAAATAATAAATATTTATTTAATTTGCTAGGTTAGAATAAGGTTGCATGTGTTCACGTATGGACACTTTTTGGTGTCTACATCTATTTTCCATGATCTCAACTTCATTGTATACTATGTGTTTTGTATCTTGAACTTCTTGAAGTGATCAAATTTTCATGCACTTGGATCCTTCAAAGTAAACTTAGATTTTTGGAGGAGATTCAAGTTGGTGAAAATTTTCTCTAATTTATCTTGTAGGTTTACAAATTTGTTCTTTCTCCATCTTGACCATGATCTTTGAATTTGCACTTTATTAATCTTATTTTGAACCTCCTCCTCATTTGGAGACCTCAAGCTTGATCTCCCTGCTTGAAGTTTTGAACTCAACCCTACCATCATCTCCTTGCATTCCCAACTTCTCCCTTTTTGAAGTTTACCTTGTAAAACCAAGAGAGAGAAAATGCATTAAGCTCATGAAACAATGAGATGAAGGAAATCCAAAATATTTAATAAAAAACCAACATCAAATCAAAGAGGAACAATGCATCCTCTTAAGTTCAAGATTAAATTTCTTTCCCCTTGCACATCCCAAAAATGATCTAAACTTTGTAGCTTGAATTTGAAATTACTTGAAATCAGGAAGATAAATAATTTTTGTGATGTATGACATGCCCATATTTCATCTCTTTAACATTCCTAACTTCTTATTTTGAGTAAATTTCTTCCTTAAATCCACCACATCCTTTTGAATCGCCAACTTACTAACAAGAATGAGATTTATGTCCTTTAAGACCGTTGGATGAAACAAAATTTAATACTTAGTATTTCATGATGAAACAGTACAAAATATCAAATCATCACTTGAAAAAGGATGTTCATATGCTAAACAGTGTATCTGGATTGTGTGATCAAATAAGACAGCCTTAAGGTTCCTTCTTAATCATGGAATTTCACTCAATTTTAATGATGTGATATGTTGGTTATCACAAATGGACATACGATATTCATTCAATGGATACCAACTTCACTTTAACTTCTTCAATCACTTACAACCAAATAAACTACAAAGAATAAGGAATTTAGAAAGCTAATCTACTCCTAGAATGCAAGAAACTGTGGATGTCTTTATGACTCTACTAGAGTTAGTTTAGCCATCAATATCAACCAAGCCAGTGCAATCTCCTAAGGTAAATGTAAGATTTTCAAACTACCACCATTCCATTAACACCATTCATCGATGCATATGAATGTGCAAGCAGTAATCAAAGTTAAGTTAATATAAATATCATTTGACGACGCAGGGAAAATTTACAATCAACAAGTAGCTAGTGGTTTGGTTTTAAGAAAGTTCACCAAAGCTACATCCAAAATCACTTCCATTCAACTAAACAATATTTCTAATTAACATGAAATGAAATCCTAAGTGAGAAATTAAAGAAACCATGCAATACTCTAAAGCATCCCAAGTAATTCACCATGAAGACCAACAATTACTTTGATAGCATTATGGAAACAATTTCAACAAGTCTCCTCTCTTACTCTACCTCTACTCTTAATCTAATGACTCTAATGTCTATCTCCTCTCTAATGAATCTACAATATAACTGTTGTAAATTAGAAGGCCTTGGCCTTTTATAGTTGTTCAATTAGAATCAAGGGCCAAGATTTACCCATTACAAACCCTAATTAGGATTTCCACACTATCATCTAATTACATGAAGATGTCACCTTATGGGCCAATAAAAAAATTACAATTCTCTTGAGAGCCAATGATAAAAATATGTACACTTGGCATAATATGATTGAATGTACTTGGACATGTGTAACTGGAATTTTCATATTGTTTACAAACAAGTGGGTGTCACCTCAGCTTCCTTATCTTTTAGACTTGATCAATTATTTGGTGATGATAAGATATCCATTAATATTCAAAATTATCAAGCCTTCAATTGTGATGAAATATTCCCAAATTGCTTCATCTTTTCAAAATTTCTCCATCTTCATTCTTGGAAATTTTCCCATTGCCATGATTTTAAGTTGCTTGTACTTGTAAACTTGATGTCTCTTTTTATGTCGTAACCTTGATCTTTTTGAAGTGATGAAATCTCCATGCACTTGGATTATTTTAAAGTGAACTTGGATTTTTGGAGGAAATTCAAGTTGATAAAAAATTACTTCCGCATGTTCTTTGATTTTTCTTGAAGTCTCTCTTGATCTTGATCTTTGAATTTGTACTTTGTTAATCTGGGTTTCAAACTCCTTCCCATTTTAAGTCCTCAGGATTGAGCCTAAATTTGCCACCACATTTCTCTCTCTAGACCTCTCCTTTAACAATCACCGTACAAGACAAACGAAAATTCCATTAAACTCACAAAATTGATAAAAAAATAAGTGAATTAAAGGAAATCTTATATCTTTCATGAAATGAATTTGTATCTATATTCCACTTTTCTTCTACTAAGAAAAATAAATCAAGAGATTTGACTTTTTTAAGGTCTGATGTTTCATCATTTGAGGCCCAGATTATCTTTTTCCAACTCTTTACATTTCTGATTTTCATGGAAAATCAGTGAGAATTCCACCCTTAAAACTCCCAAAATCAATGTCTAAGTCTTGAAAATTTTTCTTGTTGAAGGGAGGTAAATCTACTTTGATTATGGTGAAAATAAATTATCTCCATCCCCTTTATATAGTCAATTCAAAATATGAAAAGGCGTGACTATATTTGGTCAAACTGCTAGCCTTCTTGGCCAATGTAAATTATTTCAATTTAATCCTTGTGTTGTTTTACATTGTCTGACCTCATTTAGGGGTGAATTTAGTCTTAAAAACATGAGGTGACTTTCCCTCAATCATCCATTGATTTGACTTGTGTTTGGGCAGAATCTAGGGGTGTCTTAGGATTATGAAATCCCAGCTAGGGGGTGGATTCCACTCCTTAGTTGGGATAGAATCAAGGTTTTGTCATTGAACTCAATTTGCCTTTTGTTTCCTTACTTTTCTCTCTTACTTCCCTTCTTGAATCTTATATTGAAATTGAATGAGTTTTGAGGTATTTTAAGGCCAAATTGATGTGATTCCAACTCTGATCTGATCTATTATTTCATCTTATATCCAATGGAATGGTTCAATGAGACTCCATACAACATGATTATCCCCAAGAAAAACTATAAGAAAACTACACAAATTTATATATGAAATAAATAATAACATACAATTCCTAAGGACCCCCTAACACCACAATTCTCATATACTAAACCCTCAAATACATCCATCTTACATTTTAACATTCACCACAATGCCAATACAGAAAACCAAATGTAAACAGAGAGTAAATCTATCCTAATAAACATGGTAATAATCCCTTCAATTATGAAGATCGTATCATTCTGACCCTTATCTTCAATAGCCAACCTTTCACTCTGCTTCCACATTCCCAATTGAGGTCCCCAGTGTCTGAGCATGTTCTTCAACTTATGTGTGACAATATTTTAATCTCAGTATCCTCACAAATTTATGAGGAAGTGGCTGCTGAGGTTGTGGCTGAACCTTTTTCTTCTCCCCCCGTATCGATGGTGACCTATGAGGATATACCTTTGAATCATGGTGTGAATGGTTTTGATTTTTCTCAAACTCTTTCAATTTCTCAAACCCCTAGTGTCCTCTCTCCCCTTCAGCGGGACACTAATACTAAAACTCCAAGGAAGAGAGATAGAAATCCCTTAGCGGCCAAAATTAAAATTGAAATTGAAGCTGGCCTTGAATCCACAATTCTTGACAAATTTTCCCCTATCATCAGAACAAGGAGGAGCGCGGTTCGCTCCCCACCTCCATTATGAATATTTTTTCTTGGAATGTCAGGGGTTTAAATGCCCCTAACAAAAGGATCAGGGTCAAAAAAATTTAAGATTCTTCTCATGCAGATATATTTCTTATTCAAGAATTTAAGTTGTCTCAAACATCTTTTGACAAGACCCTTGCTAAGTGGTCTTGTTAGGAGTCCTCTCTTGTTCCTTCATCTGGTGCCTCTAGGGGTCTTATTACATTATGGAATTCTAAATCGGTTAAGGGTGAGCCTTTATTCTTAGATTCTAACTGGAAGTTGATGAAGTTTTCATGGTTCAATTTCAAATTTTTGTTGTTCAATGTGTATGGTCCTTCTTCCCCTCAGGATAAGCTGGAACTTTGGGATGCCTTAATTTCTGAGATAGCTCAACTCAAAGATCTTCCAGTTATTTTAGGGGGTGATTTTAATTCCATTACTTCTTCTCTTGAAAAATGTGCTGGAAACCCTACGGCTCCTTGTGTTATTGATGAATTCAATTTTTTTATTCATAATAATTCTCTTTCTGATATGTTTCCGGATAATGGTTCTTTTACTTGGTCGAATCATAGATTAGCTACCCCAATCTATGTTCGATTAGATAGATTTCTTCTCTCCTGTGACTTTATACTTCTGGATCTTACTTTGACATCTCAGATTCTCTCTTCCCCAATCTCAGATCATTTCCCCATTTTCCTTTGTCTCTTGCATTCATCTCATATCCCCAAACCTAAATCTTCCTTTCAATTTGAGAGTATGTGGTTTACTCATCCTCATTTTTCTTCTCTTCTTTGTCAATGGTGGGTTTTTGCACCTTTCACTAAGGGGAATAGAATGTTTCAATTTCATAGAAAGTTGGTCTTTGTTAGAAATTAGGTTATGGTCTGGAACAAAGAAGTTTTAAAGAATGTCTTTGAAGAGAATAGGAGGGTGGAAAGTGAACTTGCCAAATTATCGGAACACATAGTCAAATTTGGGTTAGATGTAGCCTCTGTTGTTAAATAGAAAGATCTTCAGTCCTATTTGGATATCCTTTGTACTAGAGTAGAAATGTATTGGAGACAAAAATCTCAGGAATTGTGGTTGAAAGAGGGAGACAAGAATACTAAATTCTTTCATGCATCTACAAAAATTAAGAAAGCTTCCTCTTATATTTTCACCATTAAGGATGTTGTATCTGGCTCTCTTATGTCTTCACCTCAACAAATTTCTGATGAAGGGGTCTCTTTTTTCACTAACCTCCTTTCTCCCCCCAATCCACCAGTTGTAGATTCACCTGCTATGGATATACTTATACAAGCTATTCCTCCCCTTATCTCTAACTCTAATAATGACTCTCTTATGAAACCTTTTAGTCTTGAGGAACTTCATTCTATTATTCTCTCTGTGGCACCAGATAAATCTCCTAGTCCTGATGGTTTCACTATTATTTTTTATCAAGTGATGGGATGTTCTTAGTTTTGATCTCCTCCTTGTTCTAGAAGAATCCCGTTCAAAAGGCTTCATTCTGAAAAATTTTAATACTACTAATCTCATCTTGATTCCTAAGTCTAAATCACCTCAAACATTTGTAGACTTTCGGCCCATTTCTCTTTGTAATGTAATTTATAAGATTGTTACTAAAGCTATATACTTAAGGCTCAAACCTCTAATCCCTAAGGTTATTTCACTTTAGTAGGGTGGTTTTATCCCAGGTAGAGAAACTGCTGATGGTGCAATAGTTGCTCTATAAGTTCTTCATTCTATAGAGTATCATCAAATTCCATCTTTTGTGGCTAAGTTAGACATGATGAAACCCTATGATAAAGTTTTATGGTCCTTCCTTTTCAAAGTCCTCAGTAAATTTGGCTTCTCTTATCTCTGGTGTAAATGGATTAAAAATTGTCTTCCTGGAGCCTCCTTTTATGTTATAATTAATGGGTCCTCTTCAGGGTTTTTTCATGCTTCTCAGGGTGTTCTCCAAGGGGACCCTATCTCTCCCTTATTATTTTTTTCCATGGCAGAAGATCTGAGTCATACTATTCATAAACACATCCTTCTGTCAAATTGGAAAGGTGTTCACATTCCTAATACAAATTCAAATATTTCCCACAACATTTTTGCTGATGATACCTTGCTTTTTGGTAGTTCTACCATTCAGGAGGCCAAGTGTATCAAAAAATTTCTCAACTTTTATTCTGCTAGTTCTGGTCAAGTCATTAACCCTTCCAAGTTGAAGCTTTTTATGTTTTTTACTCCTGTCCTTGTCCAGCAACAAATTGCGGCCATCCTTGGCTTCTCTTTGGACACATTTCCCTCCACTTATCTTGGGATTCCATTTTTCCTAGGACAATTCAAACCTTCCTTTTGGGATTCTGTCATTACTCACCTTAAGAACAAGATTGTCGCTTGGAAAGCTTGTTGCTTATCTTTGTCTGGTAGGATTCTCTTAATCAAAATAGTTCTTTCATCCATTCCCAATTATTACATTTCAGTCCTCCATGCTCCCAATTTTTTTATTGCCCAAATTGATAAGAATATTCTCTCTTTCCTTTGGTCATATAATATGACCAATGAGAAAAAGGTTCCTCTTGTCTCCCTTTAGACACTCTCCTTGGATAAATTGAAAGGGGGTGTTGGGCTCCATGATCTTGCAGCTAGAAATAAAGCCTTTGGAGGTAAGTTTATTTGGAACATGTACTCTAAACCCCATTCCTTTTGGTGTAATATTATGTAACCTAAGTATCCAGATTCCCCTAACCCATGTAGAATTTTCTCCATTTCTAATCCTCCCTTAGGGTTCCCTACGTGGAATTTTATGATTTCATCAAGGGAGGTTGTAATTAATTTCTTGTCCTGGCAAGTCCATTGTGGGGATTATGTGTCTTTTTGGTCAGACTCCTAGAATGGCTTCCCCCCTTTGTCCTCTATTTCTTCTCTTGATGAGGTAATGAATATCTTCACCCAGTTTTGGGGTGATAAGTTGGTGGATTATGTAGATCATGTCGATATTTTTTTCCATAAGGTAGTTTGGAAAGATCCCTCCTCTCTTCCAATTTCTCCTGATCATGCTAGGATTTTCAACTCTATCCTTTCCACTAGAGTAGTTTTTCTTTCCAATAATTATGATAGACTGATTTGGTGCCCTGCTAAGGATGGTAAGTATTCAGTTAAGGAGGGATATAGTGCTATCTGACTTTTGAATAGTCAGTCCAAATCCCACTAGGCATTTCTTTTCTACTGGAATAAGGTTGTGCTACCTAAATTTGGGGCCTTTTCCTGGCTTGCTATTCAAAAAAGGATTCTAACTAGTGATAGATTGTCTAGATTGCAAATTTCTACCCCCTTTAATTGTATCTTGTGTGGGGAAAGTGTAGAATCTGTGGATCATTTGTTTCTTTTGTGCACCTTTGCATCTCAGTGTCAGGATTTTGTCATGAATAAGATGTATGTGGCTTTCCCACTACCCTCTTCTTTATGGGACCTTTTCCAATCTTGGCCGGTGGTGTGCTCTCAATCCCTATTTGCCTGTTTATGGATTATTATCCTATCCACTTTCATTGGTCGATTTGGTGGGAGAAAAATAAAAGGATTTTTCATAACTCAAATTTTGATCTCCCTTTAGTCCTTTCTATTATTGAGAGGCATATTTCAGAACAGGTTAATAATATTGTCACTTCCCATTTAAACCCAAATGTTGTCTTCTCTTCTTGGGATAGTCAGATTCTATCTTTTTGGAAATCTTTGTCTCTCCCTTCTTCCCCTGTCTTTCATCGCATTAGGAAAGCTTCCATTGATAGGTCTTTGATCAAGTGGCAACCTCCTTAGCCCCCTTTCATAAAATTAAATTTTGATGATTACTCTCGTGGCAATCCTGGTGTTGCAGGTATTGGAGCTTGTTTAAGAAATCATTTAGGGCATGTGTTGGCTTTGAAGGCCTCCCCCATTTCTAATAACACTAATAATATGGCAGGGGTTATCTCACTCTTAGAAGGTCTAGTGCTAGCTAAGAAACTTTCAATTTTATGCCTTCATATTGAAGGTGATTCCTCAGTTATCATTAATGCTTGTGTTAAAAAGTGCATTGACAATTGGCAGCTCAAATACATTATGCAACAAATCTGGTCCTTCATTGACTCTTTTCATAAGTTCTCTATCTCACATACCCTCAGGGAAGGTAATTCTCTTGCAAATTGTTTAGCAAATATGGGAGGTGAGAAATTTCATCATGACACCCTTTCCTATGATTGTTCACTTGATAATTTTCCCTCCCTATTGTCAATTATTCATAATGAAGTATGTTAAACTGGGTTATATTAGGTTGTGTAGGTTTTTGTGTTCAAATATTTTTCTAATCTCTGTAATCTAATTTCTTTGTGATTGGCCTTGGGGTATGGTTGCTAACTCCTACCAAGTTGTTCTGGCATGTTTACCGACGGGTTTAGGTGATGTTTTACCAATGTTTTTTGGTGAAACTTTACCAGTGGATTTCAGTGATTTCTTTTTTGATTGGCATTGGGTTATGACCTCTCTTTACCAAAGGATTTCAGTGATGCTTTACCAATGGATTTTTGTGATGCTTTACCAGCAGATTTTGGTGATGCTTTACCGACAGATTTCGGTGATGCTTTACTGATGGATTTTGGTGATGCTTTACCGAGACACTTCTCTCAAATTTTTCTCTTCCCACTTCTTTCCATTTTGCATGAGGAATTATGATTAAGATAGTTATTGATTTATGTGAGTTTTGATGTCCACTTAGTTTTCTAATCTACATGCTCATCTATGTGACATTTCTTGGGTTGTATATCACTTATTCGTATAAGGTGAGGTCATCATTTTCAAGGTTTGTCTTAAATTTTTTGGATTGTGATTAGACCTATACTTGTACATCATGACACATGTAAGCTTGAGGATTTTTTAGCATGATCTCATTGTGATTTATGGTGGCACTTTTGATTTCCCTACATTGTGGTATTGGCCGTTATATTGTCATCTTTCTGTCTTACGTCATCTTGGGTTGTTGGGCTCGTGCGTAATATATGTTTCTCCCAACTTTTTATTTTGTGATGTGATGGTTTGGGTCTTTTCCTATCTTATGTGAGCTGAGTTGTACACTTATGTTGCAAGCTTCGTTTGTTGTCCATGCGTTGGTCATTTATTTCTTGACAGTAATTTGTGATCTTGATGGGATTTCATATCTTGTGCTTGATTGCATGCTATCATGGGGATTTTATGTCTATCCTTATATTCTAAATTTTTGTGCTCATTTTTTGCCGTTGGGGTTTGTCTTCATTTCTTGTTTTGGACTTTGCTTTCTTCCTTCTTCTTCTTCAGCTGATTGGCTTCTTCAGTTGATTGGGGAGTTGGTTCTTTTCTTTGTCTTCTTCTAAAGTTTGTAAGGTTGGTTTGTTGCATTACCTTTCAATGTCTGGTCATCTGAGTTCGGTGGTGGGTATTAGTACTTGAATTGATGCCTTTTCTTCCTGCTCTGATCTCCACATGGACTATTACCCCCGTAATTACAAAATCTTCTTTGAGGTGGAAGATTGGGAACAACCTTTTTTGGGGTGTGTTAAAGATGATATGTTGGGGACAATTTTGTTTTGTGATTGTCCCCACATTTGTCGGGGCATGAAGAGAATCATTGGCCACAAAATCCTTTTCCCATTTGGTAAACTCATCATTTACCCATCCCAAATTTTATCAATTTTGTTGTCAAATGTTTGTGATTTTTGCAATCTCCTTTCCATTTGGGTCTAATTGCTTCATGACACGTGAAGCCAGAGATTCTTGGGGTGAATAAAATTGCTAGGGCTCTACAGAAATATGACTTGTGGGGTGGTGTTGGCCTTATTGGTTCTCTTTTTCATCACCACTCGGCCCTTAACCATCATGGTGTGTATATAGTCCTTGAAAGTATCAAAAAGGGTCTCGAGCGACAGTCCTTTCAACCTGTTAAAATGTCCCTCTAGTATTTCAACAGTTCTCTCACTAAAGAATGTGTAACTGGTGTGCATCAAGTTGTTTTTTCCATCCTCAACCTCCTCAAGTTTGACCCCTTTGCTTCTGCTAACGAATCCTCTACTTTTGTTAGACCTACTTCTGCTCCCTCACATATTCTTGAGGTGGCTGTTCATTCCATCCCTGACCTTAATTTGAATCTCATCTCGTGTGGTGATACCCCTCTCATTGTGGGTGGTGACACTGCTGTGTTCTTTATAGAAGGTTAATGGTTTTTGCAGGGATATTTTTTGTTTTGTTTTGCAGGAATGCTTCCGTGCGGGTTTTTGTTGGATTATGCTCTTTGTGTAGCTGTTAGTTTTGTATTGTATAAAGGGTACCATGTTGTATACTTCACTTTTCTACGGTTTTCTCTTCATGGTGGTCTACCGACAGGCAGTGGTTTCTTGGTTCTTCCAAATCTATGGGCTATCACTTTGAAATATCAAATTTTGCAATACGCCTCAGGGCTTTTTATTTTCCTATGAGCATATGTAACTGTTGCATATGTTTTTGCCTACTGGCTAATGTACTGCCTAAGGGCTTATGCAATAGTTTAGGATTATGGATTCATAGTGGGATCTTCATACTTTTGGTTGTCTCTAGCTATGGCTAGCAGGAGTTGGTGTATTTCCAAAATTCTTCATTTTGTTTATACAAGCAATGATCGATTTTTTCTTGCTGGTCCTTTTCTTCATGAGCTCTTTGAACCAGTTTATTATAATATTAATATATCAAGTAGCTCTGCCACCTTTTTTAAAATAATAATAATAATAATACAATTAATCTAATACATTTTTCATTGTATATATCATTCATTTACTTATAAATATCTCAATCACTTAATTAATACATCTTAATTATAATGTTCATTTGACATGAATAACAAAATTTATTTTTCTACCAGCTTATGCATAACCATAAAATAAATAAATCTACACAATAACCAACAACTCTAGAGGTTTAAATATAAACATTTATGACCAGACATAATAACACAATACTCATTTAATTAACTTTGTCAAAACCTATATTAATGAAGACAATATCCAATATGCAGTGGTGAGGTGACAGACTAAAAAGGGAAAGCTACGAATGGAGAAAGACATAAAATACAATATTAAAGCATAAATGTGATTTAACACAAATGTATGAGGCAATGCCAACAATTCATTAGTAATCAAGAGCAGAGAATAAGAGGGTAACTACAAGTTTAAAAATCAACTTTCTTTCAAGAATGTGGTCAAAAGTAGACGATATCCTATAAAGACAACTTGACCCACTATGAAATGATACACAGGTAGAGGCATAAATGTCATAAGAATCAAACAAAGATTCCTAACTAGAATACATTTATAGTGAGATGTCACGTGAGATTAGATAGAGGCAAAACCGTGTAAAGACATGAGAATGGAAGGTATGCCCAAGAAGAGAGCTTATAGATAGAGGTAGATGATACATTTTCCCCCTTTATTGTTACCACAGGAAACGTATGAGGCCAAGAAGAATAATGTCCATGATAGGCAAATACATAAAATCATGTTCTTTTAGAATAGTAAAGAGGAATGTAAGGATCCAAGACACTGCGGTAATAGAAAAAGGACAAAGAGAGGGATATGATGTAATACAAATTAAACAAACACAGTCACAAGGATGTGATGCATTATCTTGTAGACAACTACCTTTATAAAGGAAAAACTCTTGAGTTGTTGCACGAGATTGGCATGAATAAGACCAAATAAATTCCACAATTCACCTCCCAAACACACTAATATTAAATGTTATTCCTATCAACTATTCCGTAGGATAAGCAAGGACGATGACTAAGGTAGGGAAACATAGAGACACTACTAAATACAAATAAAAGACTCGTGGAAATATGTGTATAGATGCACATCTACAGAGGCTATAAAAATGTAAAAATGTTAGATGATTATTTTATAGCTGCTACAAAAGGATAGCAAGAAAATAAGCTAAGCAAAAGAACATATCACAAGAATCAATTAGAAACAAAAGTCATTCCATGGAAATAATAATAAAGCTAATTGAAAATTTGATAATTGTGTTAATGAACCTTGTATGAAACAATAGAACTTGTAGTTATATTAAGGTGGGATGCACAGGATATTTCCATTAATAAACTATTGGAGCCTACATCTATAAAAGCTTAGTTGCATACCTCAAAGATGTGGAAGTAGTACCAGAAAAGAAACCGTGTATGATTACAATCCAAAATCCTATTATAGGTACAGGTACAATTCTAATGTAAACTAGAATCTTTCTTTGTTCCAAATTACAATTCTAATGTAAACTAGGATCTTTATTTGTTCCAAATTAAGTTTAAACAAAATTCTTCAAAATATTTTTCCCAATAACACACAAAAGAACCCTAAAATCTCTGCAAAAAGCCCCCCAAATCAAAACTCAAAATCATACAAATAATGTAGGCAAGAAACCATTCATTACTAATGGAACTAATGAAGAGCCACAAGAAACTATTCAATTCTGAAAGAAAATAAAATAACTAATCACAAAATAAAACTCATTTAATTAACATTATAAAGCCTCTAAATTTTATTTTTCAAGTAATAACTTATCCTATTATTATATTGAATGATCATTAATATTAAAGTGATCATTATTACTTAATATCCTCACCAATCTAATATTGTTAATTTATCATTATTGCATATAAGTATATTTTAATTATAGTTAATTATATTAAGAAAGTTTAATAATCATATAAATCTAATTAATTAAATGCCATAGCTGACAACATAAGGAAGGGTATTTTATCCTCCCCCCTTGAACTCGATGTATTCCTAGAAATCGCATAGCACGCATTATCTATATATTAATATCCAATAAGATCTTATAATTAAACATTATACCAAAATGAAAATATCAAACGCAAGAGGTCACAAGATGACCAGAAGACATCAAAAATAATTGCAAGCACAACAAAACATGACAAGAATGAACAAAAATAAAACCAACCTCAAGTATAAGGATCAAGGAAATTTGGAGTTACCTGCCCAACAACCCGAATGGGTAACACAAGGATTAATCATCCTGACATGGAATGACAATTGGCTAAGTCAAACAAAGTGGGCCTTAATGTATGTTGTGTCCATCAACAACATCCATCGAGTATGTAAATGCATGCTCATTTATTTCAATTCAGGTAAGTTGATGCCTCATACCAGCAAACCTGCATCATAAAGATGAAGCATATATATATATATATATAGTAACAGGCAGCAAAGGGGATCGAGACATTGTGTGGAACTCACAAGGGAAAAAACTTTCAAAAGAAGAAATTTCAGAATAACAACCAAGGTGGTGGAAAGTTTCAGTACCCTCAAGCCCGTAATAATCATCGTACCCAGCAAAGGTTTTCCCCTCAACCATCTCAGAAATATTAGAAAACTATTAAAGGGGGTTATCGACAATCTAGTTCACCTTCTACAATGATTTTTTTGTGAGGAACATCTGGTACTTTTCCTGCGGGCAACAGGGACATGTTGTAGTCCACTATCTTCAACGCACCAACTTCACCATTAATCAGAATTAGGATGCCTCAGAACCAACAGTAGGTGATGTTGGCTAGTCCCATAGGTTATTTGTCATAGTTGAAAAAAGATAGATCGATCACCAAGGCACAGTCATTGAGACTATAGGTTCGTTAAAAGGTAAATCCCAGGAGCAACTGATTCCTTTATATCTTCATCCTTAGTAGAGAGATGAGGGCTAGCGGCAGAAGGACAGGGAGTTAAGTAGCAGGTAGAACTAGCCTCTGGGGCTAAAATAACCACAAACTAGTGTGTCTCAAATTGTGATTTGGGACTAGGACCCTTCTCCACCAAGGTAGACCTTTGATTGATTCATCTTGTCTCTTATGAATTTTTCTTAGGTATGGATTGGTTAGAAGATCATGAAGCCAAATTAGAATGCATAAAGAATACTATTCATTGTGTTGATGATTTGGGTGAGCATAGAATAATAGTTGGGGATCCAATGACCTATATCTCTTCTCATGACATCGGCAACGCAACTCAAGTGATGCATGTAAAAGGGATGTCATATTTTTGTCGTCTCAATAAATGATCTTGTTGAAGGAGAAAGTAAAGAAATAACACTTGATCACCTACTGCTTCAATATTTTTCTAATGTGTGTCCAATGGAAATCCCTGGAATGCCTCCAAAAAGAGATATAGATTTCCGCATAACTTGGTACCAGGAGCAGAACCCATCTCCAAGGCCCCTTATCGTATGACAACTCAGGAACTCAGTGAGTTGAAACTGCAATTAGAAGAACTATTGGAAAAGGGCTTTATTAGACCTATTGTATCACCTTGGGGTGCTCCAGTTATTTTTGTAAAGAAAAAGGATGGCTCTCTCAAGTTATGTATCGACTATCGGCAGATCAATAAGGTAACCATTAAGAATCGGTACCCACTGCATCATATTGATGACTTGTTTGATCAAATTTATGGGTCCAAAGTATTTTATAAGATTAATTTTAAGTCAGGCTATCATCACTTAAGGATCCATGAAGCCGACATTCATTGTATAGCATTTTGTACTCAGTATGGCCATTATGAATTTACCGTAGTACCTTTCGGTCTTACTAATGTACCTTTAGTGTTCGTGAGCCTTATGAATGGGGTATTAGGTACTTTCTTGGATAGGTAAATATTATAATCTTCTTGGATGATATATCGGTATACTCTAAAATGGTGGAAGAGAATGAGCAGCATTTGGGGTAGGTGCTAAAATTCCTCCGAGAAAAATTAGTTTTATGCAACCTTAGAGAAGTGTGAAATTTCTGAATAGAATTTAAGTATCTTGGCCATGTTATCTCAAGGGAAGAAATGACAGTAGATCCTGTAAAGATACAAGCCATAGTAAAGTGGCCAACACCCACCAATGACTCAGAAGTTCATAGTTTCATGGGTCTAGCTGGCTATTACAGGCGATTTGTCATATGTTTCTCCAGAATGGCTCATCCCATCACTTCCCTACAAAGAAAGGGAAAGAAGTTCATTTGGACTGATAAATGTGCAGTATTTTTTCAATGCTTATAATAAAATTTAACTAGTGCCCCAATTTTGGCAGTACCTGACCCCTCAAAAAAAAATTTAGTGTGTATGAACGCCTCCTTGGAAGGTATAGGGGTGGTACTAATGCAAGAAGGTAGAGTTATTGCTTATGAGTCTAGGAAACTTAAAAACCATGAGCTTAACTATCCTATGCATGATTTAGAATTGGTATCCACACCTCGTTCCCTAAACTGATGGAGATACTTCTTGTTAGGGCATCGGTTTGAGTTGCACACAGACTAGTGAAGCCTTCAATACATATTCACTCAGCCAAACCTTAATGCCAAGTAATGCAGGTGGATGGAATTTTTATGTGAGTATGATTTTGAGTTCAAGTATATTTAGGGAAAAGAGAAGGTGGTAGCAGATGCATTAAGAAGAAGAAAACATGAACTGTCATCTCTCTCCTTTAGTACCGACTTGAGAATTCAAATTCTGCAGGCACTCTCTTCAGGCACTTGGTATCAAGAAGTGAAAGTAGTATTAGAATCAAAAATGACCTTAGAAGGAATATTCTTGGGATACTCATTAGAGTCTGATGGGATATTAAGGTAGCAAGGTCAAATTTATGTACCCCTTTCAGGTGACCTTCAGAAGGTCATCTTGATAAAAGCTCATCGTGCTCCCTATTCAGCTCATCCCGAGAATAACAAAATGCATGCAAACTTACATTAGATATATTTTTGGTTGGGTATGAAGAGGGATATAGCAGATTTTTTGGCTAGGTGTTTTGAATCTCAGAGGTTTAAGGCCAAACATCAACACCCAGTAGGCCTCCTTCAACCACATCTTATCCCAGAATGGAAATGGGATATTATATCTATGGATTTTAATGTGGGACTTACAGTTACTCCTTGGAGACATGATGTAATCATGTTCACAATTGATAAGTTGATGAAGGTAGTACATTTTTATCCCATGCATTCATCCTGCACTACCTCCTCATTAGCCAAAGTTTTCATGAAGGATATTTCCATGTTACACGATGTCCCTAGAAATATTATCTCACACAAGGATCTAATTTTCACTTGAGAGTTTTGAATCTCATTGCAGCATGCCATAGGGACTCAACTGAACTTTATCTTGTCCTATCATCTAGAGACTGATGGTCAAACTGAATGGGTGAATCAAGTACTTGAGGATATGATTAGAATGTATGTTATGGATAGAAAAACTCACTGAGAAGCCTACTTGTACCTAGTAGAGTTTTCATATAAAAATGGCTATCATAGTTCTATTGGTATGACACCATTCTAGGCCTTATATGGTCATCCCTTTTGTACACCTCTGAGTTGAGATCACTTAGAGGAAAAATTACTCCTTGTGCTATATATTTTGTAGGATATGGAACACAAGGTACAAAGAATTAGAGATCACCTTGTGACAGCTTGGGACAGACAAAAAAAGTATGCAGAAGCTCATAGAATTGATAGATAGTTTGCAGTTGCAGATAGAGTGTTCTTGAGGGTCTACCCACGTAAGATCCATAACCATTATGGAAAAGGTTCTAAATTGAAACC
Organism: Thuja plicata; assembly: GCA_018584345.1. Classification (NCBI taxonomy): domain Eukaryota; kingdom Viridiplantae; phylum Streptophyta; class Pinopsida; order Cupressales; family Cupressaceae; genus Thuja; species Thuja plicata. Next base: position 522,092 of record MU222919.1, read on the forward strand.
TAGATTTATGGGTCCATTTGAGATCCTGGAGATGATATGACTAGTTTCTTACCGACTTTCTCAGTTGTCTAGCCTCTCACGTATTCATGATGTGTTTCATATATCTATTCTTAGAAAGTATATTCCATATTTGACTCATGTGTTGGATTGGAACTCTTTATAGGTTGTGAATGGGTAGTTGGATTTGGAGCCAGTATGTATACTCCAACAGTGGACCATGACCCTTAGGGGTCACACTATATAGAAGGCAGGGGTCCAATGGGACCCCAATGATGAGATTTCAGCTACATGGGAGGAAAATTCTGGGAAAAAGATTTTGAAAATAGGAGAATATATTGTGGGCCTTGTAGAATTTTGTAAGAAGAAATTAGGTTGTGATATCTATATGTAAAATTTGAGAGATTATATACTACTCGTAACTTGGAGAGAAGGTTTTGGATCTACACGTGAAGGTGGAGGGCTGCGGATTTTCTCAACACCAAAGGAATTTCTCTGCAGGACTCTACATAGGGTCTGGAACCAAGAAAATCCCATGTTCTTGTATGTGTGTATTTGAGATATATTTAATAAAAAATTTCTATTGAAGCATTTATAAGTGAGTGTATATTATCGTTTGAATTTGACAAAAATCTATATACATGTATAATGTGTTGGAAAGATTAAAAAAAATATGGGAATGAACAGTACTTGAATTTATTGAGTTTCCCCTAAAAAATTTATTGGATTTTGGCATGTCTAATTGAGCTTTTAGTAGCCTCTCCTTTATTTTTAAGTTCTGGGAAGTTTAGGGTGTCACACAACACCTTTCTCTTTTGTATAGCCTATCTACAAATTTTGTTATGTTTATATCTTTTCTTATATGAGATCAAACTCTAGGTTGATTGGGGATTTAAATTAGGTTTTATGGGTGATCTTTATGTGGAAATGGGAGACCTCAAATGGGTCTACCTCATAAATCCTTCCCAAGACCCCCATCATACCCAGTTCTGGTCGTACAGTCAATCTGGGAGTGTAATTTTTCTTTCTGGGACTACAACTCATACGATTCAGGTGGTCTAACCATATTTACTCATATGGAATGCTAGGAATACTCATATGGTCCTATGGGAATCCTCGTATGATCTTTGGATTCATTTTGTTCAATTTTGCACTTTTTAAAAGGCTTTTTGATCTGCATTTTCTCTTCTAGTGATCAGACCTTTGTCTACATCTATTTTACTCTTAGATCATTCTCTGATTTTTGTATGAGGTCATCCTAAATATTAAATCAATTTAATTTTGAATTCATCTATTTTTTTTATTCTTATTTGATAAATGATTAAGGGTTGGACTCGTCCTGAGGATTTGTGATCGTGGGAGAGAGTTCCTAAACTTGTGTAATGGGTGCTTTGAAGTTTTTCAAGTTCCCTAGATGGCATGTTTGAGTAGGGAAAATAGGTACCATAGGTTGGTGGCTCCCCATAGGTTCCAGGACCCAAATAGGTTTCTAGAGGATCATATGGGTGAGTTCCTTAATCAAGAGATAACCATAAAACAAACTTGGGTTATGAGAGGGTTTAAACATAATAAAAGAAAAGTGATTTTATAGTCCATATAGACCTGTTGGAGTACCAAGATCATGATTTTACCACTTGGGTGGATCCTAGTTAGAGGATACCAAGGTTCCTTGGTTTCTAGGGTAGATCCCAAAAAGTAGGCTATGTGATGACACTCACTTAGTTGGTATTATGGAACCCTTACTTTTGTCATGTGATGTTTTGGAATTTACTTATGTTTTATGTTTTCCCTTTGGGTATTTTGATGTTTTGGGTAAGGATACTTTATAGCCTTAGGTTTCCTTAGAGCTTGTGTGAACCTTGGTTTTACCTCCTAGCACAGGAGAGTGGAACTTCATGGTTTCACGTGGTTGGGTAGCTAATCTTTTTGAAGTAATGTTCGTGGTTCCATGGATGACTTGGCCTTTGGATTATTTCTTGGAAGCTATTGAAGATTCTTACTTCTATATCATGTACTTCAAATTATTGTAATTCAAATGTATTGGTTTATTGTAATCCTTAAAGGGCAATGTAATAGAATGTAATTGAAATGAAAAGCAATGTAAAGGGGAGGGTAATTTTTAGGAACATTGAAAAGGGGTTGATCATTTTTAATATAAAAATATTGAAATGAAGGATTTAAGTTGTAAATTTCTACCCTATCTCTTTATGATCTTGTTAATTTAAATATGGAATGTAGTATTAAAGGTAATGATTTATTAATGAAAAGTTTAATCATGTTTTGAAAGGTTAAATGAATCATGTTTAGAATATATGTAATTGGAAAAGAAATGTAGGTTAAATTATTTATTTAAAAATTAAATGGGTATTAATGTTATCTCTTACCTTATCCTTTATGAAAAGTTAATTGATCAATAAAGTAGATAGAATAAGAATTCAAAAGGAAAGGGAATGAATCGGTAATTATCTCTTACCTTATCCTTTATGAAAAGTTAAGTGATCAATAAAGTAGATAGAATAAGAATTCAAAAGGAAATGGAATGAATTGGTAATGTTAACTTTAGTAACAAACGTTAGGGAACATGTAGGGACATGTTCATACTTAAGAATTAAGAAGCAAGTAATAGTGATGGTCATATTCAAAAAAAAATCTTAGTTGCATTTCTTGGAACTTTATACCTTGTCCTTCTGGGTTTCCTGGTGGGGCGTTATAGATGTTTGTAGTTGATTCATGTCAACTTATAGAGATTTACATGATTATTTGAACAATTTATTGGTTTCTATGTAAAGGTTGGTATTTTTGGATGTTCAGAGGTGACAGTGTTTCAGTATTTGGATCGATGAGGTTCAGTATTGAAATATTTTGGTATGTGGACTATGTGGCATGTTTAGAACATTTATTTGTGTCATCAACTCAATTGGTTTGTGATTTGGAGATTCACAAGTTATTTTTCATGATTGACTATAATGCCTTGCCATGGAACCCTTGGAGACAAAGGGTAAAACATGCACTAAACAATTTTTTTTTGAAATACAAGTTAACATAGCATAAGCATTATGTAACCAAGTGAAAAATATAAACCATCCCATAAGAAATAAACCATAACTTAAGATAGCATCATAAACATCACATATTCATACACAAGTGGAAGTCTTAACAATCACCTCCAAAGGTTCCCAAGAAAACAACCATACACTCAAAATAAAGGACACATGTTCCTGAATTTCCCTTCAAGGATCCAAAAAACATCCACGAATCACAAGAGAATAATTTGACATGCATTCATGGCTGAACATAAGGGAGATGATTCAATCCCTATACATAGACTAGATGTTCTTTTTAAGCCCAAATAGAAGTTCCTATTTTGACTAGCCATATAAGTTCATTTACCTTTCTAAACATGATCATAAAGTAATGATTAAGAAACACCCACAAACAACCATATAAAAGATTCAGAAAGCATTGAAGAACCCTTGGTAATCCAACCTGGAACCACAAGTCAAGTACCCAGTTAGAAAAATTGCTTAAAAACAATATTGGGCAGAAATTTTGATGAGTAGTCGGAGACATCGATCCATGAAGTGGAGATGTTGATCAGTGGAGACGCCAATCCATGACTAGTGAACTCTCGAGACAAAAAAAAATCCTAGTCCAGTAAGGGCACAGATGTCGAACAACAGGAAAAGATGTCAATCCGCACATACGGCAATGAGTAGACATAGACGCCAATCTATGAACTTGTCTCATACACACAAATTGACCTTCCAAAACCTAAGCCAACACTAATGTATGACTAAAAATTGTCTAGTTCCCCACCAGGGAGTACTAGATACATGTATATCAAGAAAATGGTCACTCGATTGCATCAATAGCATAAATGAAACATAAAGTAAAGTAGGCTATAATCAAGAACATCAATTCAATATGCATGATCATAAATCAATACAACATAGTGGAGTAAGTTATCAAGCTCCAACTCCTATTTCTGGAGGAAGTGTTTCCCTATACGTCGATCCCCAGCAGTCGTATAGTAACACAAGGCCACCCTACCATGTGGAGCCCTTAGGAACACCCCACCATACTCATGGAGATAGTAACCCAGCCACAATCACAATGTAATAACATGCATCAAAGAATGATACACACGCCAATAAGAATGCATGACTCGAGGACTAAACCACAGTCTGAGTATAAACACAATGTGAGAATTTGGGGTCACTAATCAGAGATATAAAGGATAACATGCAAGGACTCTAGTGGAGTGTCATTACTTGGATCACAGTAGCCCAAGTAGAATCAAGTCTTTGATAAATATCGGTAGACGACCAAAATTTGAATATATCTTTGATCAATGCCCGCAGGTGTCCAGATATTGTGTCTTCGATCAACACCCACAAGTGGCTAAACACTTACTTACATTTGATCAACACCCTCGGGTGGCCAAGTAGTCTAGTACTCTTATCATTAATTTTTAACCCCATTTTAGTTTATTATGTTTTCACTTATTAAGTACCACTCCATGTTAAGATATTGTTGAGTATTGTGCATAGATGTGCTAGCATTAATATTTTATCATTGATGTCAATATATTCCTACTGTTGGTGATAGTGTTCATGTGTGTTCATTAGATTTTCAATGAGAAGATTAATTTGGTACAAATATTATATTGATAATCAGACACTGCAAAGGTACAGATGGTTTCCTTGATGTATGTAGTTGATCTATGTCAACTTATAGAAGTTCGCACAATGATTTGAGTGAGCTATGAAGGATTTATCAGAGAGTGGTATTTTGGTTGTTCAGGAAGAGACATTGATTTAGTTATTGGATCGGTGTGGATTGGTTATGCAATATTTTTGGTTGATAACCTAGTGGTGAGTTTAGGACATGGATGTGTATCCTTAGTTTGAGTGGTTCATGATTTGGATGTTGGAAATCTATTTTTATTTTATGGCAATGGTTGTTGTTTAGTGTTCCTGATGAACAATGCAGAGATGAGTATGAATTATAAAGACAATTTTTTTCCTTTTATGTCGTGATATTTCATGTTTCTTGTTGATGTTTCTTGATCATGTCCTATTTGTGTTGCTGGATCGCATTAGATTATGGGATCAAAATTGAAGATTTTCATGTGGCATATTAATGTTCTTAATTATTCTTAGCCGACATGGTGGTGTAGCGTGTTGTGAAGGATTGTAGCATAATTTATGGATATAGAATATGTTTGAGGATGTTATTATGGATCATTACTATGTCTTAGTTGACATTCAATGTATCACATTGTGAATTGAGTTGTATTGAACTAATATTTTGTAATTAGGTCCCTTTCCGAATTAGTTGAGATAAATTAATGTAATGTGTATAAATATGTAATCATTGTGATTGTGAGTGTGAGAAATGAATGTATGTGGTATGAGAGAAGAGGTATGAGTATACTTTGAAATTGAGGCAGAGATTTGATGTACTTCATTGGAACTATTTTGGCATATCAGAGATGTTTTTGTTAGTTCATGAATTATGGACTATTGTTCACTATGAATTGTAATCAGAGATTGTTGTAAGATAATGAGCCTTCCTTTGGGTTGAAGCCCTTGTTGTATTTGAGCAGTGAGCTCTAGGCAGTATTCCTAAATGCATGTGCATTCCCCTTTGTAATACTCCTAATAGGGTATAGTGTTTTTGACAGAGTATATTCATCTTGTGGGTTTGATCCCCCGCCGTGTTTTTTCCCCTAACTGTGTTTCCACATAAAATATATTGGTGTTATGTGTTGATTATTGTGTTATGATCTTGTATTCATGTTTATCTTTTAGATATGAGATTAATTTTATGTTTTGGTTAAAGGTTTGGAGTTTTGGGACACAATTGATTCACCTTGCCTTGATTATATGTGTTTGCTTAATTATAACAATTGATATCAGAGCTAGTGTCCTCTTTTTAAATCTTGACCTCTTGAAGAGATTCAGGATGGAAGCCTTTAAGAAAGAGAGTCTGATATTTGATTATATAAACTATGTTATATGGAAGAACCAGATGATTACACACTTGATATGTATTAGTGAAGAACATTGGGATGTTACAAAGAAATCCTACACTCCTGTATATCTTTCTATTATGACTCATGATGAGAAGAAAGAATTCGAGTATAATGTGAGAGAAAAAGAAGCCTTTTTGAGTGTCATATCAGATATAGAATATACCAATGTTATGGGATTAGAGACTTCACATCAGGTATGGATTAAATTAGAGATATTACATGAAGGAGATACATTCATGAAACAATCTAATTTTCAAAGTGTTAAAGAAAAATATGAAGCATTGAAGATGAGCGAAGATGAGAACATTACTACCTATGTGAGTAATATCACCGAACTTGTCTGTGCAATCAGATGCTTTGGTGAAACCTTGGATGAGAATGAAATTGTTTCTAAGATTCTGAGATCCTTGCCTCCTGCTTAAAATCACAAAGTTGATGTTTTTGAATAAATAAGAACCGTGGTACCTGTGACAAGAGAATCTTTGATTGGTAAGTTATATGCTTTTAAAATGAGATAATTTGGAGATATTCTTCCTAGAGTTGAAACTGCATTTAAAGATACTATCTCTAAGGATAAGTAACGATATGACTCTGGAGAAAGTTCATCTAAGTATGCATCTAGATATTCTAAGGAATGGGCATAGGTTGAAGAAGAAGAAAGAAAGCTTGATGAGCTTGAAGACCTAATTGAAAAGAGACTACCTAAGGAATCCGGTAAGTATCAAGGAAAGTTACCTTTGAAATGTTTTGCATTTAATAAGATTGGTCATATTGCTTCAAGATGTCCTGATAAAGAACCTAAGTACAAGCCTAAGAAATTCAATTCAAAATATCAGAAGTGTTATTATGTTGCTAATGAAGGTGTAAATGATGATGAATCCAAAAAGAGTAAAGATGAGATTGTGTTTATTGCTATAAAAGATGAAAATCCTAATTTGAATGAAGAGAAAGCCTTGATTTTGCATGTGGATAAAAAGTATGAATGGGTTATTGATAATGGTTGTTCATAGTACATGACTAGAGACAAAAACAAATTTGTGAAATTGGAAAGGTGTAATGATGGTTTTGTCAGATTTGATGATTAAACTCCTTGTATGATCACAGGGAGAGGTTATATTACACTTGATGGTAAGAAAGACATGGATGATGTTTAATATGTTGAAGGTTTGAAGTATTATATTTTGAGTGTTTGGCAGCTAGTTGATAAAGGTTACAAATTATAATTCAAGGATGGAATGTGAAAGATTATTGGAAGCTCTAGAATTGAGATTGCCTCAGGCAAGAAGACTAAAGGTAATATATTTCATTTGAACAATTCTGAGAATAGATGTCTAATTGCTAACATTGATGACAGTTAGTTGTGGCACAAGAGATTTTTCCATGTGAAATTTGATAACATTATTAAGATAATTACTACAAGGGATTTTAGAGATATACCTAAAATAATTAATCCTACTAATATGATGTGTAAGGAATGTCAATTGGGTAAGTTGACTAAGTCTACTTTGAAGAGAAATAATTATTCTTCAAGTCGGTTGCTAGATTTGGTGCATACTGACTTATGGGGTCCTACAAGAACAAGAAGTTGTTATGGGGATAGATATTTCATTTTGTTCATTGATTATTATTATAGAATGATGTGGGTTACATTTTTGAAATAGAATTCAGAATCCTTTGAAAAATTCAAGATTTTCAAAGCTATGGTTGAGACTAAAATAGGATTGAAATTGAAATTTTTTAGATCAGACATAGGTGGTGAGTTTACTTCTATTGAGTTTAACACTTTTTGCAAAGAGCATGGAATAAAGAGACAAATGTCTACTCCATGAACCCCACAATAGAATGGAATTGTGGAGAGAAGAAATGGAACTATTCTAGACACTTCTAGAGCTATGATAATTGGAGGAGATATTCCATAGATCTATTGGAGAGAAGTTTTTAGCACTGTAGTATATACATTGAACCAAGTTAAAATCAAGCAAGGAACTGGTAAGAATCCTTATGAACTTTGGTATGGTCATGTTCCTACAGTGAAATTGTTAGATTACTGAGAGGGGGTGAATCAGAAAACTATGATATTTTAAAATTTAAACTTTAAAACTCAATTATGATTCAACTTGGTAGAATAATCAGCTGCAGTAACCAAATAAAGAGACAAATGTCTACTCGACGAACCCCACAATAGAATAGAATTGTGGAGAGAATCTGTTAGCACTGTAGTATAGACATTGAAACAAGTTCAAATCAAGCAAGGAACCGCTAAGAATCCTTATGAACTTTGGTATGGTTGTGTTCCTACAGTGAAATTGTTGGACTACTGAGAGGGGGTGAATCAAAAAACTATGGTACTTTAAACTTTAAAACTCAACTATGATTCAACTCGGTAGAATAAATAGAAGAAGCATCGAATAAAGAGACAAATATCTACTCCATGAACCCCACAATAGAATAAAATTGTGGAGAGAATAAATATAACTATTCTTGATGCTTCTAGAGCTATGATAATTGGAGGAGATATTCCATAGATCTATTGGAGAGAAGTTGTTAGCACTATAGTATATACATTGAACCAAGTTCAAATCAAGCAAGGAACCAGTAAGAATCCTTATGAACTTTGGTATGGGGATGTTCCTACAGTGAAATTGTTAGATTATTGAGAGAGGGGGTGAATCAAAAAACAATGATACTTAAAACTTTAAAAATCAACTATGATTCAACCTGGTAGAATAAAAAGTAGCAGTAACCAAATCACCAAATAGCTTCAATAGCTCAAACAGTAACTTGCATAAATGTTAAATAACATGCACATGAATCATTCAACACATTTGACACTAGATTTAATGAGGAAACCCAATTTGGGAAAAACCTTTGTGGGAATTGTCACCCAAAAATGAAAATACTCTTCTGAAGTATGCTCGGTTAAAAGCCAATCCTGTTAAAGATTACAAAACATGTAGTTATATGTGACCCTTTTAGGGGATTTATCTTAGACCCGTTAAGATCTTCACCATGTTAGGAGTGGCATGGTTAGAGGGCTTTAGACACTCTTTTAGAATGTCACCTTTCTCAAGGATTTTACAATAAGAATGTTAAATCCACTCGGTTAAGAGATTTCTCTATTATAAATGTAAATAATAAATAGTGTATAAAATGATCTGTAAAACTGTAACTACCTCTTGCTTGTTTAGATCCCTTATGCACTCTCTCTGACTACTGGCATCAATACTTCATTTGTATCTTCTCTAGACTTAGATTTTCACCTCTTTTCTCTTCACTGCATCACTTGGTAGCACTTCAACTTGCCATCCCTTTTATATTCAAATTCATCCTTTAAATAGACTATATTTTTTCCTCTTAATCTCCTTCATTGGGTTTTCCTTCAATCATGCTCAGTCGTTAGATCAACTTTTTGAACTGATTTAGCAAACTTGAAACTCATTAGCTGATTCGACATCACCTCAGAACTTGCACTTTTCTTAGAAATAAAACCTTCACTTTTTCCACTTAATCTATACCTTAGATTCCTTCCTTGAATTTTCTCGTGCATAGATCTTTTAACCAGCTTATTATTCATTCTTGGAATCCTCTGTATCATTGTGCCTCGCCATTAAATGTGCTCTTATCCTTGTTTCTAATATTTGTTATGCTTGGAAACTAACTCTCAATTCGGTGACTAGCATGCACTTCTTGGTGTCCTGACCGACTTACATAACCCTTTACCGACAGACTTCTTTCTTCTTGGTAACTTAAATCTTTATTCTTACCGACTTTCCCAATCTGTTTTACCGACTTGATAAAGTAGAAACCAATTATCGCAATATAAACTTATCATTGTCTAACCTTTATGTATTGCCCAAGTAACTCATCTCCAAAAGATATGGAAATTCAATATGAACCATAAATCAATTGCTTGACATCAATGAAAAAATAAAAATTGATCTAATCCTTTCTACAATCTTGTATACCTCTAATTTCGATCTTCATCATCATCTCCAACAGTTGAGTAACAATCTCCCTCTTTGGCATTGATGGAAACATTGTCAATTGATGACGGTATACTCTAACATCTTTGTTTTGTCTTTACTCCCTCTGAGTTGTTTTATCTTTTATCCCTTTGTGTTCATTCTCTCTTAACATCGTTATGCATATTTTATCTCTCTTTCTATTCTTTCAATCAGTCATTCTCCCTCATTCTTTGTATTCATTAATTATTCATTCTCCCTCTTTGACAACAATGCCAAAGGTTCATACTCCTGAAAACTTGTTCAGGAAGTGGACCATACCTTGCATGCACTGATAACTCATTTCATGCATAATTACTTTACACAACTTTAGGCAACACCTAAAGTGTGAACACTAGCATCAACTCACAATATATATATATATTATTGAGTCCTAGAATAGATGCAATATGCATCATGATCTAGTGAATGTTGGATAGTGCTAGGACCCCTAATTTACCTCTAAGATACTCAAAATAATCCTTTGGTAGTGGTTGTCTATGCTGGAAACCTGCCTGTTGGGAGCACGCTCAGACATGCAAACGTTAGAAGTATAAATCATTTAAAGTACACTAACATGTCTAAAAAGCATACTCTAAAACAACAATGGCTTCCACCATAACCTCCGATGAGCTGAACAAGGGAACCCAAGGCCTTGTTGATTTGCTCTTAGAGATGTTATGTGGGTGTGCTCTCCCAACACAATATATTAAATCCCACTATTGATCTATTGAATGCAAACTAATGATGGGTTAAGAGCTCAAGAACAAGTATGAGGAACTTGTCTCAAGCCTCACCAAATGATTGAAATGAAAATGCAAGTTATACTAAGATATTATGCAAGATCAAATGAAAACTAGAGACTAGATTCATTCACCATTATGCCTAAGATGTGATTTCTAAATTATCTAAAGCATGAACATAAAATGCACTAAGAATTTCTAGAGCTATACTAGCATGATAACAATGCATAAAATGATATATGCTTTGCTCTTGAGAAAGGCCTCTATTTATAGAGTTTTTGGAGGAGAGAGAGGGCTTGGATGAGGTGGAGCTCATGTGGCATCCACATAGGTGCCACATGAGGGGCACATAAGCCATGCAAGAGGCCCA